>JARHVA010003217.1:1405000-1960000 GCA_037957365.1 Torreya grandis | reverse complement strand
ATTTTTATTTTAAGTCATCTTGTTGCTCTATTGTTTCAACATATACCTTAAATATTTGTACCAATTCCTTGTGTTAAGTTTCATCATCACTAAATTTTTATTTAAGAAAATTCAAGAGGTCATCAATTTCTATTGGCATGGCAGCTAAAATATCCACATCAATTACTTCTTCTACTATAAGTGTTTTTACCGTGAGTAATGGAGGAGAAAATATATTATATAAAGGTACCAAAGCTAGAGAATTACCTTATATAGGTGCCTCTAAGGTACACTAATGCTATATGTAGGAAAGATAGATGAAGTCACTGTAGCTTTCTCTAAGAAAGTTGTTGTAGGTTCATCCAATAATCTTTATCTTTCCATAAATGGTTCTATGAATTCTACTACACCTAGAATTATTTTCAAGTCTCTCTTACCTTTAAACTCTGATATCTCATTCCTCTACCTATATATGTCTTTCATATCTTGTTCCAAGGTTTGGAACTCCTAGTCATGAGGAACTATCTCTTATTCTGATTCTTCTTTCACAATATTTTCTCCAATCAAGTCTTCTTTTATAGGCTGATCTATCATTCTTAGCTCTTCTTTTGTGTACCCAATTTGTTTGAGGAGATCCATTTCTTCCTCAATAAATCTGGGTGGATTAGGTGACTATACTTCTTTTTCCTTGACATATTCCACTTTAGTAGACCATTCTTCAATCTCGAACCCATCATAGGTCTTTCCAATCCTGGGATCTTTGTTTTCCTTTTCATCCTCACTAATTTCTATGGGTGAGGAGGCTAAGGTTGTCTTTTGTTTCTTAATTATCTACAATCTCCTATGAGGAGTCTCCTTATTTTTGACACAAATGGTTTATTTTCCTCAATTTTATTCTTCTTTTAAGGAGGGGTGGTTGTTAGAACCTATTCTTCCTATGCAATAGTTGATGGAAGAACTTCATCTTCCCCTAAAGGAGCCATTGTTTAAGAATCATTGCTTGTTGAGGAGATAGTTTGAATAGTGGGAGAAGGAATATTATATTCAATTTATGTGGGTGGATTTTTATCTTCTATGTCATTAGGAGGTGGGACTAGTTTCCTTCTCCTTCTTCTACCTATAGCAATTTTAGATAAACCTTTACTATCTATGGGATGTCTAGTAGCACCAATTCCCATAATACCTTCTTATGGATTATGTTGGGCCTACTCTATAGGAGATTCCTCCTCATTATTTCCCTCTTCTTGTTAAGGTTAACCATTCCTTAGGGTTATAAATTTTTCCCAACTAAGGTCAGGTCTAATAGTGTTTATTCTATGTTTAGTTATCAATCATATTAGGCAATGATGAGACAAGGTTGTCTCAATCCCCTTTTGGTATCCTATAGACATCTTTTTAAGAATATTTCATAGGTGATTTGGAACATTAATGGTCGTGTCATGCCTTAAGTGATTCAAAAATATAAACTAGAGAGTATAAATTAGAGAGTACCTTCCTTCACAGGTCATATATCTAATGATGTATGAGGCTACCTCTCTCCAGGTTATAGGTAGGCTAAGTCTCTCCACGCCACATTTCTTCAATACTAGTCTTTCATCTCCCTGATAGAACTACTATCTAACTCCTTGACCATTGGGTTTGTATTTCTAGTTTTCTCCTATATCTAGTAGCCTAGTTATCTAGCTTACCAGTATTTAATGACTAGAAATGTAATACCATGTATAGTAGCTTGCTCTCCTATAAAGGACCCTAAAAATTCTTTACCAAGTAGTTGTAAAAAATGCTATAATTTTTAAAAATAAGTGGTCCATCCAACTCTATTGAAGATAGCCTAGTTGGCTAGGTCTCTTTGAAGTTACCTATGATATGTAGGTTCTCATCTCACAACTAACCTTTCCATTCTATCTAGGTTTAGCTTTATGATGACCCTTTTAACTGATAATTATCAACACACTCAGTTTGGCTTCTAGAGTTCTACTAGTAGCAAAGAAATGTTTTTAAATAATGGTATTTTGTGGTTATAGGCTGTAGGTTATAGGTAATGTTGTGTTTTAATTTTTTTTGAATGGGTTTTACTCGTAAGTGAGAAAAATAAAAGTGATTATTTTCCCAATTGATTATATGGTGTCATCATGGATGTTCAATCCACATATATAGACTATCCCAGAGTACATGGTATTGATTGTTCACATCATTCTCCCCCTCCCACATGAGGTGTCACTTGTCCCTAAGTGATGTGGAATGAGTAGGATGGAAAGAGAAGATGGCATCATGATGAGTGTATGAGTATAAGTGGAGATAAGACTTAATAAATGACTTGTTAATTATTAAATATGTTTTTCAATATAATACATGATATATTAAGAATAAAATGTTTTTCTATGACCAAAATATACATCATACCTTTTCAATGGTTTGCTTAGGGTTACACAAAGGATTTACATGTGAGTGTTTGCATGCGAGTGGTTTCCATAATGAAATGCTTTCTTGGTAGTTATAACTTGATTGAATTAGGCCCCTTAAGTAATCATGAGATCATAGGATGCTAGCCTTCCATGATGCCCTCAACAACCTATACATAATCATGATAGATTGCATGGAACTAGAGTAGGGGTCTTGTAGTTTGATGAGAGATTATTGTATTCCCACCACAAGGTGGTCAATGTAGATCTTTGTGTTATCCAAGTCAGGAACTACATGAACATGGAATAGGGTAGTTGAGGGTGTTGTTATTGTGTGATCTTCCTTTACATGAGTTTACTAATGATTTGTCTTTATGCTGTGTTATTCTCTATGGATTCTATGTCTAGTGAATTTTTCCTTTAGCAATCAGTAGGGTTTTCAAACCTGGGACCTATGCTCTCAAAAATATTAGATCTCACTATGTGATAGAGTGAAATCATCTATATGAAATGATTGAAAGCTAAAAGTGGTTCATGTGTGTCCTTGTAACCATAAATTTATGTATATAAGACTCCAAATGGAGATTGGAAGTGTATGCCTTTATTATGGCCCTTACCTTGTTATTTAGGGGTATGATTGAGCAATGTTTTTAATTTTCTTCTCTAATCCTCCTTCATTATATGAATTTCTCAAAATCCCATAGCCAATGCCATAACTTAGAGTTTGTGAAGAACTAACTTCCATGCACTTAGAGAGGTGTTAAGATGTACCTAAAACAACCATAGGTGGTGTTCATAACAATTGTAAAGTTGTGACAAGATATGGGGAAGGTGCCCATAGTAACTATAGAAGAGTTTTTAGAAAAGGAAGGAATACCTTCATTGACAAAGGTCCCTATAACAATGGTGAGGGAGGTGCCTGTAATAACTACAAAATAGCCAATGGAAACTAGAGGAAGATGAATAGTTTTGCTTAGAATGATTGTTTATTTTCCATTTTAATTTTTACTCCTAAATAGCCAACAAGTTGGTTTTATATTTAGGCCCATTTTTTAGTTCTAGATAGCTAGCAATCTAGTTTTCTACACAAAAACTACCAACACCCAAGAATGGGTTTTCATTATTAGTTTTTTTAACTCTAACTACTGCCTATAGTAAAATGTTTATTCAGGGTCCTTGCCAAGTCAGCTATTAGGGTGACTGGTCAAGGACCAAATGAAGGTCTCAGTCTTCGTGCCAAAGGAGGGCTAGGATGTCCTCCTATCTTTCTTCATCTGTGTTTTCTAGTTTTCCTTTTATTTGGGAGACATCATGCTGATCCAGTACATCATTGTATCCATTTTGTAATTGTATGTGTATATGTTTGGTAAACTCTTCCTAAGTGAGTGGATTTTTGTACAACTTTAGTTTATGGATATTTACCAGTAGATAAAATATTACTAGATTAATGGTTTGAATTTACACTAATCCATTGTTATAACTATGCTCAATCTCAAATGGACCAAGCCATCTAGTCTAGAGTTTACCCTTGTGATCATTATATTTTGAATAAAAAATAAGGGCCCAATCTCTTATATTGAATTGTCTGGTCTTAATGTACCTATCAAGCCATCCAATCCATTACTAATGTATAAGTTTTGTGTTCTACAATAATTATTATATATACTCATTTAAAGCATTTAGTTACATAAGCCTTTCTTTTTGTGCTTCAGATATATCCATCCCAAGTTTTGGTGTTATTTGTAAGGTCTTTTGCTAAAATTCAATTAGCAAGACAAGTTTCTCCCCATAGAAAAAATCATCTGGGGTAAAGCCTGTAGTCATTTTCCACATAATTTTTTAATCCTAAATATCTTAAAGAAGTCTAGCCTCCCAATCCTTACGAGACATACTAACAGTCATGGTCAAAATATTTTTTTAACTCCATGTTGGTGACTTCCATGTGTCCATTGGATTATGAATGATATGAAGTTGATTTATTATACCTAATCTCATATTTTTAGACCAAGGTAGTAATTAAACTAGCAGTGAATTGGGGTCCTTGATTAATGACTATTTCTCATGGCACCTCTAATCTTATGAATATTTTTTCATAGATAAAAGCTGCCACCTTATCATCTATAACATGTGTGAGCTTTTACTTCTACCCATTTAGTGATATAGTCAATACATACAAGGATACATTCTTTATTGATTTAGTTTGGATCAAAAGGCCTTAAAAATTATAGGCTCCATTTTAAAAATGATTGAAGTACCATTTGAGGCTGTAAAGGCATCTCATCTAAGCGTGTGGGTCTCCCCATACACTGATATCTATCACAATGAGAAGTATATCTTATTGCATCTTTATGGAGTGAGGGCCAATAATACAATATATTTAAGATTTTTACTATTATACACTTAGATGCAAAGTGCCCTCCATAGGGTTCATCATGGTAGGCTTTGAGGATATCTAACACTTCATCTTCTCTATGACATCTTTTGATGATGGAGTCAGGCACATTATAGAAAAAGACTCCAGATAGCCAGGAATACCTGCTACTTTTTATAATTAAATCTCTTTTTTATTTATGGAGGAAGTGTTATGGAAGTAACCCTATTATAATTTAGTTAGCAATATCAACATACCAAGGTGTGGTAATGATGAAGGAGAATAGGTGCTCATCTAGAAATGAGTCATCCATTATGGTATCTTATCGAGGGGATTATAGTTGTGATAAGAAGTCAACTGTGACATTATCTTTATTAGTCTTATCTATAATAGTTATATCAAATTATTATAATAAGAGTAGATGTCTTATCACTCTACCTAGGATAGATAGTTTGTTTATAAGGTACATAATGTTTGCATGGTCTGTATGAACAAAGACTTGACACCTTGTTATGTAGTGATGAAACTTATTGATAGCATAGACTAATACCAAGAACTCTTTTTCAATTACCATGTAATTTAAGTCTATTGTTTGTAGGTTATTGCTTATAAAATATATAGCATAATTGAGTGCTTCCTATTTTTGACCTAGCACAACTCTTAGGGTAGTATTTGAAGTGTCTATGTGAATATGGAAGGGAAGCTTCCAATCAAGACCACATAGAATAGGGGTGGTGGTCAATAATTCCTTTAATTATTTGAAAGTTGTATCATAGGTAGAAGTCCATATTAATTAAATATATTTAGTCAAAAGAGTGAATAATGGTGCTACTAATTTGCTAAAATTATTGATAAATCTCATGTAGTAACCATCATGTCTTAAAAAAATCTAGACATCTTTTTGTTTTTGAGGAATATGTAGTTTTTTATAATGCTGATATTTTTAGGGTCAACATTAATTCCTTTACTAGATACATGGTGGCCTAAGACAATGCCTTATGTCATAAACATGTTGCATTTCTTGTGACTTAAAGATAAATGGTGCTCCTTATATCACTACAACACTTTCTCCAATTTCTTTAGGGACTCATCAAATGTTTCTCCATAAACAATGAAGTCGTCCATATAGATTTATACACATTCATTAGACACATCTGTAAATATACTTAGGAAAACACTCTATAATGTTATAAGAGTGTTAAACAACCCAAAAGGTAATATAGCATAAACATAAGTACCCTAAAGATAAGTGAAGGTGGTCTTCTTCTAGTCCTTAGGAGCATTTCTAATCTAGTTGTAACCATTGAAACCATCTAGAAAGGCAAAATATTTATTTCTTGCTAGTGTGTCCAACACCTGATCAATGAAGGGTAGATAAAAGTAATATTTTTTAGTTGATGTATCGAGTTTATTTTAATTTGTATATACACATCATTCTCCATTTTTTTATATAATTACCAATGGTGAAACCCATTCACTGTCTAATATGTGATATATAAATCTAGTAGTTAGGAGTTTCTATAATTCTACTTGAACTATTTCTCTAAGAGCTAGATTCATATGATGTTGTGGTTATCTGATTAGTTGGCATTCTTATTTGATAGAGATATGATGTATGCATGTTTTTGGGTTTATTCATTACATATCCTTATAATCCCATGTAAAATCACATTGGTTTGCATGTAACATGTTGACTAGGTGTTTTTATTTATTTGACTCTAACCTATTTTTAATTTGCCATGAAAGTGCTTTCATCATTTATATATTTCTAATGGATATAGTTTAGTTGTAGTTATGAGACAATATATGGTAAAATATTTCCTGTATAGATGCATCAAAATTATCCTCTTCTTAGAGGCTATAAAATGGGAACTCAACACATTGAAAGTGGTTGAGATCTATAGAATGAGTTTGGTAATTATTTTGAAGAATATTAGAGATAATCGTATCTTCCTCCTGATCAACCAAGGTGCATGCAGGGTCTATGGTAAATACAAGAATCAAGGGAGGTTGGTATGGCTCATCTTTTTCAACCTATAATGCATGCTCTAGTGCCAAGGTCAATTATACTAGAAGACAAAGGAACAACTTCTTAGTGTGGTTACCATTGGATATCAACATGTTATCTAATCTATAGCTGATGAAGGCATCAGTTATGGCAAGCCAAGGTCATCCTAAGATAAAGGGTATCTATCCAAATTAGACTTTGGTTGTAGCATAATTAAATCTATAGGATACTCCCAAAAATCTATAGTAATGACAAGACCTTCAATGACTACTTTTGGCCTAACTATAGACCTATCAGCTATTTATATTATTGCAAATGTGGGATGAATATTTATCAATTGTAGATTGTTCATGGTTTCCATTATCATTACATTTATTGCAGCCTCCAAGTATGTATTGAATAGATGTTGGTCATGGATCTAGATTGTTACTATTGGGCATCCTGGATCTAAATATTTCTTTAGTAGGGTGTTTCCCAACGTAATGTCTACTAGTTGGTCAATCACATACACTTCATTGGGATCTTTCTTTTTCCTTTCAAGTTTACATAGACATAAGTATTTAACAACTTTGGAATATATGGGCACATCTTTTATGGTGTAGAAGAGAGAAATTTTAACACAAGATTTCTGAGATATCCTATGAAATCAAATTTACGCTCAATTGCATGGTGTTGAAGGCTAAGACACTCTGGAAATGGTGGGGTTATTTCATGAATAGTTTTATTTTCTAGTATAGAGAGTTCTTGTACTGGTGAAGTGGGTTAACATGATCTTCTAGAGTTTCTTGATCTAACTCCATTATTATGGTTGGAGTTGAGGGTGGTAGAACTTTACCTAAGCATAAGTGAACTTTATTGATGTTCATTGTATATGTCAGGTACTAGATACGTTCAATATTGAATGTTGGTTAAACTAACTTATTTTCAAGGTTTTGAATGGGTTGGATAGGGAGCTTATTAGGGTTAGGTGTAGCTTATGTATTGGCCATAAGAGTAGGAGGTTGTTATTTTTTCTATGGAGGGAATCCTCCCTAATGGTTTCCCTAAGGTTGAATGGGTCTCTAGGGTTTTTGTCATTAGTTTATGAAGGGTGATCTTTGTGGTGGTTGTCAAGCTTATATCCAAGGTGGTGATACATTTTTTGGAGGCTACAAGGAGGTGGTGGGATATCTTGTCTAAGATGACTACCAACTAGAATTAGGAGGTGGGGCATTCATCGATGGACTAATCTAGTTGATAGTATTATTTGTAAATTATGAATTAAAAGAGGTAGAATTTATAAGAAGTGGATTTTGTCCCATACCTAGATAAGGTGGTCATTGAATCCATGGATTTATTTATACAACATAGAAAACATGGTCCCCATCTCTTCCTATAATGTGTATCTCTACTATTTTTGGTTCTTCAACTATGATGTTACCTACTTTACCCCAAACCTCATGACACCTATAATCTATTTTCTTCTTCTTACAATCTGAATAATAGATGGTCAAATATTGATCCAAGGTTGCTTGATTTTTCTTTGAGTGAAGTCTATCCAGTTAGGTGGCTAAGTGACTAATGATATCTTATTTCATATCTTATAATAGGTTACTAACTTTAGATTTTGATATGACACTTGTAGCTACTAGGGGAATCTTGTTGCTCCTAACTTTATTTATGATAGACCTAGAATAATTCTTTCTCAACTCTTTGATGTCTTTAAATTTTAGATGGGAGATATCTCCCCCAATCATTAGGTCCAAGGCTTCCAGACAATTTTCTCTGACTCCTTTCAGGAAGATGAGTTTTAGAGGCTCTTCTCCTAGTGCACTATGATTGAATTTTGGTACACTGAACATGAACCATTCAACATAGTCTTCCAAATATTCATCCCTCTCTTGAGTCATCCTAAAGATGCCATTTATTCTATAATTTATTCCTCGTCCATATTCCTGACACTTAACCAAAACTTTCTTTTTCATGCCCTCCTAAGTGTGCATTGAATTACTACCCAATCCCATGAACCAATGAAGTGTTGAGTCTTTAAGGATGGCAAGAAAAATTTTCAATTTATGTGCATCCTACCTATAATCATAGCTTCTATAGAGGATATAAAATTCAAATAAGAATGTGTCTGGGTATTTTGATAATGTACCTCTAAAATTGGGCAAGATTAAGGGTGGAATATTTTTTATTTATGTTACCCTTGTTGCATCTAAAATAGAAAATTGAAAAGTAATTGTGTCTAAAGTCTTGTTGTCATTCACAAATTCTATTTCTCCATTCATAATGGATTTTCTTGTGATATGGATACAAAAGGTACTTAGGATCATGTCTTCAAATTCTATATTAGTTCCTTTGTGAACATGATAGTAAACATTTATCTTCTGATTCACTATCTTTTTACCAAATGAGAAACCTAAAGATTCTCTTAAGCTTTCTTTGATTTGTTCAATAAAGCCTTGTTGGAATGTTGTTTTTATGTTACTTTCTATAGTTTTTGGTTCATGAAGTTCTTCTCCCTCATTTCTTCTTACCAACTCAACTAATACTTCCTCATTTTTTATTTCCTTTTTCAAATCCAATAGTAATTTTTCTACAAGCTGTCTCTTTCAATTTATAGTGTTCTTTTCTTCAAGATCCTTCTAACTTATGGTTTATTTTTCAACAAAATTCTTAGTTTCTGCAAGTATTTGTGGTTATTTCTTGATAGCAACTTGTGGCTTATTTGACAAAATATTTCTTTGAGAATCTCTTTTTCTCTACATAAATGTTGTGTCACTCATTCACCTATCATGTCCCTTCCTACACAGGGTTAGTGTGTTTTTAATGTGTTATAGAGTAAGTGAAAAAATAAAATAAAATAAAATGCAGAGAAATAAAGGAATATGGAAATCAAAATGACTAGAATTGAAATTTTATTTCTAGAAATTAGTAAATCTATCTATTGAAAGCAAGAAAATTACCCTAAAAAGTAGGAAATAAAATCATAAAATGAAAATCACACTTTGTGTAAAGTAAATCAATCTTGCAAGAAGTAAACTATAAATAAAACTATTAACTAAGTAAATCACAAGTTTGTAAAGAGGCATTTAAAGTTGTATACTATCAACATCCAAGAACTTTGACATCTAGCATAACACACCATAGTGTCCTCACTTGACTTACTCGACTAGGTAGGATAGTGCATCAAAAAGTTTGTGCACCATCAACATCTATGAACTTAGATATTTGGCATAAGACATCATAGTGTCCTCACTCGACTTGCTTGACTCGGTAGGATAGTGCATTAATCAATCTTGAAAAGAAATAATTGATTTATAAAACAATAATTAACACCCTCCTCGGCGATGGTGCCAAAATGTTGTGAAGACTTATTACCCAATTAATTGTCATATTCTTGAGTATGATTAACATTAATTGTAAACCCTAGGTGCATATGATTTTCAAAGATTTCAGCACTATATATGCATTATTGATTCACAGATTAACTTGATTTACTAGTTACAATATAATAAACTAATGCTAAATTTACCAAATAGCTATACTATGAAACTATTAAAGTAGAAATATATAAATACTTCACACTTATGAATCACACATGCATCACACTTTATATAATCAAACTAATAATGAAATCAACTTAAAACACACTTAAACTAAAGATGGTTAGGATCTTCACTATAACTCCTTTTGAGAGGGCCCATCCTCATTCAAAACTGAGTTCCAATCCTTCTCCAAGAGACTTGAAAAATCTTCTTATATAATAAACCTTCTCATTACTTAGATCGATAGCAATTAAATATTACTACAAAATATTACAATATTAAAAATTTAATGACTTTTATAATTCTATTGCTCTGTTATCATCTATCCAACTCTTAATCTAATCTAAGTTTTGTCATTAAATATAGAAGGTAGTTTATTATCTTTAACCAAAAACACTAAACTAGGAAAAGTAAAAATACTTTAAGAACTACCCCAATCAACCTTCAGATGGTTATTAACTAAAGTTACTTGTCTTAAGCCTAACTAGGTTAAGGAAAATGTATATTATTTTGTTGTTTTATTTCTTTTTGTCTCCTTTCCATTTTCCATGTCTTTCTCATCTTTGGTAGCACATCCAAGATTCTTTACATGTGGGGAGTCCATACAATAACTATAGAGGAACCTTTTCAATCATCCACTCAGTTCTTAAGATAGCTGGATGTGCCCTTAAGATCTAATCACAATAATAGTTATATTTTATATAGTGGATACAAGCTACCCATAGGTGAAATCCTATATTTATTATAGGTAACCTACACTTGCTATGGGTAACTTGTAAGTGGAAGCTAGTAGTTGTTGTAGGCAACCTGCAGGTGGAAACTAGTAGTGGCTATGGGTAACCTATAGGTGAAATCCAATAGATTTTTGTGGTCTTCACTATAAGTGTTGTGCCCAAAAAAGATTCTTTTAGACTTATGTTAACCTTAAAATGTTTATTAAATAAGGTTACACAAGTATAATCTAATCAAAGAAAAAGAATCATTAATTTAAAACATAACACACACACACACACACACACACACACACACACACACACAATCATAAATTCATTCATTGGTATGAGTCATAGATGGCTATGGTTATTTACATAGAAAAAGATATATACTAGGTATGGATGAGGCTATAAAAGAGAGAAATTGGTGGCCTCATTAGTAAAAAATAAATATTAAATAGTTATTAATATTTACCTTGGTAATAATTTAAAAAAAACACAAATATTAAACATTAGAATTTAGATTAATAAACAAACAAATAAACTAACCTCATACTCATCCATAAACAAAGAGTTTGTCATCATTTTTGGATGTAGCACAGTTGGACCATGTGGTTTTTGGAGGTAAAAAAAGGCCTCATAGTATAATGCTAGAATAAAATTAGAATAAGAAATACTGAAATTGGGATTAGTAGTAGAATCTAATTCAAATCTTATTCTATAGGAAATAAAAGAACACTAGTCAAATTTATATTTGAGACTAATATAAATAATTTAAAATAGTGCCTAATAGAGAATATCTATTGCTCTTTCTTAAAATACTATTATGGCTTAGAAAAATTGAACCATTTAAAATCAAAAAAATTCACCGAAAAAGTCATGTCTTCATCTCATAATATTGATTTGAAACTCATAGGGGTTACATTATGAAATATAGGACCTGTGAGATTGTGAATATTTTTTGGTGAAGTACTAAATGAAATAGTTCTAGAATCCACTTGTAGGGTGAAGATCTTCTCATTAAGGTCATAAGAGTATACGAGCATTTTTAAAAGCATGGTTTTTATGTCATATTATGACATGTACAGTAGGCCACTAAAGTTGCATTCTTGAATCTAATTATTATATGCATCTGGTTACTATATGATCTTCAAAATGTCTATGCATAACAGGTTCTTGAAAATTAATTTTCTCTCCATGGCTGTAAAATGTTTTTTCTTTTCAGTGGCATGAGAAATCTGTTCTACAAAATGTTAGAAATAAGATCAGAGGTGAGTATTTATAGAGCAGGGTAGGTGATTAGACAATTGAATAGCAGACTAGACAAATAGGTCACCTACTAATGAGCCATTTACTTTTATCATCCATATTTATTGCTCAATAGAATTGTTTAGCCTAGACATTTGGTCAAACCATTTGACATAGGCATTCAACCTAACCATTTAGTTATATCATTTAGCTTAGGCATTTGGTGCAACTATTCAAAATGTCTATGCATAACAGGTTCTTGAAAATTAATTTTCTCTCCATGGCTGTAAAATGTTTTTTCTTTTCAGTGGCATGAGAAATCTATTCTACAAAATGTTAGAAATAAGATCAGAGGTGAGTATTTATAGAGCAGGGTAGGTGATTGGACAATTGAATAGTAGACTAGACAAATAGGTCACCTACTAATGAGCCATTTACTTTTACCATCCATATTTATTGCTCAATAGAATTGTTTAGCCCAGACATTTGGTCAAACCATTTGACATAGGCATTCAACCTAACCATTTAGTTATATCATTTAGCTTAGGCATTTGGTGCAACTATTTGTTTCCACTATTTATCCTAGCCATTCAATTTAGCTGTTTAATTCAATCATTCAAATCTACCATTCAACACAATGATTTGGTTTATCTATTTGGTCTAGCCATTTGGATCTACCATTCAGCCTAGTTGTTTGGATTGGCCATTTGGCCTAGTCATTAAATGTATTTGTTTATCCCAGATATTCATTTTGGCCATTTGGCTTAGACCTTAATTTTATTCATTCATCTTGATCATACAACTCAGGCGTTCAGTCTATCCATTTGGCTCAGACATTTAGTTTAGTCATTCACTTCAACCATGCCATTATGATGTCTACAAAAAATACATTGGTAGAGAATTTTCCATCACCCTCAGAGGACTCACCATGCCCATGAATCATATTTATTTATATTCATCAGATATTTTTAATAGATTTTTTAGTAGGACCTCTTAAAATGAACCCTAATGTTACACATATAAATTGAAACATTTCATAATAGAATGTAGTGATTAAGAATAAGATGTAGTCATTAATAGTGATATGTAGGTTTGACTAAATACAACACAGGGTTTTAATGAAACTATACGTAGGTTAATATATTTAATACTTAGGCCATATAGATTAAAATCTAGGTCTAAATGATTTGAAACTTAGGCTAATAATTATGAATAATACATACACATATTCACCCTATTTAGCATATAGGAAAAAATTGTCAATTCAACATGATAAATTCACCCTTTCTCCTTGCTTTCCCTTTCTCTCTTTCTAATCCTTAACTTCTTCTCCTTTTATTCCTATCTCTATCCATGTATCTAACTTCCAAAATTCTCCTTCATTTATAAAACCTACTTCCCCTCCTAATTATTCCACTCACTCCTTGTATGTTATCTTTCTTTCTTTATATGTTATATCTATTTTTTAATCATATTCAAAACATGTCATTTTGCTTATTTAATTTACCATGCCCTTTTTCCATGTTCTCTCAATATAAACTTAAGTTGACTCATTAAATAATTATATCTATTTTCCTAATTTTTAGTAATTTCATGCATGCATTTAAAGACTAATCTTAGTTTTTATTTAGTTACAGTTAACACATTAGGATAATGAATTAATTAACTAAAATATATTGAATTGTTAAATTTCTTCTTATTATAAGATAACTATTCCTATATATATATATATATATATATATATATATATATATATATATTGCAATTAATATTATTTTCATAATTTAAACTTGAAAATCAAGAAAATTTTAAATAAACAATCTTATGTAACGAAAAACTAAATCCACTTAGAAATATCATCACAACAATATTTCTTTAATTACATACTGACATTTTATGTTTATAATATTTAAAATCTAATGTGTGTGTAGGGCCACTAGAAATTTTCCTTTGTTATTCTCTCAATCATTCCATCTAGCCCATCCTCTCCAATGATGCATTCCGTTGTCAAGCTCTGAGGGTAGGATCTATCTTGCATCCACCTTACAATAAGTAGGTAGTTAGTTTGAGTCATCATAAATATTGATCAGTGATGCAAAAACTAAAAAATACATATCCATAATATATAAAATATAAATTACTATTGTCACATCATGTACATTAATCAACAAAATCATTGTCCTATTATAGTATATGTCATAAAGCTCAAATCAAAATAGCAGTAATCAAATATTAACCATAATAATCAATGGATTAAAGGTTTATAAGTCATAGGGTGAAATCGAGATGTAACATCCTCCCCCTAAAACTAGTCATCATCCTGATGACACTTATTCAAACAATAGTTTTGAATATCTAAAGAGTTTATTAGAATTTAAAAACATAGTATAAAGTATCTATAATGTAAACAAATGTGAAAGCAACCTTTAAAACTCATCATAGTCTTCCTAAGTAGAACTATTCTTATAGTATTCATCCTATAAGACCTTACACTCAGACACATTTCTATTATGTAAATGAAGTTTTCGAGTGTTAATTACTCTGATTGATTCTACCATGACCACCCCAGGCTCTAGAACCTCCAAAGCATTCCAATAAAAAATATGTTAAGGATCAGATATATACTTATTAAGATAAGATATATGGAAAACATCATGTAATATAGCTAGGGTTAGTGGCAATGTAAGCCTATACATAATAGGATTGACCACTTCTAACACTTTAAAAGGTCCCACATATCATGGTGATAGTTTCACTGACTTTTCAAATCTAATTGAGTTATTTTTTGGTTTAACCCAAAAGAAAACTTTGTCACCAATAGAAAACCTCCTATCTATCCTCTTAAAATTAGAATAACTCTTTTGTCTATCATTGGTCTTGGCCAACATCTATCAAATTAATTTAACTTGATATTCCATTTTAGAAATCATCTCAAGCCCAAATACTACCCTATCCTCTAACCTATCCTAACAAATTGGTGTCATGTACCTCCTTCAATATAATGCCTCAAAAAGTGTCATATTCAATTTTGACTATGATGAGTTTTTATATGTAAACTCAAACAATGGAAGATAATATTCCTATTTGTATTATTGATCCATGAAATTCATATGTAGAAGATCCTCTATAAACTTGATTCACTTGAGTACTTTGACCATGAATCTCTGGGTGTTATGTAGTAACAAAGTATATCTATTTACCCCAAGCTAAGTTTAGATTTAACAAAAACCTATAAGTCATCTTTGAAACATGATCTGAAATGATATTCTCTAAGAATCCATGCAACCTATAAACTTCCTTTATGAAACTCTTCACAAGGCTAGGTGTATCATCTATAAAATTGCCATGTATTAAATGAGCCACTTTTGTTAGTTTATACATAGATACCAAGATCATATCATGCATACTCCATAACATTGATAAATCTTAGACAAATTATATAATAATCACATGCCACTTCCACTTTGGTATATCATGTGGATATAGCAATCCAACTAGATGAACATGTTTAGATTTCACTTGTTGACATTTCAGACAACATGACACAAAATATACCACATCTTTATTTATTCCCTTCCATAAATACAAAGGTATAAGATCTAATATGAAAATTTTTACTCTTGTATGTCCTAAATATGGGGTATTGTGTAACTCTCTCAACACTATGCTCTGTAGATTCATTGAAATGCAAATGATCATCACTCTCAAAATTGAATTATTTATACTAAGGATTATGAGCACTATCAAACAATGCTTTTCTTTCCTAATCAGAGTATTTATCTCTTGGTGATAACTTAACCACTTGATCCCTAAAAGTACTCATGATATTAGCTACAGTTACTATGTACCTTTTATGACTCAAAGTATCAGTTACTTTATTCTCTTTACCTTTGATGTAATTGATATCAAAGTTATAGTTGAAAATAAACTCTAACCACTGTCTCTAATTAGCATTTAAATTAGGTTGGGTGAAGATATATTTGAGTCTCAAGTTATCAATATTGAGCTCAAATGGTTTTTCCAACAAATAATGTCACCAAAATTACAAAGCATGAATAATTTTTGAAAGTTCAAGATAATGAAGGGCATAATTCACCTCATGATTTTTGAGCTTCCTTTATTCAAAATCCACTACTATACCATATTGAATAAGTAATCCACCTAAACCATGTCTTGATGCATCTACGATCACTAAAATCTAACCATTCAAATAAAAAATTGTCAAAACTAGTCCTGATGTAATCCTTCTTTTCAACTCTTGAAAAGATCTTTCACATTTTTTTGAATAGATAAACATTTATTTCTTACATTGTAAGGAAGTAATTGGATTAGCTATCTTGGAAAATTTTGGAATGAACTTCTCATAATAGCTTACTAACCCCATAAAAATCTTTACCTCGTATACATTTATAGGTGTTAGCCACTCCATAATGGCCCTTACCTTAGATGGATCTACATAAATACCATTTGTAGAAATAATATGCCTTAGATAATACAATCTTTCCTATAATAATGCACATTTAGACATATTACCATACAACTTGATCTTTCACAACCATTGAAAAACTAATTCCTGATGCTATAGGTGCTCCTCTTTCATTCTTAGAATATATAAAAATGTTATCCAAAAATACCAAGACAATGTGATCTAAATAGTCTCTAAACACACTATTCATGAGATTCATGAATGTTATTGGTATATTGGTCAACCCAAAAGGTAACACTATGAACTCATAATTCCCATAGTAAGTCTTGAATGCTATTTTCAAAATATTTTCATCCTAAATCCTCAAATGATGATATACTTCTATAAGATCTATCATAGAAAATACTATTGCTCCTTGTATTTGATCAAAAATATCATCTATATGATGTATCATATACCTATTTTTGATAGTTGCCTTATTTAACATTCTATAATTGATGTATAGTCTAAGAATACCATCCTTATTTTTCAAAAAAATAACTGGTGCACCCCATGGTGACATACTAGGCCTAATCAACCCCTTGGATAATAGTTCTTGGAGTTGTGCCTTCAATTCAACCAAATTAGTGGTTTTCATCCTATATGGTGCCTTAGATTATGGTTTTCATCTAGGTATGATGTTGATAGAGAAATTAAATTCATGTTTAGGAGGTAAACCTGATAACTCTTCTAAAAACACACCATGAAAATATCTAAGAAATGGATAATATTAGAGATATGGTTCTATAGGTTGATTCATTTCATTTATCTTGATGATAAATGATTGGCACCCTTTTTCTTGATCCCTCTTAAGTTACAATATAGAAATCTACCTAAGTCACAACTGTATCTTTTCACCTTGAATTTGTGTTTGATTTCCAAAATCATCAAGCCACTTAATTTTATTTAAATAGTAGTGAGCATTGGCCTTGTGTTTAGAAAACTAGTTAACTCCTAGTATCACGTTATATGATCCTAGTGGTGATACATATAAATCCACTACATTTTAAAATTTAGATAACTTAATTACTGCTTCAACTAGACACTTATCAACCATGACTTTTGAGTCATTCTCATATTGTATCGACCACACATTTTCCATAAATCCATATTTATAAAAAAAAATTCTAAGAATTTTAGGGACTATAAAATATTTAGTAGCCCTTGTATCTATTGAAACAAAAACTAGATATTTAAATGAAATAACCAACAACTCTATGGGTGATGCTAGAAATTCATCTTGTCGGTTATCAATTGTTACATGAATACAATGATAAAAATTGCCCTACTGAGTATTATGACCTTTGTTCTTTCACTTGTCTTGAGTAAATTCAAGATCATAATTATTTATTCCACAATTGAAATAACCACCTGGTGGTCCTTTCCTATCAATTTGTGTGTTTCCTTAGAAACTACCTTTGGATCCATTACCTAGTTTCTTATTATTAGATCTATTACTGAATTTGGTATTGTAGTTATTAGACTTCCCCTTAGATTCTCCACTCCTATACTTCATGTTCTTCTTCTTGAAATATGTCTTCAAATTTATAAACTTTTTCTTGTACATTTCCATGGCTTGTGAGAGAGACTTCAACTTTTTCTCTTGCTTCACTGCCTTCTCAAAAACCTTGTCCATGGTGGGAGGTCCATGAATATTTACCTCACCGCTAATCTAGGGTTTTAATTCCATGATAAAATTCTTGATTTTGAACCTATAAGTAGCTTGGTATTGAGGTACGTACTTTAAAAGTTTGTTGAACTATTCCTAGTACTCATTCACCATTGAGTCACCCTAATTTAGATTCTAAAAATCTATGAGATTCTAATAAAAATAGAGATGTCATATCAGAGCTTAGGCTCAAAATATAATATTGAATGAGTCTTATAACATTTTGTATTCTTATTTTTAGTGAAAAAGAAGAATGGTGAAAATGAGAGAATCAAGTGAGGGTCCTTCGTATGTCAATGAAAACAACCCTATCATTGATCCCAACCTGATTGTAGTGGAAGCATGATGGGCCCATAAGCCACAAGTCCCAAGATCAAAACTTGGCTCTGATATCACATGTTACAACCCCTCAAATTGTACTTTAAAAATGCAATAATTTTTCTTATTTTAAAATAATTAACTTAACAATCATTCCACAGAATAATACATTACACCATTCTAACCTATAACTTAGAACAATAGTAATTATAAATTCAAATACCAAATACAATACTTATCTTGAATATTTATAAGGAAATTAAATACAATAGAACACAACTATTTCTAATTTGGTGATATAGTAACTATGATTCAAATATAATAATTATATATTAAAATTACATTTCCTTTAGGCATATAACCCAATATAATAAATAGATATCAAGCTCTCTAGAACTTGAGTCAAACCAATTCATGTATCTCTAATAATCTCAAGTGTTTCCTCTAGGTAATTACTATAGTGTGGAGGGAGAGCATCACCTAAGCACTTTACCACACAAACCATGGACCAAAAATCCACCACACAATTCCCTATTAGGGAATGGTACTCCTTTCATGGATAGGTAGATATAATAGTGCAATAATCTAGAGAGACATGATAGAACCTTGTATGCTATAATATTGCTACTACATGATGTGTATCATAAATAAAATATGTTTTAAACATGATATTGCAAAACATGAAAATGGAACATATGAAAAGATATTTTACATCTAACATTACTTTGGCCAAAGTTTTCAAAAAACATACGATCACATAGATCAATCAATTTCGTAACACACCACTTGATCAAATTATCTACTTCTAACATTGGTGGTGCTACCTAGGTTAGCGGAACCTATATCACTACCTTTTAGCATCATCAGTGTGGATTATAATATAAACATAACAAATAACTCAAATATTCATTCAAAATTTTCCATACACTAAGAATGAAACAATCTTATTCACATATTTTATCTATCAATGCATAATGAATCTAACATGTGCTAATAATACACATACTACAATGTAAAACAACACAACCATAAAATATCATACTGTCTAGGTATGCTTTACTCAAGGATCATAATTTTTCTTATAATTTAGGTGACATATTTATTAATACAAACTTACATATTTGTTTCTAATCACAACCAGTTATAATTTTCATTCTTCTAGTATGAAACAAACATGTCCAATATAATAACTTTTCTAAGCTAAACATCAATTTAGATCATTTAATTATAAATTAGTTTGCAAGTTTCTTATAGACATATATAATGTCATAAGACATCTCTAAGATTACCTTGATGCTCTAGAATAACCAGAAAAACATAGATATCCCTTTGCTTAAATGTAGGTCTTAAATACACTAGCCCTTAAAACATTTTTCAACTAAGGTTTAATATATTCAATACTTGATATATTCAAATTTAATATATAATAATGTATTTACTATGTTTGGTTTTAAAAATAACTCAAAAGAATACCAGGGTCACTATCCTTTCATTTAAATTCTAGTTATTTGCATATAAACATAGGTCTTAACAAAATAAAATGTAGCTATATAAATTGATATGGTACACATACAAATTGAAATGTTGGATAATGGAACAAAACTATCAATAATAAGATTCATTCCTTAATATTGATATGCGGGTTTGACTAAATGCAATGCGAGGTTTAAATAAAACTATACACGGTAAAATATTTAATACTGAAACCGTACAGACTAAAATACATGTCTAAATGAGTTGAAACTCAGGCTAATAATTATTAATAATACATACATATATTAACCATATTTATCATAAAATAAAAATAATTGCAAATCCAACCTGGTAAATGTGACCTTTCTCCTTGCTTTCCCTTTCTCTCTTTTCAATCCTTAGCTTCTTCTCCCTTTTTTTCCTATCTCTATCCATGTATCTCACTTCCAAAATTCTACATCATTTATAAAACTTACTTTCCCTCTTAATTACCACACCCACTCCTTGAATGTTATCTTTCTTTAGTTTCATGTTATATCTTTTTTTAATCATGTTCAAAATATGCCATTTTACTTATTTAATTTACCACACCCTTTTCCCATGTTGTCTCAATATAAATTTAATTTCACTCATTAAATAATTATATCTATTTTCTTAATTTTTAGTAATTACATGCATGCATTCAAATATTAATCTTAGTTTATTTTTACTCATGGATAACACATTAGTATAATTAGTTATTTAACTCAAAGCTATTGAGTCATTAATTTCTTCTTATTGTAATATAATCATATCAAAATTAATAATATCTATATTATAATTAATACTTATTTTCTTGATTTAAGCTCAAAAATCAAGATAGTTTTAAATAAAGAAATCCTATGTAATCAAAAACTAAATCCACTTAGTAATATAATCATAATAATATTTATTTAATTCTGCACTAATATTTTATGCTTATAACATTTAAAATCTAATGTGCATCTATGTAGGGTCACTAGTAATTTTCTTTTGTTATGATATCAATCATTCCATCTAGCCCATCCTCTCTAATGATGCTCTTCCTCATCAAGCTCTTAAGGCAGGTTTTATCCTACATCTACCTTGCAACAAGTAGTTAGTTAGTTTGAGTCATCATAAATATCAACCAATGATTGAAAAACTAACAAATATATATACACAATATACAAAATATAAAATATTGCTATCATGTCATGTATACTAATCAATGATATCACTATTTCATTACAATATGTCATAAAGATAAAATCAAAGTAATAGTAATTAGATATTAACCATACTAATCAATGTATTAAAGGTTTATAAGTTATAGGGTTAAATCAAGATGTAACAAAAGAAGTGATATGTCCCACCTTTATGTTTCTCAATAGGTTACTAAAGGATTCAATTATAACTAAGCATAAACTTTGCTAACAAAATTATAGAAGATGCATAAAACTCCCACCAGTTACCCAACCAAAGTTCAACTGAGTCATGTTCCTATTGTTGATGGGGTTTTATGAGATTGGTGTACCCTACTACACCTTTGGAGGGCTAAAATGGGTATACCTACATAAGAATAAGTTCCACATAGAGTGTTATAAAGCATTCACCTATCATGGACCCAATACGTCAAAGTCAAAATGAAGGGATGGTATGATAGGATGAAGGAAGCTTTTTAAAATGAATGGTGCATTCTAAAGGAATTACCTACAGAGACCAGGCTAAGTTTGTTGTTAAGTAAATTTTTTCCCTCGTGTGCATCTAAATGGCTCCCTTTAGAGATTTATCTACTTGGCTCATGATACCATATAATTTCATGATGTGATACTTCATGAACACTATTAATCAGATATATGATGTACAATTGGTGAATATTGATACATAAAGATTTACTTAGAGACTCACACCCTCCACCAACTATACATATATCTTGGGAAGAAAGAATATAGGGAAAAGATGAAGTTGAAAATAACCATCATAAAATTTTAGCAAATTTTGGTAGGTAATTCAATTCATTTTTTATCTTACAAGTTGAAACCAAAGAGGAAATATTCAAAGAGCATGAAGTGCAAAAGAGAAAGACTCCTTCCAAAACCAGTGTAAGGATGAGCAAACTTGGGCAAAAAATTAGTTCGTGAAAGTTATGGATGTGTGAAATAGAGTATTTCACAGAGTTAATGATATTATTCCCATTTTAGATGGGGTTTTTAAAAATTTAGCATGGACCAACAAGATTTTAGAAGCTTGGCTTCAATTAAAAGAGCTTTGATGATAGTAGTTGATTGATAACACCTTACTAATAAAAGACTGGTCTAAGCATGCTAAATCATTTAAATATATGGAGGCCATAGAGTAAACAATAAGCATCCATAGAATAGAAATAAATTCAAACTTTGTAACACACCAAGGACATGTTGTTGTCAAGGTCACTACACTTGAGGGAATCATAAGGATGCTTCCACATCCCTTGAATGTTTTGTAAATAAAGTATGAGACTGTCATAACCAACTTGATGAGACTAAGAAGCTAAAAGTGGAAATTAAAGAAATAATGACCAAGTTGTTAAACACCTTACCAAGGTGTCAAGAATTAGATCAAGTAGATTGGCCTAGATTTTTTAGTGGAGTTCAATATCAATGCTTAGTCTAGGATGGACTAATGGTTTAGTGTGGGGTGATGTTGGACCCCAAATTTAGGCTAAATCCATTTTCGAATAACCAACATGAAGAGGCATAACATAGAAGAGCCATATCATAGAAGACCATGGAAAGGAAGTTCATAGTGTAGGAGGACCAAGTCAGAATAAATGTGCTTAATAAATTGAGAACCTGAGAATGAAGGACTCAAAAATTAATGAAAGACTTGGGAAGCATGTGAGAATTGGGGGATGATTAGGAAATAATTCATAGGGATGAAAGAGACTAAGTCAAACATGAATACAACACCATCCCATGGGAAGATAGGAACTTGGTGATGGTGATCAAGCAACAAAGATAAAATATATGGGCACAAAGTCTTGAGTCCTTAGGAATTATATATAATTGGCTTCCATGACTCAAGTGTGTTGATGATTATTAGTGAGTCACTATGAGTGTAATTATGATTATAACTATTTGGTTAGGTAAAACTAAGTATAAATACCCTTGGATAGAACTTTGTAAGGTTGTTGTCATTATTGATGATGTGATTAAAGATATTAATGCAATATTGTACTTAGTTGGATAATATTGAGAGTTATATGATTGAGTTGCATTATACACTTGAATTATGTAACCTTTGAATGACTTATCAATATGATGAGTGGAAACTATGTTACTTTAATATTATTATTATGACTATGGAGACGTTATTTTTGGTTATCTTGTATGATATTTTTAGTTAACTAAGTTTACATTCATAGTTACCATTTATTTCTTTTATTTTTATAATTGTGTAATGTGTATATGTTTGAGTGCCCTTGTCTGTTAGTATACCCTCATGCAATAAAACCAATAGGAATTAGTCCCTCATTGCATGATTCAAGTGAGGTTATGAGAACTCATTCTTGTGTGAAATGCTAACATGATAGAATGATGAGTTTTTAGTCACTTCAACGTGAACCTAAGCAAAGTTATGTTTAAGTAAAGA
Source organism: Torreya grandis (assembly GCA_037957365.1). Classification (NCBI taxonomy): domain Eukaryota; kingdom Viridiplantae; phylum Streptophyta; class Pinopsida; order Cupressales; family Taxaceae; genus Torreya; species Torreya grandis. The sequence continues at coordinate 1,936,194 of JARHVA010003217.1, read as the reverse complement.
AAACAATCCCAACACCTATTAAAAAGTGTTTCCATTTATTCAAAGCATGGATAATGGAAACAAGCTCAAGGTCATGAATGGTGTAATTTTTATCATGGTCCTTTAGTTTTTATGACTCATAAGCCACAATTAAACCATATTGAGTTAACACTCCACCCAAGCCTTCTTCAGATGCATCAACCCATATTTCAAAATTTCCAATCAAATTTGGTACAACAAGTATAGTGCTAAAGTCAATAAATCTTTAATTTTTAATAAATATTGTTTGCATTTAGTAGTCCACATAGATTTATTTCCCTTGCACTGCAAGGATGTTAATAGGTTATCTAACTTAGAAAAAAATCAACACATATTTTATAGTAACCAACCAATCCCATAAAACTATGTACTTCATGTATATTTCTATGAGTAGGTCACTTTTGAATAGCTTTAATGTTTGATGGATCCATAATAATACCAACCTTTTATATAATATGACCCAAATAGTGGATCTTATACTGAAAAAAACACATTTAAATAACTTACCAAATACTTTGTGTTTCCCTAGCCTTTGTAGCACTAAACACAAATATTTTTCATGCTCAACTACACTCTTAGAATATTTCAATATATCATTAATGAATACTAGAACAAATTTATCTAAAAAATCCTTGAATACACTATTCATTAATTTCATAAATACAATAGGTACATTAGAAAAACTAAAATTCATTACAATGAGCTCATAACTTTTATACCTTATTCTAAAATCCATTTTATGAATATCTTCTTCCTCAATCCTTAGTTGGTGATAGCCTGATCTCAAGTCTATGTTTGAAAATTAGTCTCATCTTTCATTTGATCAAACACATCATCTATCTTTAGGAAAGGATAATGATTCTTAATGGTAACCTTGTTAAATATGAAATAGTCAACATGGAATCATAAGATTCCATCTTTCCTTTTTTCATAAAGACCACTTGTACACCCTAAGGTGACACACTTGGTCTAATACTACCATTTTTTATAATTATTATAGTTAAGCTTTTAGCTCCTATAGGGGATACCCCTAGAGTTACATCAATAGAAAATTCAAATTCACACTTGGGAAGTAAAATAAAAAAATTTATCTAGAAAAACATCAGAAAACTCTATTAAAAATAGATATTCTTGAAATGCCATTATTGTTTCAAGTGCACTTTCTTGCATCAAAATAGTGTACAACTTGAAACCTTTATATAATAATATACCACTTTGTTACAATATTTAGAATTGGATTTATGCTGATGTAACCAATCCATGCCTAAGATAACATAAAAATATCCATGAAAAGATATAAACAAATTTACTTGGGTTTTAAATACACCCAAGTCTAGACTTACTACCTCAAGACACTTAGTAATATGTACTCTTTTACCTGAGCCAAACTCAACATCCAAACCACCTTCAAGGTCATTATATTTAAATTACAACATGTTACTAACTTAGGATCCTTAAAAATATTAGTTTCTCATGAATAAAATAAAATTATAATAGAAATTTTATTTATTTTACCTCTTCTTTTAATTGAAATTACTTGAAAATTAGTACTTCTATGGTCAACACCTGCATACACTCTTTGATTAGTTGATTGGCCAGATGTTAGATTAGGATAATCTTTATGGTAGTTATTATCTCTTTATTACTAGCATTTTATAGTTATTTATGGCATCACAAGAATAATATTAACCTCGATAGTAGGCACATTTTGATTACCTTGAGTTGAGTTCATTTTTAAATTAGAAATCTTAAAAGAACTTAATTTCTTACAATTATTATTCTTCCCTTGAAATTTATTGAATCCAATCATACACCTTGTGAATATATAGTTAGAATCACATTTCTTAAAATTCTTAGGAGAAAGGGATATATTTTTAATCTTATATTATTGTCTATTATGTTTAAAATCTTATCTTACATTTTGTTGAGCCTTTTTTCTTTTTTTTCCCTTTGCGTAGATTCAATTACTATAGTTAAAGTCTTATTATTAGTCATATTCACATCATACATTAATATTTAATTCAATCCCAGCTTAAACTCAGTGACTTGAGTCTCTTTTTCATGCATGCAATTCACATGACATGGTAGATTTAAGAACTTATTTCCATACTTAGTCATAGTCATATTCTCTTGTTTTAGTAGCTAAAAATTAGTGATTTTATTTTACATAAAGTTAGAAGTAAGATGCCTTGTTATGAATTGCCTTTCAAAAGTGGGACAGGTAACAGTCATTGTTTGGTAACCTTCTAAATCACATAGATGATTCCACTAACTGATAGGATGTCACCCTTGCCTTCACATTAGATGACATATTGTTTAGATTAAAATACTTTTGTATGTGTATAAAATATGCATCATCTACATCACCTGATTCCTCACCTAAAAAGGTTGGTGGAGGTAACTTCTTTAGCTCCTTAATAATGTGATCAACCATATTATGAGGATTATTCTAAATTTATGATTCAACCACTTGTATTTCATCTCTAAATGGAAGTTCATCTACTGGAACACTCTCTATATTGTTTAACCTTCTCTCTTAGGTATCCAATTTACTTTGAATTAAATTTAACACAGTCAAAATTCCATTCAAAACTACTTCTTAATTAGCACTATGGATGTTTTCCTCATGATTAAGGTCCTTAACATTATTTTTAGCATTATTAATAGGTGGTTCCTCTCTCTCAAGAATGTTGGACCTATGATCTCTTCCTCTAACTTGGTTAACATTTCTCAGGTTAATATATACTATTATAGATCTTGTCCTCACCATCATATGGTGTAAAAAATAACAACTCAATATAAATGAGCAAGAACATTTCCCAAATTTCCCTAAAAGAATAAACTATACTCTAATACCAAGATTTCATGATCACATTTATTTCTTATAACACATAACTGAAAAATTAACTAAAAAATTCACTCAAAATATAGTATGGAAACACACAATGAGATCTAGTATTATGTTATATCCAACACAAGAATTAGACTAAGTACACAATCCATCAATGGATTCTTTTAGAAGTATGTTTTGACCACCTAGTAATTAGATAGAAGTGGGTAAGTGTGGTCCTACCCACTCACCTCTCTCTGCATACTATATTTTTGCCTTCTTAATGGAGTCATTAGTGACTTGTTATTTTAATAAAGTACATGTACATGTTATAAAATAACCAGCACCTTAAGTGTAGTACCAAAAAATTACAACTAAAGATAAGGAATATTTAAATTCAATATAAAAAGTATCATATTAAGCTTGATTAAGTATGATTCATAAAATTCATAACCATTAGATAGAGATCAAGGGAAAATGACTATTTACAAAAGTAATGTAAAGTATTTGAACACATTTTCAAATCACAATCAATGAACATAAGGAGTTAGACACATCAACTACTGAAGGTACTCAAGCTTCAAGGTATGTTTTAATAACCATGCTTAAGTTTTGCTTAAGAGAATCTTACCATCTTACAGGCATGGTACAAGTTCAAGACTAGCTTGCCTAAGGAACAATAATGTCTTAGGATAGATCCATTAATATATGTGTGTACATATATATATATATATATATATATATATATATATATATATATATATATATATATATATATATATATATATATATATATATATTCTTAAGCCTCGATTCTAAATGAAACTCGTATCATATTCTTATAGGTTCAAAGTCTTGGTCTTATAAATTAAGATTAAGAAATTATTAACAAAATATTTTAGTGACCTATTCTAAACATAGAGCACTTGTTCCTCTAACACAATATTCTTCATTAGGAATATCCATGTTTATAAAACATACAAATAGGGTACATTATTATAAATGTGTCTTTATTATAATATAAGATTAACTAAATCTTAATCCTATTCAATTATAATGAGTTGATTTAAGAGATACACATACAACCATTTATGAGTACTTATTAATTGACATTAAAGAATTATCCTTAATTAGTTAATTTCATATTAATTACTTAGTTTATTATTCTCCAACAAACTTTATTCCAAATACAAGTTTTTACAACTTCTCACACTGTAATGAACTGAAATTGATCCCTTAATTGGCCCATTTAGTTATCAAGAATTTATTTATCCAATTGAGAGGTTATAGTCCATACATTAATGAAGTTTTAGTAATTTTATTCTTTCATCCATGTAATTACTGGAATTCATACTCTATAGGAATTATAAGAGTTCATATAAATATAACTTTCAACTTCATCCAATACAACAAATAAACAAAGTAAACACATCCAATAAATATTGTTACCTAGCTTAAATAAGCTTGTGATTAAATAGATTCACCCAATTAACTTTGAAATATCTAAAATTATGTCTCTTTTCCTTATATTATAATAAAGAATGAATCAAATCATAATCAAAACATAATTGATATCTGACTCAAAACCTAATGAATATATAATCAAATATCCAATTGTTTTCCCAATCAATTTATCAATGTTTTATAACCATATTCAAAGTCATTACCAAAATACTACTCAAAATGTTACAACATTTAAATCAATAACACAAATCTTATTATAAATAAGTAATCATGAACAAATATTAACTTCATACTAATTTAGTCATGAAATGATACTCAAATAATACAATGACCAACTATAATTTAATATTTAATATACATATCATGTTACATCATTTTACATTAAATACAAGTATAACAAACAATAATACATTCAACTACAACAACTTTAATATATTTTAACCAATTTAAATAACTTAGAATAAGAAGAAAGGAATCCAATCATTTCATGCAAATTAATGAATCTAGTCCCTTCTCACTAAGCCAAATGAGCCCAACCATAAGTGGCCCTAGAAAACCTCAACCATCAGTTAGATATGGATCAAGGTAGTAGAGAACCAATTTACAAAAGTTTAAAAAATAATGGATCTTGACAACATACCAAAAAGTGACCAACAAAAGAAAACAAAACGCATAATCAACCCACCAAGATATATTAACTTAGTACCTAATTATGATTGTAGTTTTATTCCAAGATTCTTCATTTGTGGTCCACATTCTATTTTAGAATATAATATGGATCGTAAATATATTTAGTCATCTTAACTTACTATTTTAATATATGCTTAAGAGTTATAAATAAAACCCATAAAAATAATATAATAACTTCACCAATTAAAATAACAGTTATCTAAAACTTCAAGTCATGATGTTAATAAAAATTAACTTTACGTAACGTAATAATAAATCAAAATATCATTCAAATCCATTTAAAGAATCATAATAATTGAATAATCAATATATTTATCACTCCCAATAGGTCAACATAATCATGAATGATAATTATCTCAATTATAATTTTCAAAATTAATGAATTATTTTAATAATTCATCATGATTTCACAACCCTAGGTCATATATTTATAACTTAAGAATTAATAAAAATTCAAACCCATGTAATTATTTCAAACCCCTTTGGGGACTCACTATAGTCCTTTTCCCCCAAAAACATCCACAGTTCAAAACAATCAATAACCCTTTCCTTTTCCTTTTTATTTTCCTTTAGTATATTTCCTTAACCCCAACTATACATGTTTAGTATTTTAAAAGTAATAAATAAAAATAAAACCCTACTCGCATTTTAACACAACCAATCCATATGGCTCTTTAAGCACAAATAACCATCTTAATCATAATAACCCCTAACCATTAAAAATAAACCAACAATCACATAAGCTGTATGGATTTTTTTTAAACACAACCATCAAAATATAACACATAGTTTCCATAATCCATGAGGATTTTAATTTAAACACAACCATAAAAATATACACAACCATTAATAACCAAACATGGTCATAACTAATAAAAATGAATTTTCTAATTTTAGAAGGTCATGTGTCTTTTACCATAATACACAATCATTAACAAATTAACATAGCCACCTAAATACACACAAACACCATATTGAAGCCCATTATGGATTCAATCAAAAACTAAATGAGTCTTTGAATCAAAACCAATTCAAACCAACACTAAGAAATAAAATCTGACTGTAATCATTTAAAAATCATTGCACATAGTCAACAATAAAACCCATAATACTTTTGAAGAATATGAATTCACATTCAAGAAAAATCCATTTTCCTCATAATATCAAATCAAAATTCAATCAACCTTATAATCCAAAATAACAATTATCATATAAACCCATGACCTCATTGTGGGGTTTCAACATTAAAACACATTGATATCACCCATGTACATAATCATTTAAAGACAAAAAATAAACAACATTACCACATTCCAAACTAACACTTCAAGTGCTCAAATTAGCGATCACACAAAACAAAAAATAAACACCATGGCCTTATTATGATTTCACCTGAGTTAGACATAAAAGATTAAGTTTTTAGATAAATCCCTAATGTTTACCATATAATTTAAAAAAAAATAAACATAGAATTCAAAAACCTTACTTACTTGGTTGATGAAAGTTGACCACAAAAGTTTTCTACCCTTATATCCTCCAATAACCAAAATTATATGTCTATTTTTATAAAACCAATCACCTATAGAACACAAAAAATAACCCTAGATAAATTTATATAATCCCTACATGGTTGTTAAGCTAAATACTTCTAACTATAATTCCCATTCCCAAAATTCCTCATGTAGAACTGATTCACATTCCCCATCACTTCCATGCCAAAAAATTATTTATATTTTTCCCAATATTTTTAAACATGCAATATTGAATGCCAAAATGAACGAATTCAACCCTAAAAACCAACCAAAGTCTCTCGACCACCTTTACATAGTAATATGAGCTAATGCCATTAACTTGAAGTCATTAGATTAAACAATTAACCACCAAACTAATTACCATGACTCCCATGTGGGTTAATACCCTGGCCTAAGTCCCCCACTCAAATAAAGACTTAACCAATGTAAAATAAATAAACCAATATGCTAATCAAGGTTTGTCAAACATGATAAATAACATGCCTATGTCAATGCAATACACCCTTTTAAGATTTTTCAACATAAGTTTGAAACTATATAAGGTACTTATTTAAAAACCATTAAGTTACATCTTTTAAGACAAAAATATATCAATGAACATCAAATATTGATATGAAAAATATGAAGATGATGAAGATGTAAACTACAGTTGAAATGTATACATACATAATTGACTAGATTGTTAAAGTTGACAAGAAAAGAGTTCAATAAAAATACATGATGTTGAATTAATGGAATGATAAAAATCACTAAGAAGACAACAATCATCAATCACTTAGACTCAAACAATGATAGTCTTGAAAAGTATAATATTGAATAATGAGATGTTTACACCAAATAACAACTGAGTCAAATCAACAATTAATAAAATTGATCATAAAATGATAACATATAGTAATCAAATATCAATAACAAAATGACTAGATCATTAATACCAAAAAAATTAACTTTAAGTTTGATTTCACTATTTTGTTTATCTATTTTCTTCTCCATGTTTCCATGTTGCTCATTTTTTATCACAACATAGCTCAAGTACCTATCCATGTAGTCAACCAATAAACTATATTCAATAGCTAGACATATAAGTATAATAAATTCAATAAAAACATTTAAATAATACATCTAACTAAATAATGAACTATTACACATTAAGAAATAATATCAAATTCTATAATGAAATATATTTCATAATTGTCTCAGCAATTATAATGAAAATGTGTCCATATAGATAAATAACTATCATACCACAACAAAATAAAAAATATGTATCAAATAGCTCATAGTTATATTATATCATCATAATTATTTAAATTCAAGTAACTTCAGGTCATGACACAAATGGTGTGGTTAGGATATAATGCCTAAAATTAAGTAGTGAAAACACCATAGGTAGAGCTTCCCATTTATCATAGTGTAGTTGTTCTTAGCCACCAAATGTTTCTTATTTGTGAAGCCAATGGGGTGATCCGAGCATCCATCTTCATGTTGAGATAACATAGCTCCTAATGTAATTCCTGAGACATCTACATAAACATAAAATTTATTATTCTAGTTTATAAATAATAATAGTAGAGTTGTTACAAATTTATACTTTAAATCAATGAAATTTCTCCTACATTCAGGAGTCCATTCGACCCTTATATATTTCATAATATTATTTTTAGTGGATAAGATATCATTTCACATCCCCTAAATAACTTTTGAAAATGCCCAATGTGTCCCAAGAATGACTACACTAAATTATAACTTATAGGAGTTAGAAATCCCACAATGACAATGATTTTGGACTGGTCAACTAACATACCATAATTGCATACTGCATGTCCCAACAAAACCCCAAAAATAGTAAATAACAAACACTTATTCAAATTCAAATAAATTCACAAATCTTGTAACATTTGTAACATGATTCATAGCTTGAAAAGGTGGTCTTTAAATAGGGAAAACACAACCCATTCAATCAAATAAAAGTCCATAAACTCACGTATAAAATCCTTGAATGTGGTGACTATGGATCTAGAGAAAATAGTAGGGGAATTTATTAGGCCGAAAGGCATTATATTAGATGCAAATGAATCCCTCTTTTGACAAAGTGTTATTTTTTTGGTCTTTCAATTTGATAATGATTTGATGATATCCACTAAAATCATCTATGACTAAATAGATTTCATTTCCTTCGAATGACTCAAAAAATTCATATGTGAAAGAATTAAAATAAGTCATCAATGTAGGCACTATTTAAATCCTTTTAGTCACCATATAATATTATATCTCATGACTTATTAGGTTAAACCACCATCAGACTTACCCAATATGATTTTACTAATGAATATATGATTCTTGCTTCTTGTATCTGGTAAATTTCATCCGTTTAGTTCATTCTTAACCCATTTTTGCATAGTCTAATAGGTTATGCAACAAGTTACTGATATTATATGATATGTTATTATTGTAAAAAGTTCTCACTAGCTTTAAAAGTTCTATCAAGGCCATCACTACTCTATCTTATTATAGTATGAAAATAATTTTCCTATGAATGTACACATCTATGACTACAACATCTACTTTAGAAGAATTTTGGTTTTGAATGTGTTTTAATAACTACGTTGTTTCAAACATCAGAATATTTCCTTCATAAGGTTTAGGTACTATTGAAATTTTTGTCCCAAAAATATCATTACATCTATAACCCTAAGGTAAACCCCCTTCTTTTTTATGGAAAACACTTAATCCTGTAAAATCCATCTTTCCTTTACCTCACAAAATCCATGACTCTAGATGTAATTTTGACCAGTGCAAATTACATCACAAGTTTTGGGTCCTACAAGGCACCAATCCCCAAAATCTATAGAATCCAAAACTCACCATGCACTTTTCACTTTCTAAAATGTGAAAAATACATGGTGGGCTTCAAATCCTACCATACAACCATCCAATAGAACCTGAAACTTAGTATGCACATTACACATTTTCATAACGTGTAAAGTGCATGATGGGCTCTAGATCCCACTAATCACTAACCCATCCACAAAATGTGGAACTACTTGGAGTAGGTCCAACCTCCACTAGTTCACCTAAGCCTTTTCCTATGGGAGGGAGGGCCTAAAGTGCACATTTCAAATTTTTATAATGTGTAATGTGTATGCTAAGCTTTCCTCCCTGCTAAACCATTAACCCATCCATAGAGAGTGGACCTATACCAAGCAGGTTCAACCTCTACCAAACCTATCAAACCTTTCTACAAGAACCAAAATATAAGTGCACATTACACATTTTTAAAATGTACAAAGTGCATGATGAATTTCACTTCCCATTGAGCCCTTTCTAGCTGTGGAGAGTGGACCTACTCCAAAAAATTCCAACTTCTACCACCAACCACCATTATTCATATTTAATGTAGGTTATTCCTCTATAAATCTAGGTTAATTTGTAAAGAATTATCATTTCATTATCTTGTTAAGTTTATTTTGGAGATCCAATCTTCCATCCTCACCATTTTTGACATCGAGCCATAAGTAAAAAAACATTGAGACACATCAGTTATGCCAAACCACATCACTTGCATCCACCAAATGGTATTCTTCTTGTGTTTTGTCCCTTTAGGGATCCATCTTTGAAGTTTTTTTTAATTATTATAGATTTTCCTTTCTAATTTTAGGCTTTCTTTCCTAGGTCTAGTTTTTATAGTAGTTAGTTGGTCATTTTCATGTGTTTGGTGTAGTGCTTAGTATTCTAGGGACTAGTAGTACATCTAGGGCAGACTAGGGTTTGAAAGTGAATAATTTAAAAAATATCCTGAGATTCCTTGATATGGGTAACAATTCAAGCGATAATCAAGTGACGAGTCCACTCCAAGTATGAATCAGGAATCAAATCAAAGTAAAACTGCCACACTTGATGATAAATGTTGATGAAATGGGAACCATTGATTTTTAAGTAGGGAGGAATGATCTGAGTAACAATTTGGGCAACAATTCAAGTGATGGGTCTACTCCAATTGATGATGGAACTTCTAGGAGCCATAACTTTTGCACCATATCTCCAATTGACTCACCGTTTAAACCATTGGAAATCTAAGAATGAGGAGAATGTGGTGAGATGGCATGGATCTCTGCTTAATGAAGTTTTAACCATGAAAATCCAATGGAAGTGCCCTAAATTTCAAATTTTATTAGTGTAGTCTACAAATAGTAAGTTTCTAAAAATAGTAATTCCTCAAATTTTGTATTGTTGTAAATCATGGAAGTTGAACCAATTCATCTCCCTTGAGATTGGTCACCTTTCACATACTTCCCACACCTTCAAAACATTTATAAATGAATATGTAACCTAAAATTGAAATCAGACATCTCTTCTCATAGATAAGCATATGTTTGGGTCTACAAATTTGATCAATAAAACATCTCTTCTCAGAGATAGCATTATTTTAATTATTTTGTTCTTGTTTCTTGAATTATATTTCAACCAAAGCTTTCAAGTATTGTATGAGTGGTATCAAAGTGGTTTGTATTTATAGTGTATGATCTCAAGGATGAGGTCAGATTATAGGAAGCTTGGGTGGAAAATAGAACCAGGAGAATATCCACCTATTTTCTCTAAACAAATTCAAATGGTAGACAACACTGAGACATTTGATCCTTTCAAGGAAATGGTGAATGAATCCCTCCAATAGTATCAAGAATATATGCTACAACAATTCACTCAAATTCTCCAACAAATCTCGATGGGAAATTCTAGCTCCTCATCTGCACCCCCATATCCTTTCAGTGCCCCAACACCCTTCAAGATTTAGGTGAATTTCTATATCCCTACATTTGAAGGAAAAATCAATTCCAATGTAGTAAAAAATTGGTTGGATCAATTATCTTCTTATTTTTCTATAAATAAACTCACCAATAAAGAGAAGATCACTTTTGCTCTTTTGAAAGCATTATTGCCTATCAAAAATTAGTGGAAAGTGTACAAAAAGAGATTCAATGTAGATGATATTGGCCTTGAGACAAAATCTACTTGGAATGATTTCATAGAAGCTGTGAAGGAAGAATAATACCCCATTGGAGCATATAACGATCTATATATAGAGTGGCAACAACTTCACTAAGGTAAGGAATAATTTATTCAAGATTACACTAATATTATGTGAGATTGGGCATCCAAGAAAGTGAGAAACATAAGGCTCTAAAATATCATGGTGGACTAAAATGGTATATACAGGGAGAAATAGAACTCTTCAATTTGGAAACCCTTAATGAGGCATACAAGTTTGTAGTGAAGATTGAGTAGAAGCATGGAAGAATGAATATGAAGAGTTAGCCTTTAAAATGGAGATGTGACAAAGAAGGTCAAACATGAGGCCAAAATTGGAAGTAAAAGGAAGGATAGGCTAGGAAGTGGTGTGATTATGACAAATATGGAACTCACTCCAAAGAAGAATGTTGAGCCATCAAGTCCCTATTTCTGAGTCACAGTCCTCAACATCTACTACTTTACCTCATCCAGACCCTACAGTTGAAGAGGTTGAAGAAGAGATTATAGATGCTGAACCTGAAGCCATTGTTGCTTCATCACAGACCCATGAGGAGAGGCTAGATGACAAGGGAAGGTTGTTTCACTCTAAGTTATGGGTGAAAGGTAAGCCTCTGCATTTCATTCTTGATAGTGGAAGTCAAAAGAATTTAATCTTTGCTAATGTTGTGAAAAGCCTAAATCTATCCATGAAGCCTCACCCAAATCCATACAGTATTGAATGGTTGAGTCCAAGGAGAAACCTCCGTGTCACCCACCAAAATCTTCTCTCATATGCAATAAAACCCTTCCAAGATGAGGTCTTAAATGATGTGGTCAATCTAGATGTTTATGATGTACTATTTGGTTAGCCATTCATGTATGATCGACATATCAATCAAGAAATCAAAGGATTACTCTCACTTTTGGAACATGGTGCTATAGGGTACCAAAGGTACCACCTTCTACATCTATCTCTCTGATTAGTGCCAAGAAATTTGTTCTCATGGTGGTCAAGCCACAAGAATCCAAAAGGGCTGATATTTCAGCCATGACTACACAAAAAATAGTACAACATAATCAAATAGATACCAAGCTGAAGAAGTTCATGGCCTTCCATCCATAGACTGATGGCTAGATAGAAATGGTGAACAATACAGCCCTACATAGTTCCATAAATCAGAGTCCATTCCAAGTATGCATCAGGAAATAAATCAAAGTAAAACTACCACACTTGATGAATTTTTTTGATGAAATGGGGACCATTTATTTTCAAGGAGGGAGGAATGATCTGGATAACAATTCGGGTGACAATTAAGGTGACGGGTCCACTCCAATTGATGATGGAACTTCTGGGAGCCATAACTTTTGCACTGTATCTCCAATTGACTCACCGTTTGAACCGTTGGAAAGCTAAGAATGAGGAGAACATGGTAAGATGGCATGGATATCTGATTAATGAATTTTTACCCATAAAAATATAATGTAAGTGCTCCAAATTTCAATTTTATTAATGCATCCTAAAATAGTAATTCATTGAATTCTGTATTGTTATAAATCATAAAAGTCAAACCAATTCATCTCCCTCAAGATTGGTGACCTTTCACATCCTACCCAAACCTTAAAAACATGTATAAATTAATATGTAACCCAAAATGGAAATTAGACATCTCTTCTCAGAGATAAGCATATGTTTGGGTCTACAAATTTGATCAATAAAACATCTCTTCTTAGAGATAGAATTATTTGAATTATTTTGTTCTTATTTCTTGAATTATATTTCAACCAAAGCTTTTGAGTTTTGGATCATTACTCCATTATTTATCCAATAATTTTTCATTCAAAATCAAGCCCTTTTCATAAGCTAAAATGAATATTCATAAAGCATATCCCTCTATTTTAAAATGAGATTATTCCTTCCAAGTTTCTTTCCCTCCCAGCATCCCTACATACACTAGACATGTTCCAAGCACCTCACACTTCCACCAAAAACCTAATAGATTTTAGAAACCATGAAGATTGGACATACATAAATCATGTCCCACATCCACTAGATATTTTTATGTCATAAATAACTGCCATTACTTCTCCCACTCAAACAGAAATCCCTGCAAAAACCCCTATGAGCAACCTGTAATCTATAACCTGTAACCTGTAACCAAGGCTCTGATACCACTTGTTGGGGGATCAAACCAACAATAGATTACACTTGTGAAAGCAATAAATACGGAAATAAATCAGATAGATAAGTAACTGAAATGATAAATAGCACAGAACAAGATATACAAGAAAACACCCTGAAAACTTGTATTGAAACTCTTTACAATAGGAATACAATCTGAAGAAACTTCATTCTTCCACACCTCTCTCTCAGATGCACATAAGATCTCTCACTAGATCTCTATTCCTCAAGAGCTCTCTCTCAAGTACACTCAAATCCAACAACCTAGATTGATGCAACTCTGTACTGTCCTTCAAACATTCACAATGTTCTACTATTACAGTTCTACACTTCTCTACAATACAATTCTAAGCTAAGAAGATCTTCCCTACATATAGAAATAGGAAACTTGAGCATGCTCTTACAACAAACAGTTAAGCCTCTTGAACAAGGGCTCTAAAAATAATATTGCTAATAATAGAGATGCAAGCTTGAGTTCACGACTCAAACTTATCATGCAAACACTCGCTGCTGTCCACGGAAATAGCTTTCTGGACACACAGGTAACCGACGTCGGTTCATGCCTATTCACCTATGACCGTCATCGGCTGACCCTATTGCCGATGTCAGTGCCTCTACAACTACTACTGACTGATGTCGATCGCTCTTGACCGACGTCAGCGTCTGTGTAGACTCGAACCTGTTTTAGTATGCTCCTTGGTGAAGCTTTTAGCTCCACACCCTAACAATCTCCCACTTGGAGATAAACCAGCTGCACCAACCTGTACAGCAACATCTTCTAGCTCCTCCATCTTCAACTCAATCATGAAGACCAATAGAAGTTGAATGAAGATTCAACTTCTCCTTCGTAACCGGCTTTGTTAGCATATCAGCAGGATTCTTGTCTGTATGGATTTTCTCCAGCTTCAACTCACCATCTTCCAATACCTACCGTATGAAGTGGTACCTTAGCTGTATGTGCTTGGTTCTAGAATGAAAGGCCAAATTCTTGGCCAAATGGATTGCACTCTGACTATCACTATACAATCTGCAACTCCCATGCTTCCTTCCAAGCTCTTCCATGAACCGTGTCATCCATATCATCTCCTTGCTAGCTTCTGTGGCTGCAATATACTCTGCTTCTGTAGTTGACAAGGCAACAACCTTCTGCAACTTAGATATCCAACTAACCACTGTTCCACCTACAGTAAAAACATAACCTATGGTGCTCCTCCTACCATCCAAATCCCCTACCATATCTGAATCTACATAACCATGTAGAGAAGTATCTGAACCTCCATAGCATAAGTGTCTATTGCTGGTTCCTCTCAGATATCTAAGGATCCATTGAACTGCCTTCCAATGTTCCTTACCTAGATTGGCCATATACTTACTTACTACTCCCACTGCTTGGGCAATATCAGGTCTAGTACACACCATTGCATACATCAAACTCCCTACTACGGAAGAATATGGAACCATACTCATGTACTCTACCTCTTCATGTGAATTGGGACATTGTTCTTTGCTTAACTTAAAATGTCCAGCCATAGGTGTACTTACCAGTTTTGCATCCTGCATATTAAACCTCTCCAACACCTTGTTCACATAATCTTCTTGAGACAATATCAACCTGTGATTTTTCCTGTCTCTCCTAATGCTCATGCCAAGGATCTTCTTCGCTGCTCCCAAATCCTTCATAGCAAATGTTTGAGCTAACTTCTCCTTAAGCTCAGAGATATCCTGCATGTGAGACCCTGCAACCAGCATGTCATCTACATACAACAATAGAATAATATATCTACCATTATCAAATCTCTTGAAATAGGAGCTTGCTTGAGGCCATACAAGCTTTTCTTTAACCTGCACACAAACTTCTCCTTACCCTTGACCTCGAAACCTTCTGGCTATTCCATATAAATTTCCTCATCCAAAACTCCATGAAGAAACGTTGTCTTAACATCTAGCTGCTCGAGATGCAAATCCTCAAAAGCAACCAAAGACAATACAACCCTTATTGAAGTCATCTTAACAACAGGAGAAAAAATTTCACCAAAGTCAATACCTGGCTTTTGTGCAAATCCTTTTACCACTAATCTGGCCTTATATCGCATCTGTCCATCCTCACCTTCCTTCAACCTGTAGGTCCATCTGTTCTTCAGTGTTCTCTTACTAGCTGGCAACTCAACCAAATCCCATGTTTGGTTCTCTCTTAAGGACTCCATCTCCTCAACCATGCCATGCTCCCACTTACTCTTGGACTCCACCTGTAATGCTTCTTCAAAACTCTCTGGTTCTCCACCATCAGTTAGCAATAAATAATATAAGGAAGGAGAATATCTAATTGGAGGCTTACTTACTCTTTCAGACCTCTTGGTGGGTGTCTTGGACTTGTTCTCAACAATCTGTCCACCCAAATTTTCTGACAGTGACCGACCTCGGCCACCTGTAGACCTGTTACTGGCCGACGTCGGTTCTTCCTGATCGACCTCAGTGCCTGGTCTGCCGATGTCGGTCTCTGTATGACCGACATCAGTTTCTGTACTGCCGACGTTGGTTCTTAACCTACCGACGTCGGTCTCTGTGTTTTCCTGCAAGTGATTATTTCTTTTTCCCATGAGCTCATTTTGGACCATAACTTCGTCTAATTCACTATTGCTCTGCCCAGATTGATCCAACTTCCTTATCTGATCACTGTACATCACTCTTTCATTGAAAACAACATCACGACTCCTGATTACCTTGTTAGCTCCTAGGTTCCAAAATCTAAAACCAAAATCATCTGAGCCATAGCCTATAAACGTGCACCTCATAGACTTAGGATCAAGCTTCTTTCTATTTTCCTTATCTATATGCACAAAGGCTTCACTACCAAAAACTTTGAGATATGAGAGATCTACCTTTTTACCTGTCCATGCCTCTTCTAGAATTCCACCATCCAGAGCTGTAGAGGGTCCTCTGTTAATCAGGTACACTGCGGTGTCAACTGCTTCGGCCCAAAACTCTAAAGGCAACCCTACATGCAATCTCATACATCTTGCACGCTCCATGATAGTTCTGTTCATCCTTTTAGCAATACCATTCTGCTGAGGTGTCCTTGGAACCGTCCTTTACCTACAGATTCTGTGTGTATAACAATACAATTTGAACTTAAGACTGCAGAACTCACCGCCATTATCAGATCTCAGGCACTTTAATTTTTTGCCTGTTTCATTCTCAACCATAGCCTTCCAAAACTTAAAAGTCTCAAAAACATCAGATTTCTTTTTAATACAGTAGATCCATACCTTTCTTGTGGCGTCATCTATGAATGTAACATAGTACCGTGATCCACCAATAGAGGCTACCTGAGCCAGTCCCCACACGTCTGTGTGAACAAGCTGCAACTTTTGCCTTTTCTTAGTAGACCCAGTCTTGAGAAAACTAACCCTTTTCTATTTTCCAAATACACAATGCTCACAAAATTCTAGATCCATACTTTTCAAATCTGAAAGCATACCTTTAGACTTAAGTATTGACATCCCCTTCTCACTCATGTGGCCAAGCCTTGAGTGCCACAATTTACAATCCACACCTGAAGTAGATAAAATTGAAGGAGATTTGTTAGTAACACAATTACACAAATAGAGAGTACCTTCTCTCTTACCTCTGGCCATAACTAGTGCACCCTTGGTCACCTTCCAAGAATCTGCTGTGAGAGTTACTGTACAACCCTCATCACCTAGCTTACCTGCAGAAATCAAATTTCTCTTCAAACTAGGAACATGCATCACTTCTCTCAACACCCATGTGTTGCCATTCTGCATCTTCAGCTACACTTTACCTTTGCCAGTAATCTTACAAGGCTCATCATCCCCTAAGTACACTATTCCAAAAGCTCCATGGATATAGTCACTAAAATATTCTCTGTTAGGGGTAGCATGGAAAGATGCACCAAAATCTAATACCCAAGATTCTATGTTATTATGCAAAGAGAAAACTAAAGCATCCTGTGCAATACCTGCAACCTTGGCTTCTTCCTTTCCTTCGTGCTAGTTGTCCTCCTTAGGCTTTGACCAACAATCTCTGCTTATGTGCCCCATCTTTCCACAATTCCAGCATTGTGGCTTCCTGCCATTTCTGGATTTGGATCTTCCTCTCACCTTAGACTTAGATCTTGATCTCCTCTTGCTCTTTTCTTTTTGCCTTCCCCTGCTCTCAAAATTTAAAGCGTTCCCAGATGTCTCTTCTGTGCTTTTCCTGCGTATTTCCTCATTCAAGATAACACTAACCACATCCTCTACTTTCAAAATATTTGATGCAGATGCAGTATTAGAAACTGCCATTACTAAGCCATGCCAGCTTTCAGGCAAAGAACATAATATCAAAAGAGCTTTTATTTCATCTTCAAATACAATATTGACAGAACTTAACTGATTAACAATTCCATTGAAATCATTCAGATGAGTAGAAACAGATCCACCTTCATTCATATGCAAATTAAATAACTGCTTCATAAGATATACCTTATTTGAAGCTGAGGGTTTTTCATACATATTTGCTAACGTAGTCATCAACTCTGCCGTTGTTTTTCCCTGTGACAAATTAGATATCACAGTGGAGGCCAGACTCAGTCTTATAGACCCAAGAGCCTTTCTGTCAAGAACTTCCCATTCTTCATCCTCCATGTCCTTGGGCTTCTTTGCTATCCCACCTAACGGTAAGTAGAGATCTTTCTGATACAGATAGTCCTCTATCTGCATTCTCTAATGTTGGTAGTTCTTGCCATTAAACTTTTCCATTCTCAACTTACATTCTTCTGCCATTGCTTCTCCCACTCAAACAGAAATCCCTGCAGAAACCCCTGTGAGCAACCTGTAATCTGTAACCTGTAACCTGTAACCAAGGCTCTGATACCACTTGTTGGGGGATCAAACCAACAATAATAAACGTAGAAATAAATCAGATAGATAAGTAACTAGAATGATAAATAGCACAGAACAAGATATACAAGAAAACACCCTGAAAACTTGTATTGAAACTCTTTACAATAGGAATACAATTTGAAGAAACTTCGTTCTTCCACACCTCTCTCTCAGATGCACACAAGATCTCTCACTAGATCTCTATTCCTCAAGAGCTCTCTCTCAAGTACACTCAAATCCAACAACCTGGATTGATGCAACTCTGTACTGTCCTTCAAACATTCACAATGTTCTACTATTACAGTTCTACACTTCTCTACAATACAATTCTAAGCTAAGAAGATCTTCCCTACATATAGAAATAGGAAACTTGAGCATGCTCTTACAACAAATAGTTAAGCCTCTTGAACAAGGGCTCTAAAAATAATATTGCTAATAATAGAGATGCAAGCTTGAGTTCACGACTCAAACTTATCATGCAAACACTCGCTGCTGTCCACGGAAATAGCTTTTTGGACACACAGGTAACCGACGTCGGTTCCTACCTGTTCGCCTGTGACCGTCATCGGCTGACCCTATTGCCGACGTCGGCGCCTCTGCAACTGCTACTGATCGATGTCGGTCACTCTTGACCGATGCCGGCGTCTGTGTAGACTCAAACCTATTTTAGTATGCTCCTTGGTGAAGCTTTTAGCTCCACACCCTAACAGATTGGACATACATGAATCATGTCCCACATCCACTAGATATTTTTATGTCATAAATAACATGGATATTGGATGTGTTTTGAACACCTCCAAGTTCTACCAGAAGGAACAAGTGCTTCATACACCTACAATTTATTCCAACTTCCATAATTGGTTACTCAGAGGATTTTTATATAATCTCCATAGCTCCCAAAGAGATGAATTTAAAATATAAGGGCCCTAAAGCAACCTATTGTTTGGAATCCAAACTCACAAAAATTAATGATATAGATTTAGGTCATATTGACTTGGGAGACTTCTGGGCTAGAATAGGGGAAGAATTCAAAAATGACTAGATACATAGTATTTATGACTCTAGACTTCCACAAGATATAGCCTTTCCTCTAGATATTTAGAGTCCTAAATTGATCCTAATAATATCCTAACACTATGACCTTGATAGGAGGCGAGTATATAATGATAAGGGAAAAAAGATTTTGGATCTCGACTTTGACTATATCAAATTGATGTTTGTCATTCCTAGGTTTGAATTTTATTTTGATATAACTCCATAAATTTATGAATATTTATATGAGGATAATAAATATGGATGCCACAAGATGATCAATAAACAATGGCTCAAGACCCATAATCACTCCTCCACCAGATTGCCTAAGAAAATATATAGGTCTAGTTATATAAAGGAGGTGGGAGATGTTATAACATTGATACATAGATTCAATAATAGTCATGATGCCCAATGTTATGAACAATAGATGTACTAGTATATTTGGACCATTTGAGAGAATAAATAATATATACATTTGGAATACTTAATCAGTGATTCTCTTCATCAGTAGTTGTTGGAGGTTTAAACCTCAAATAAGTTTTACATGACATCATATGTTTTTTATATTTTGGCTAAGGGGAGATTTTTCCTAGGTCTCAATATTATTTCTAAAAAAATAAAAAGAGTGTATAACTACTACCTTGACCTCACCCTTTAGGTTAGTAAATAATAGTTCAGAAGAGTTAATGATTCTTTCATCTACAACATCATCACCATATTCAATTATGAACTTAGAAAGGAGAGGTTATCAATGGAAGAAAAGGAACAAATAACTAAATAAGGATTATTCTTCATACAATTCCTTACATATTCCTATATTAGGGCATCAAGATTCAACAAATATCCCTACACTCTTTCTTGGTATTTAAGTGATAAATGGGCATTGTTGGATTTAGTATGATAGTGAACGGAATCCAATAAGCTCCTCTTGGATAGACATAAGGTAGGGATCCAATTACCTCTCTCTACTTTCCATTATACATACCAAACTCTTTTGAAGGCAAGAGGTGTAGAGGTAGAGATGAGCCAAGTAACATTGATGGCCCTAAAGTCTATGCTATATTTTGACCCATATGGTAATATCACTCATGCATTCAAATTTGTATCATATGAACATGTGATATACTATAAATATTAATGGGAGGATTGTGATGATGAAGAGATTGTCAGAATGAGGGACTACTTGAGAATGTCCCTACAATAAATAAAGGATTATGATTTGGCACTAGTCCCTAATGGTTTGGAGGATGATGTTTCCAAAGTGGATCCATTATACCTCACCCAAATCATTATGAAATCTCTACCACTGATTAGGTAGTCAATTTCTAAATCATTTTCCATATTTTATAGGATAGCCCTCATTATCAATAGAACTATTATCTAGTTAAGGAGTAAAGAAGTTCATATCTCAAGATAAACCATAGGAATTAAAGAAAAGCTCCTGAAACTAAAATAGGAAGGTTTTACACAATTAGTAGAGGGACCTAGTGAATCATCAATGTGACCTAAATAGAAAAAGAAGAGGAAACAATACTAAGGACATAAAAGGAGAATCGAGAAAAGAAGGAGAAACTACACAAGAACCCATTGATATTTCAATGAAAGAGACATCACTAATAACATAGTGATCTAGTGCTGTGGATCTTATATCATTAGCTCATATTTCCATTGTCCCCACTTCTCATAATCCTATAGTACATGTGGATTCCACTCTTCCACCAGTGACCTCTTCTCCCCAAGCAACTCAAGTTTCCATTACATCACAAGTTTTATGTCCTCTCCCTCTACTCATCCCCACTTTATCTACCACTCCACCTACCTAAATAAACCAAGTGAAAGTAGCACAAACAAGTATACAAAGCACTCAGGGACCCCCTACAGTGGGATTCCAAGTTTCTACTTCACTTTCCCTTCCTCCCACTTCTCCTTCCCCATTTGATCCACTCCTAATTTCTATTCCATCCATAATTCCTTCCATTTCATTAGCATTAATCCCCAACACCACTCAATAATACATCACTTTAGAGTCAATCATTTTGACTACCATCCTGCATGCCACTTCAACCTCTAGAGTGAGTATTGATCCCTCTTCCTCTCAACCCACCATTTTCACCTCACCAACCCTAAGTGGCCCCACATAACTAATTAACATATTTAGTACCTTGGCTTCCACCTTTCCATTAGTTCCTAAATTCATGATTCTCACTTTTGTTGTTTCCACATCCCCCATTTTCATTACTTCATCCATACCATAAGTTGATATTGAAGCAAATTAAACACTTGGTACAACAATGGGTTCACACACTTTGGTGAGAATAAACCTTCACAAACCTCTTAAGTTGTCAATGATGTCATATTCTCAAAATAATTCCTTGGTCACAGTGTTAGCTAGTGAAGCTACATCAGCTATAGATTATTTAGTGACTATACCAGATACATAGAAGGCTACACCTAGTTGGTTAGCCCAATCAGTGAGAAAACATAGAAAAATAATGATTGGTCCTATCACTTTGAACTTCAACATGAACAAAGTAAAAAATAAGTAAAAACCTACTCTCAAGACCCTCTTAAGAACATTCACTGATGATAAGGGAGAGAGATTTGTTGAGATTCTAGTTCCCCTACCAAACAAATCAAAGGAAGATCTTGTGGTAATGGATTATCATGTCTCTCACATACACCTTGGTTATCAGACAATAGAAGGGATCAAGCACAATCAATAATTAGACATCAACTATTGCCTCCAAATAATTGACCACAACAAAGCCACCAAGTATGAACTTCAAAGGAAAGTTGATTAGTTAACCAAAGTACTTAACCAATTCATAAATCTTGGTGAAAAATTACAACCATAGGTAGTGTAACCAATCAGTCTGGATCAAGATTAAATTGATTAAGTATGAGAAATTTCTCACATGGGAAGGGATACAAAAGAAAGGCCTGAGGAATTGATTACAAGAGGCAAAAGGGCCCTTGCAACAATGATGGAACATTATGGTATCATCATTGAGAGAAAGGAAATTCTAGAAGCACAGATCAGTAGCTATGAAAGAGATGTTTAAACTTTGAACATGTATTACCCCAAGTTGACATCCATAAAGTCAATTAATATGAATTCCCTTATTATTGAGAATATATTGAATAACTCTACTAAGAGTGAAGAATTGAATGGGGCTACCCAATTTTAGATAAGGATATTAACTAAGTTTATTGAGTGAGCCAAGGAGGCTTTTGATAAAGCTATTGATGTGATATATGAGATTGATGCCATGATGAATTTAATGGCATCCCAACAAATGGATTATTCCAACAATCTCTTATAGGTAGAATAGGTCCAAGAACATTTTAAGGAAATAGTTGAGAAGGAGTTAGCAAAGGACACAGTCCTTTCCTTAAGTTTAATTTATAGGTTTATCAAATATGATAAGGAAATTTATCAAATGAGAACGAAAATTTACGGTATAAGTACTTTCCAAAGAGAGTTATTTGATGTACAGGTAGACTGTATAGCCTCTAACATTATTCTTATGGGCTAGATGAAGAGAGAATATAGGAAATATTTAAGTCCTTTGATACATACTCAGTGAAGCTATGAAAAAAAAAACAACAATAAAGATGAAGATATTTTAAAGACTGATTAATTTTTCCTCTCTTTCGGATATTTACAAATTTTTCTATCATGTGTATTTTCATTTTGAAGATATTATAATTTTTAATTTTTAATTGTAAGGTGAAGCTTTGTATTTTTTATAACTCTTTTGGAGAAAGAGAAGACATGTTTTTCACTTTAAATCTTTTAAATTTGGAAGTTTCAAAAACAAAGTTGTAAATTTCACTTTCTATTTTAATTAATGTGAAATGAAAAAGGTGTAAAGTTATAAAACACAAATTACATGGTCCCTTTTTTGGTAAAAGGGATAAAGGCTTAGATGTTGAAAAAGTTTCACTTTAGTTTTTGCACACTAAGGTTTACATGAAAAGAAGTTTGAAAATTTATTTTCAATATTATCTTTTATTTAGAAAAGCCAAAATTTATTTTGGGAATCGATTCTTGCATGGAGAGTTATTTTCAACCATCATCCAAGGAGCCTTACATGAAGATCTCCATCTATGCCAAGATCACCTCCATATTCATGTCCAACTCATGCATGCATCAAAAACAATCTCACAAGTCCAAAATGCAATAAATAAAGGAAATTTCTCCCCTTTGCATGAGGCATTCCAGTTTGCATGATTTTCTTCTACTAGGTGTTAATGTTTTGATAACTGCATGTCTTCTAAGACATATTTTGTATAAATATGGGCAGTCTCCATGGCACAATGGTATTTTTTTGCTATTAGTGATTTTTTTTTCATTTTAAATGTATTTTCTATAAGTTATAGCCTTTAGAGAGAAATAAATTTGATGTTTTTGTCTTTCTTGTCTTTGAAATCTCTGTGTTGTGCAAGTTATCTAATTTTTTATGGAAGTTTTACCTTTTATTTCAATCTCAAGAGAATTCATCTATGGTATTTTACCCTCTTGATAATATTGTTTGAAATAAAAAACTTTTTCCCTTTGTTGAAGAATAACTAAAATATTACCTCTAATTACAAAATTTGTATAAGTTTGTGCTTAAAAATAAACTTAATTAATTTTTTTCCCTACTGTGCTTTCTAAGCAAGCATCTAGATCCACTATAAAAATTTGGTGCAATCACCATACTTTTAATTTTTATGTAATTTCAATTTCTTTAAACCCTTTCCTATCAAATCCCTTGTTTAGGATACGAGAGCACTAATGAGTAAAATTCCTAAAAGGTTGATATTTTATCATTTTGCATCAGATTTTAGTGAAACGAGGTTAGCCTTATCTAAGTATTGACCTAAAATTTCCAAGGTCCCATGTCTTTGGAAGTTTTTCCATTATTTCATTATGCACTTACACAACAAGCTATAGAAGTAAGACATGTGCAATCCTATGTGATAACAATTTTTGGCATGCCTAAAGGGACTTGAAAATTACATAGAGATCAGTGTTATTCTAGTCAAATATTGTATGAGATTTGTTCAATTATAAAATCACCTGACAACTCCACCAGCTTATGGACTCATGAGTTCAAGGTGATGAATTCTAAGAAAACAAACAAGATCATCTACCAATAGTAAGAGGGTTGATCTTTTAAAATTGTCATTTCCATCAAAAAAGAGAACAAAAGCAATCACCCCTTAGCCAAAGGTATATCCTATAATTTTATTCCCATCCTCTTTGGTCACTTTGATCATCTCTGTATCCCTCATAATGGATAGAAATTAGAATTTCATAGCTTTCAATACAAGCAATCCACTCATTTTGGCCTAGCATGATGGTATACCAATATAAACCTTAAATTTTTTTCCATAATTTACTGGTAAAACTTATACCACTACTTCAGAACATGTACAAGACATTGCTAACCTCTATTCAATCCATAATGTGGTTGAAGACAATGTTTAAATTAGAATCATAGTTTCCTCTTTTAAGGCGAAAGCTTTACAATGGTATAGAGGTCTCTCTCCCACCTCAATTTAATTTTGGGATGAGTTAGGTGCTGCAATGTGCTCCCACTTTGAAGACAAGTGTGATCACCTTTCCTTGGTTGAAAAGTTGACTACTATTCAATGAGATCCTCATGAAAAAATTACTAACTTTAATTACCATTTCTAGAAGACCTAGAATAGAATTCTAATCCTAGTCAAACCCACTACAAATAATGCCTTTTTATATAACCTAAAAGGCCTTAATAGTGATATAGCTATGATGGTTCAATTAATGGGTGGTACCACACTTCCTCCTATGATATTACAACAAGGGCTGAGAATTATTTGATCTAAACCAAGAAAATTTCACCATGGCCACTAATGCCTCTATTTCTAGAAGTAACCCCTATTTCCCCACTTGTACTTGCTCCAGTCTCCACCATGATCAAGGCATATAATTTAACTCCTACATATATGAATGAATTGTATGAGGTTAAATCATTACTCAAGAGTTTTGGAAATGAGTTAGTGGTGATGAAAAGAAATTAAGCCCAAAACTATAAACCTTTTTAGACATCTAACCCTGTATATCAAGGGAATAGACAATCCTACCAAGGGGATAGGAAACCATATCAAGGAAACAATCAAAAATAATGATAAAATGCATAGCTGAGACCTCTAAATACTCATCCATTACCAACACCTAGGGCTTATAAAGCTATTGTCCTTGTTTAGAACAATTTGGATCAAGAATATGAGTGGTGTTATCCATACAGTCAGCCCCATAATCATAATACTTGTCCTAATGGTGTTATTTGTCAAGCCCTGATGGTACAAGGTATATAAAGTATGAAAGAGAAATAGGAAGGATCTACTTCCCAATGAGTAGAAACACAAGATCCCACTCAAAGTGAAACAACTCTTCTAAATTGACAAGAGGAGGATTTTAGTGGAAAAATCCAAGATGAAGCATTTTTCAATAGTGGAGGACCTATATCAACTAATAGATGATCCAATAATAGAGAAATAGAAGCTAATTAACTCCCTAGAGTAGATTGAGATTCAAATTCCAAGGTAACAACAAAACTGACAAAGAGTAACATAGTAAAAAGGCCATCCTTCATACCTACCAATCAATTCAAAGCAAAGGTGTCCAATCCAAATCTTGTAAAGGAGGACATAATCCCTAAAAAAGTACTGATGAAGGTTGGTAATATCCCTTTTAGCATTGTTGATCAAATAAACAAAACCAATTTAAATTTCACTACTTGGGAAGCACTATATATACTAGCACAAAGGGACTTACTATAGGAGGCCTTAAAGAATCTCCAGATATCAAAGAAGGATCTAACTAGAGGATCTACACCTACAATAAATTTATGTCATCCTTAGATTGATAATAAAATATTTAAAAATGGTAAGCCTCCTCCCTTTACCTTTTGCTTATAATAGGGAAGCATCTAATACATAGTTGCATGATGGATTTAGGGGCTAGTAGTTTAGTGATGCTTAAGAAAATAGTTGATCCACTGGGAATAAAATATACACCTTTTAATAAAAGAGTAGTGAAACTAGATGGAAATGATTTTTAAATAGTTAAAATCATAAAAGGGATGGACCTTACTATTCATGCTTTGCCTAGTCTTTCAATTAATTAGGACATTTAGTCATAGACCTCCCTTCCTACTTTACCATTTGTCTATCAAGATATTTCATTGCAAAAATGGGAGGATATCTATCTATGGATTGGTCTCATATGATACTTAGAATGAGATACGTAAATAAAGTAACAATAAGAGCTAAGCCAATCATGAAAAACCATATCAAACCATATAATCCTACTCTTCCCATAGATATGAACTATATGTTAAAAAATCAAGAAGACTTTTGATAAAAAGGCAACTATAAGGATTTTTAATGAGGGAGACATGGTCGTGAAGTGGTATTCAGATAAAGAAAAACTATGTAGGTACACCAAATTTAATTTAATATGCAATGGTCCATATGTCATCACATAATGTGAAGGTCCCAATGCATTCTAACTCGCTAAGCTTGATGGAAAAGAACTACCAATCCCAGTTAATGGGATATACCTCAAAACTTGTTTTTAACGTAAGGACTTACTCTAAAATTTTTTAAAAAGTTTTGTAAATAATAGGGTTAGATTGTGTTTTTAGTAAGTGCTTTTACATGCGTCTTAGTATTTAAGAGTTAATCTTTGGTTTGTTTTCCTATTTTGTTTTCTTCTTTGTTGATGTCTACACAATCCTAGCTTTTTCTTCCTAGGTTATAGTTTTGTCAAAGTAAGGTTGACTCCATGCCCAATACCTTGAAAAGATACTAGATTTAAATGATTAGTAGGAAATCATCCCATAGAGGTCACCAAAAATGTTGAGATTTTTGTCCCAAAAATCTCATTACATCTAGAACCCTAAAGGAGACCCCCTTTATTTTTAGGGAAAACCCTTAATCCTCTAAAATACATCTCTAATTTACCTCATAGAATTTGATAATCTAGATGCAATTTGCACTAGTGAAAATTACTTCACATGTTCTAGGTCCCATGAGGCACCAAACCCCAAAATCCATAGAATCCATAGTTCACCATGCACTTTGTACATTCTCAAACATGAAAATTGTATGGTGGGCTCTAGATCCCACCACACAACCATCTGGTAGAACCCAAAAATTAGTCTGCACATTGCACATTTATACAATGTACAAAGTGCATGATAGGATCCAGATCCCACTGATCATTAACCCATCCATGAAAAGTGGACTTTCTTGGAGTAGGTTTAACCTTTATCGGTTCACCTAAAGTTTTAATAAGGGGAGTTGAGTCTTAAATTGCAAATTACGCATTTTGACAATGTGTAAAGTGCATGCTAAGCTTCATTCCTCACTAAACCATTAACACATCTATTGAGAGTGGACCTACTCCAAGTAGGTCCAACCTCCAAAAAACCTATTTAACCTTTATGTATAATGTAGAGATTGAAGTGCACATTTCATGTTTTCATAATGTATAAAGTACATGATGAACCCTGCTTCTCATCGAGCCATTTTCAGTCACTAAGAGTAGACCTAATTCAATTAGGTTTAAATTCTACCACTAACCACCATTACTTGTATTTAATTCAAGTTGTCTTATATAAAGATAAGTTAATTTACAAAGGGATATCATTTTATTATCTTGTTAAGTGTATTTTTTAGCTCTAGTCTATCATCCTTTCCATTTCTGACCTTGAGCCTTGAGCAAACAAACATCAATTCATGTCAAATACACCAAACCACATCTCCTACGTCTACCAAATGATATTCTTATTATGATTTATCCCTTTAGGGATCCATATTTGAAGGTTTTTTCCATTTCCTATAAAGTTTCCTTTCTAATTTTAGGTTTTCTTTCATAGGTCTAGTTTTATAGTAGTTAATTGGTCATTTTTGTGTGTCTAGTGTAGCACTCAATCTTCTAAGGACTAAATAGTACATCTAGGGAATCCTAGGGTTTTAAAGTGAATAAATTCAAAAATATCCCATAAGATTCCCCCATTATTTATACAAGGATTTCACATTTGAAATCAAGCCCTTTTTAGAAGCCAAAATGAATATTTCCAAAGTATATCCCTCTATTTTAAAATGAGAATATTCCATCTAAATTTCTTTCCCTCATAGCATCCTTGTGAACACTAGATGTATTCAAAGCAACTCCCACTTCCAACGAAAACCCAATTTATTTTAAAAACCATAGAGGGTGGACCTACCTCAAGCATGTCCCACCTTCACTCAAGATTCTTAAGTCATAAACACCATGGACATTGGACATGCTCCAAATACCTCCAAGTTTCATAGAAAGGAACAAGTGCTTCATACACTTAAAATTTCTACCAACATCCATAGTTGGTTACTCAAATAATTTTTATATAATCTCCTTAACTCCCAAAGAGATGAAGTTCAAATCTAAGGGCCCTAAAGCAAATTCTTGTTTGGAATCCAACCTCATAAAAATTAGTGATGTAGATTTAGGTCATATTAACCTAGAAAATGTTTTGGCTGGAATAGGGGCATAATTCAAAAATGATTAGATACATAGTATTTATGACTCTAAAATTCCAAAATCTATAGTATTTCCCCTAGCTATTCAAATTCCTAAATTTATCATGATAATGGCCTAACATTATGACCACAATAGGAGGAAAGTATATAATGATAAGGGAGAAAATATTTTGGATCTTGACTCTAACTATATCAACTCAGTTTTTTCCATTCTTGATTTCTAAAGTTATTTGGATATAACTCCCCAAATGTCTACAAAATTCTATGAGTATAATAAATATGGATGCCAAACGATGATCAACAAACAATGGCTCAAGACCCCTAAGCACTCCTCCACTAGATTGTCCAAGACAATGTATACGTGTGATTTTATAGAGGATATGGGAGATGTTATAACATTTCTACATAGAGTCACTAAAATTTATAATGCCTAGTGCTATGAATATTGGATGTACCAGTATATGTGAACCATCTGAGAGAATAAGAAATATATACATTAGTCATAATTAACCAATGATTCTCTTCATCATTAGTTATTAGAGGTTCAAACCTCAAATAATTTTTACATGACATCATATGTTGTTTATATTTTGGCTAAGGGGAGATTTTTATTAGGTATTAATGTTGTTATTAATGAAATAACAAGTGTATAGCTACTACCTGACCTCACCCTTCAAGCTAGTAAATAGTAGTTTAGAATAGTTAACGATGTTTTCCTCTACAACATCATCACCATGTTTAATAAAGAACTTAGGAGGGAGAGGTTATTAATGGAATAAAAGGAAGGAATCACTAAATTGGGATAATTCTTCATACAATTCCATACATATTCTTATATTAGGGTAGAAAGCTTCATCGGTTGTCCCTACAATCTTCCTTGGTATGTGATAAAAGGGCATTATTGGAGTTAGTACTATATCTAGTGGAATCCCATAATTTCCTCTTTGATAGACATAATGTAGGGATTCAATTCCATATCTCTATTGGCCATTATACAAGCCAAACTCTTTTAAAGGCTAGAGGTGCAGAGGCAGAGATGGGCCATGTAACATTGAGGATACTAGAGTCTAGGCTATATTTTGATCCATATAATAAAATCACTCATGAATTATAATTGGAATCATATGAGCATGTGCCATGATATGAAGACTATTTAGAGGATTTTTATGATGAAAATATGGTTAGAATGAGGGACTACTTGAGAGTTTCCTTGTAACAAATAAAGGATTATGATCTGGCACTAGTCGTGATGACTTAAAGGATGATGATTCTAAAGTGTATCCACTATACCTAACCTAGATAATTGTGAAACTCCTACCACTAGTTAGGCGGTTTATTCCCAAATATTTTTCCCTATTTGATAGGACACCACCATTATCAATAGAACTATTAGCTAGTTAAGGAGTAAAGGAGTGTGGAATTAGAGAAAATATCTTCAATTAAAATTAGAGGGTATTAAACAGATAGTGGAGGGCCCTAGTGAATTATCAACAAGACCTAGATATAAAAATAAGAGGAAAATAAAGACTAAGGCAAAAAAAGAGAATCAAGCAAAGAAGGACAAACTGCACATGAACCCATTGATCTTTTAGTAGAAGAGACAACATCAACAATATAGGGATCTATTGCTTTAGATCCTATATCATTTTATCATATTTATATTGTCCCCCCTTCTCCTACTACTATAGTACAGGTGGCTTCCACCCTTCCACCAGCTACCTCTTCTACCCAGGCACCTTATATTTCCATTGCATCACAAGTTTGATCTCCTCTCCCTCCACTCATCCCCAATTTATCTACCACTCCACCCACCTTAATAAGCCAAGTGCAAGCATCACAAACAAGTATAGAGAGCATTCAAGGTCCCCCTACAATAGGAGTCCAAGTTTTTACTTCACTTTACCTTCCTCCCACTTCTCCTTCCCCATTATATCCACTCCTACTTTCTAATTCACTCACAATTATTTCCACTTCATTACCATTAATCCCCAATACCACTCAATAATGCATTGCCTTAGAGTCAATCATTTTGAATACCATCTAGTAGTCCAATTCAACCTATGGAGTGGGTACTATTCCCTCATCCTCTCAACCAACCATTTTCATCTCACCAACCCTGAGTGGCCCCACACACCTAATTAACACATTCAGTGCCTTGGATTCCACCCTTCCATTAGTTAATAAATTCACAATTCCCACTTTTATTGCTTTCACTTCCCCCATTTCCACTACTTTATCCATACCATCAATGGAGCTTGGAAAAAATCAAACACTTGGTGTGGTGATGGGTTTGCACACTATTGGTGAGAAGAAACATTCATAGACACCTCTTAAGTTGTCAGTAGTGTCATCTTCCCAAAAGGCCTCCTAGGTCACAGTGTTAGTTAGTGTAGCTACATCAACTATAGATTCTTCAGTGACTATAGTAGATACATAGAAGGCTACCCCTAGTTGGTTAGCCCAATTAGTGAGCAAAAAGAGAAAAATAATGATTAATCCCAACACTTTGGACTTCGACATGACCAAAGCCAATAAAAAGTCAAAACTTACTCTTAGGACCCTGTCAATAACATTATCTAATGATAAGGGAGAGAGATATGTGATATTGTAGTTCCCTCACTTGAAAAATCAAAGGAAGATATTGTGACAGTGGATTATCAGGTCTCTCACATACACCCTAATTGGAATACAAGAGAAGCGATTAATAATGATGCGCAATCAAGAATAACCTCTTTCTTTGAGATAATTGACAATGAAAAAGACACCAACGATGAACTTAAAAGGAAATTTAATTAGTAGCTAGAAGCACTTGACAAATTTATAAATCCTAGTAAGACATCATACCAACCATAGGTAGTGAAACCAATCAATCTGGATTAGGCTATAATTGATTTGATATTAGATATTTCTCACATGGTAAGGGCTAAAAAATAATGGTTTGAGGAACTAATTATAAGAGACAACATGGATCTCATAGCAATGATGGAACATTATGGTATCATCATAGAGAGAAATGAAATTCTAAAAACATAGATCAGTAGCTATGAAGGAGAGGTTCAAACTTTGAACATCTATTACCCCAAGTTGATAACCATAAAGTGAATTGATATGAAAACCCTTATTGCTAAGAATATATTGAAGAACTCTATTGATCATGAGGAATTACATAGGGCTACACAATTTTGGATAAGGATATTAACCAAGTTTGTTGAGTAAGCCAAGGAGGCTCATGATAAAGCTATTGATGTGCTATATGAGATTGATGGAATGATAAATTTGATGTCATGCTAACCAATAGATGATGTCGGTAATCTCTTATAGGTAGAACAGGTCCAAGAAAATTTTAAGGTAATAGTTGAGGAGACAAAATCTTTGCTTTAAGTTTAATTCATAGGTTTATCAAATATGAGAAGGAAATTGATCAAATGAGAACTAAAATGCTAGTTATAAAGAATTTTCAAAGAGAGTTATTTGATGTATAGGAAACTGTGCAGCCTCTAACATTTATTATTATAGGCTAGATGAAGAGAGAATACATGAAATATTCAAGGCCTTTGATACATACTCAGAGAATATGTGATAAAAAAATGACATGAAAGTTGAAGATATTCTAAAGACTAATTAATTTTTCTTCTCTTTCAAATATTTACAATTTTTTCTATTTGTATTTTCATTTTGAAGACATTATAATTTGTAATTTGTGAATGCAAGGTGCATTTGTGTATTTTTCACAACTCTTTTGTAGAAAGATAAGGCATATTTTTCACTTTATATCTTTTAAATGTGGAAGTTGAAAAAATCAAGTTGAAAATAACAATTTCTATTTTAGTTAATGTGAAATGAAAAAGGTACAAAGTCATAAAACACAAATTATATGATCCCTTTTTGGTAAAAGTTATAAAGGATTGGATGTTGAAAAAGTCTTAGTTTAGTTTATACACACTAGGGTTTGCATGAAAAGAAGTTTGAAAAATTATTTTCAATATTATCATTTATTTCGAAAAGACAAAAGTTCTTTTGGGTAATGCTTCTTGCATGGAGAGTTATTTTTAGCTATCATCCAAGGAGCATTGCATAAAGATCTCCAACAATTCCAAGATAACATCCATATTAATGCCAAAAATCATGCATGCAACACAAGCACTCCCACAAGTCCAAAAAACCATAAATAGAGGAACTCACCCCCCTTTGCATGAGACATTCAATTTTGCATGATTTCCTTCTATTGGGTGTTAATGTTTTGACAACTACATGTATTTTAAGACTTATTTTATATAAATATGGGTTGTCTCCATGGCCCAATGATATATTTTTGTTGGTAGTGATGTTTTTATCCAATTTGAATGTATTTTCTACAAGTTGTAGCCTTTAGAGAGAAACAAAGTTGAAGTTTTTGCCTTTCTTGTCTTTGAAATCTTTATGCTATGCAAGTTATCTGACTCTTTGTTGAAGTTTTACCTTTTATTTCAATCTCAAGAGAATTAACTTGTGGTATTTTATCCTCTTTATAATATTGTTTGAATTAAAGATCTTTTTCCCTTTGTTGAAGAATAGATAAAATATTACCTATGATTTCCAAATTTGCATAACTCTGTGCTTAAAAATAAACTCAATCTATTTTCTTCCCTATTATGCTTTCCAAGAAATCATCTAGATATAATATACAAATTTGGCATAATCACCATACTTTCAATTTTTTTATGACCTTAATTTCTTTAAACCCTTTTCCTGTTAAAGTCATATTTTAAGATTGAGAGCTCTAAAGAGAAAAATTACTAAAAGGCTATTAATTTATTAGTTTGTATCAAATTTTAGTGAAAATAAACTGACCTTCTTCAAATATTAACCTAAAATTACCAAGGTCCCATGACGTTGGAGGTTTTTTCATTATTTTATTAGGCACTTGCACAATAAGCTACAAAAGTAAGACAGGTGCAATCCTATGTGATAATCGGTACTTGTCTTGCTAAACATTTCTAATCAAGGGCTCTTGTGGCATTTCTAAAGTTGGTAATCCATGATTTTATATTGATTCTAAGTTGTAACTTAAAAATACATAGGATCTTTTAGGTGTGTATTTTTCATGTTCAAAATTTCCACTAGTTTATCATTTCTCTCCTCTAATACTTGGTAGTCCTTTATATGGTTTTACTGATATAATTTGTCATAAACACAATAGATTTGTTTATGTGGGTTATAATGGAAATTTAATGTGAAATGGTTTTATTCACCATAAAAATATATAATAATAGGTTATCTACCCTATTTATTGTCTCGTCCTTGATTTAAATTTCCTCCCTAATATCCTCCTTTGTAGCCTCCTTGTTATCCACCTATTGTACCTCATTCTTGTTATTTCTATCCTTCATATTCCACTTACTATCTTTAATGGGATGCTCGAGCAAATCCTATTAATTTTTTTGGAGATGAATAATTATAGTTATATTAATATTACAAAGATTAAGGTGTCCATCCCATCCAATTTTAAGAGAATTATGATATCCATCTTGCAATACCTTGGGCTAATATTGATTATATTGTGTTTTTAGGAACCAAAAGATTGGGGTATCCAATTAGGATTAGACTCGGTAGTTAAAGTCAACTCCACTTTTGAGTGTGGAACTCCTTGTTACACATCTAGAATATGTTTCAAAACTACTACAAAGACATTTCTATTGATATCCTCTTTCATCTTCTAGAGTAATATATAATTATTTTCATCACGATTATGAGATTTGACAAAAATAATATGCATGTTATTCAAAAATTTTATGTATTACTACAAAAAATGACATTTAGTAGTGGAATGTCTCACTATGTAATAGATCTTATAGAACTTTTTTGTTTTGATCTTAAAATAATTATTCCTATGATGGCCATCCTAACCTCACTCCATAAACCATATAGATAATATATGCATGCTACTGTCATGTAATTCATCCATTTTTTGTAGGATAACATCTATTTTAGCATTTTCCCTTCCAAAAAGTTGTGGAATTTCCCCATAATATTCTATTTATTTGACTCAAATTATATTTGATCAAACATAAATCTTAGTTATGACCTATCTTTGTGCAATATAAAATTGAATTATGTGCTACAGGCCTTTGATAAACCATGCAACTTTTTTTTTTATGTTTGTGAATTGAAAACTTACCAGGTTAATAAAATTTGAGAACCTATAATCATAATCATATACTATTTCACATGGTTTTAGTTAAATTTATTTAAATTACTAAATGGTTTGGATTAGGTATTTTTGCATATTTAATTCCCTAATTGGCTTATTTTTGACATTTTTGAAATTAATTGTGGTTGGAATTTTTATGTATAGAAATTATATATCTCTTCTTGTTAGAGCTTCTACAATATCACACTTCTTTTTATCAGTAGCACCTTTCACCTTCCATTTCATTTCACAAGTCAAAAATTAATGTTTATGATAATTTGATCATAAAGTGTTAAAGTTACTAAAATTCCTTGATTAAGATCTGTATATTTTGTAATTCCAACTGGTAAAATTGGTTGATTCAGACCATATTTTTACCATTGCCTTGTGATTTTATAAAACTAACTTTCAATTATAAATATTCTTCTTATCTACAATTGTTTTTTTGATTCACTCAACTATCCAAACTTTACTGTAAAATTATCAAACCACTTATCACACCTTTTAGCTTTTTCACTATATAAACATTTAATTAAATTATGTGAGGGGATGCATCCCCTTAGAATGAATTATCCATGTATTAATTAATTTACTCATTTGAACTTGAACCTAGCCTTACTTTGTTAGTTTTCATTAAATCTTTAAAATATTTTCCTTCCTCTTCTCCTAATAATATCCTTACCTGTAACTGCTTCCTAATATTTCCTTATATCTTATTTATTGTGACCCCTCCTCATTATCTTTCTTTCATTTTATTTGAATCACTTTCCCAACCTCTCACATCACCCTAATTCACTTTGGTACCCTCAATTCCTTCAACTACTCTAATTTTATATCATTTATAATCTCTATATATTCTTATGGGTCTACCAACTTCTACATTCTTCAAACTCTCTATTCTACTATTACTCAAAATTAAATTAGGGTCATTTTGATCATTTCATCACTGTTATTATCATAAATATCTCTCAATTTATATAATTTTCTTACCTTTTTTTTTGTTCTCCATATTATAGGTTCATATTCAAATTCCTTCTAATAATTTATCATCATTCAATCCCTTTAGTCTACATCCCATAGTGCCATAGATGACTAATCCATATTAGTTGTGATTGGCACCATGTCCTTATCTAAAACCAACATATTTATAAGTATAAATATTCATTGGAGAAATTTTCCTCTAATCCCTCTTACAAATAGATATTATGCATCTCCAAACATAATGCACCCTTGCATAACAAACTCAGTGATATACCTACTAATAGTGATTTTTAGCCAATTATCTATCACACACATCCACTCAATGTATAAGCTTCATATTATTTATAATTTTTATTTAGTCTAGATAAAATGATTTTTCTCCCTTGGTCTAAATTAATAATATTATTACCTTAACAACTAAGCAGTTAGTAGTTCATGCAACTCACACTAGATAAACTCATAGAATTCATCATAAATATGCTTAGTTATAATTTATTTCCTCATGCTTCTAATTAATCTAAACTATTTTTATATGAATTTATTAATTCTTTCATCTAACCATAATTCCACATCTCTCTAACCTGATAGCCATTTGAGCATGTTTTATAATCTACACTCATTGCACCATTGTTATCAAAGGTTCCTAGAAATTCCCATCAGAACATGCTAAGGTTTATGTGTGTGAAGTGAATTATAATTTAGAATGCAGATGAGGATATGATAAATCTATTTATTAATTTTATTTATTCTTAGGGAATATTCATATTGAACATAGGTTACTAGATTACAAAAAACATCTTATTGTATATAAATCATATATATTAAAGAATAAAAGATAATTAAATGCACATAAAATCATACACAAAACTTTCAAAATAACAATTAAGTAATCTTTGTTATCTCACAGGTCAAAAATATTTTCCTTTTCAACTTTTACCTCTTAATATATCATAAAAAATATGTCTCTTCACACTCCTTATTATTTTGTTTCACCCAAATAAGTATTTTAATATTATGTAGACCTTTGATATACAATATTTGGTGAATACATCCAAAACAATATACAATATAAAATATTATGTAACACACAATTTTCATTCATACATACTCTATGATTTTTCACTCCTATATCTACTACGAACATGCATACCAAATCTTAGATGGTGTCACTGGTGAGCTTCAGAAATCTAGCCATCCTTTCTTTAGAAGATGAAGATTTAGTGGGGAGATTGAGGAATGGTTAGTTTTAATGTAAAGATCATCTAGGTGAGACATTAATATATAAAAAACAAGGCCATAATTTTTATTTTTTTATTTGATAGATGAAGCAACCTTCTGGTGAGACTATCATAAAAATGGAAAATATAGATATGGCCCTTGCTACTTCAAAAATATTTAAGAACATTTTATGGAATCACTATTTATCATGCACCTATTTCACTGAGAGGTTAAATGATTATCATTACATTCAATAAAATAATATGAATGTGGTAGAGTATGATGAAAATTTCTTAATCTTCCTCAAGTACGTCAAGTATATCAAGGATGAGACAACCAAGGTAAAACTTTATCTTGGTGGACATTCACCCACTATTAGGAATCATGAGTGATTTTTTTAGAATACTATATATGAGGCCATCAAGAAAGGCTAAATCACTAAGAAATAATTTTTGAAAGGAAGATATAGTGAGAAAAATAATACTCAAGGCACCCAAAATAAAGGTTTCAATCTTCTAGGATCCTGAACAAGTTAAGAAATATTTGATAATACATGAAACAAACTATAATTATTAGCAATATATTGACTCAAAATAAGTGGAATTATATTACAATAATATATTTTTAGAATTGTCAGCCTCTTCAAGGGCGTAACCTCCTTTGATCAAAATCAATTGAATACAATTCTTGGGTGTATTCATACTAAAATAAGATCTTATTTATATTAATCTATCAAAATATAACTACTACTCCCCATGAATGTGTGATTATTATACTATTCCACTATTACATTCTATTATTACATTCCATTATTCTATCTATTACAGTGGGCTTGAGGGAAGTCTTATATAGTATATGAATACTTAGCCTTTGATTAAATAAAAAAATTATAAAAGGATGGTTAGGAAAAAGGGTCCTAACATACCTTCCCCCTTAAAATATTTTCCCTCAAAGATTAAGGTGAGGAAACTACTATTGAATGGAAAGAAGAGGCTCTTAGGTAACATCTTCTAGTTTCATTCCATGCCATTGTACTAGAAATTTTATGATGAACTAATTATAGAATGGTCAAGATAATTTATTTAAGATATCTTAAAGTTATAAAAGGAGATGCCCTTATGCATCAAATTCTGGAAGAGCTATCTGGGTGGTGATATTATGGCCAAAGACCCTCTTTAAGCATGAAACATGAAAAAAGGGTGCACACATGATGAAGGTGGGAGTTCCAAATTGAAGGTGACATGTCCAACCCATTGAATAAATTATAAGGCCCATAAAATTTTTGAGCTAATTTGTGGCAAACTTTGAGCTTTAGTTATGAGTGCTTATAACGTTACGGATGAAGAAAAACCATATATCTAGGTTGAAAGGATCGTTTAGATTAGTGTTGGTCTAAATATTAATTCATGAAATTTTTATCCATGTGAAGAGTATCCTTTAGGATGTGAAGGATATTTTCATGTGCATTGATGGTAGATTTAACAGCCTGTATTTGAGAGCTTACTAGTATATATGAAACAAGAGAAGGTAATTTTTGGCCATAGATGACCTCCTATGGGGTCAAATTGGTATCTATTTGGTAGAAGGTATTGTACCACCATTATGAAATAGGTAACCATTTTACCCACTAATGTTTCAAATCCATGAAAAAACAACATAAATATGTTTCTAACCATTTATGACAATTTTAGTTTGGCCATTAGTTTGTGGATGATATCCCGTACTCATTTTTTGAAGTTATACCAAGGCACTTGAAGAGTTCTTTCTAAAAATTATTTGTGTAGTCAAGATCAAGATTTGAGACAATAAAGGGAAGAACACTATAGATTTAAACTATTTGATCAATAAATGTTAGTGCAATGGTGGAAGTAGTGTAGGGATGGACTTAAGCATAGGAATGAACATATTTGGAAAGGTGGTCCACTACTACAAGAATCATTGATTTACCTCTATAATTTGATATATCATCAATAAAATCCATGGAAATGCATGTCCAAATATGTGTTATAATTGGAAGTTGATGCAGCAATTGTGTCACCTTTATTATGTTGGCAAGTATCACATTCAACAATGAATGTATTGATATCCTGCTTAATTTTTGACCAAAATAAATAATAGAAATCTCACTCATATGTTTTCAAAATACATAAGTGACCAGTTAAAGGGGATACATTCATCTCCTATAAAATGGTGTGTTTGAACATGGAGCTTACAATAGATATAAGGCAAACTTTATATCATAGTTTGTGGCCATCCCACATACAATGAGTTTTAGTAGATGAATAAATATATAGTTAAAGAATGATTTGTTGGGTGGGGTTGTCATTATTCCATTACTTTTGAATATCATGAAACCATGTGTAAATGGGAATTGAGAATACACACATGTACAATGGATCTTCAAACTTGCAAGAGAGAGCATCAACCACCACATTTTCCTTGCCTTTTTTTAAAGTGATCTCATAGTCATATCCATGAGTTTAAAAACCTATTTTTGTTGATCTAGGTAAGATAAATATCTCTATATAAAATATTTAAGGTTCTGGTGTCCAATTTTGATGAAAAAATATTGACCAATCAAGTATGGATGCTATTTGTAGACTGGATGAAGAATAGTCATCATCTCTTCATCATAGGTAGAGCATGCCAAAATGTGCCTAGTGAGTGCCTTAATAGTGAAGGCAAGGGGATGTCCATCCTGCATGATTACAACACCAATACTCATTCCACATACATCACACTCAATAAAAATGGCTAGGAGAAATTAGGCATGGCCAAGACTGGTGTGGTGCAAATTTTTTGTTTGAGGCTATCAAATGTTTTAACAGGTGCTATTAACCATACAAAGGATTATTTATTGATCATATCCATTAATTATTTTTTAATTTTTCCATAATCTTTAATAAATTTTGTATAGTATCTTATAATTTAAAAAAATCCATGTAGGCTTTTGAGTGTTGCAGGTGTAAACCAAGTTGTTGTAGCTTCAATTTGGGTGGGGTAAACATGAACACCATTAAATACAAAAATATGTCCAAGTTACTTGATTTATAATTTCCAAAAGGGATATTTGGAATGTTTGGAACATAAGTGGTTTATAGAGTTAATTCTAAAGGTTGTGTATAGGTGGTGGAGGTAATTTTTTCATGTGTGGTTGTAGATGAAGATGTCATAAAAGAAGACCTAGATAAAATTCCACAAGAATGTCTGAAATACTTGGTTCATTAATCTATAAACGGTGGAGGGAGCATTGGTAAGCCCAAAATACATGACCAAAAAATCATAATGACCATCATGTGTGACAAATGACATTTTGGGAATGTCATCTTCATGCACACAAATTTGATGATAAATAGAGCATAGGTCCAATTTGGATAAAAAATTGCACCATGTAATTAGTCAAGGACCTCATTAATGACTAGAATCAATAATTTATCTTTGATTCTGAACTTGTTCAAGTCTCGATAATCATTATAGATTTTCCATTAACCATATTTATTATGACTAAATAAGATAGTTGAAGAATAAAGAATAGTGTTGGGTCGAATGATTCTTGCATATAGAAGGTCATGAACCATATTTTCAATTTCATCCTTTTGATGAAATGGGTATGGATATGGCCAATTTTTGGGGGTATACTACTTGGAATAAGTTGGATGTGATGGTCTTCTAGGTGGTGACGTATTAATCCTATTGGTTTTTTTAAAATAGTTACATGCTTGACCAAAACATCTTACAAATTTGAAGGTTAGTTTGAATCCCATCGAGAAGTAATGTGTAGAGAAAATAATTAGGAAATGATGCCATGAGACCCTTGTGTAATAGGTTTCTCTATGCGGTTGGAGATGATAACACTCATGGATTCGGTAAGAAACCTTATGATGTGTAACAATGGCCATTATCATTGAATTGTAATCATAGCTTAGGAAAATCCCAAAGAATAGGTTCAAGAGTGTATAACTATTGGGATTCCAATACAATATCACATCACCTAAGGATAGAGTAAACATGTCAGTCCTAAGGTTATAGTCACCCACAAAAATGCAAACATTTTGACACTTCCCATTCCATGGTAATGTTCCTCCATTAGAAATAATTACTTCAAAGCTAGAACAAGGGTGTATAAAATAGTATGTTTTTTATCCATTTGATATTCGATGAAGTTGTGAGTGCTACCAAAATATATAAAAGTGGTGAGGGGTTATTTCTTTAAAAACCCTTTAACATGCATTATTTAGGGATTGGTGGCTCCAGCTAAAGCATACATGGATATTTTAGGAGGGGAATCTGAGGCCCTAGAATCATCAACTTCTTATTCTTGCACCTTAGTGATATCCTTATAATATTTGGTATCTATTAAAGAATCAAAATCTATAAGGTATAATTTTTGTTCCATGCATTTGTGTCCTAGAACCCATTTGTCATCACAATTGTAACATATCCCTTTTTCATGATGTTCATTCATTTTTGCTTCTATGAGATGTTTTAAGGTGGTTTTCTTGGTGTTGGGTAACTAGAATAGAGATGGATTGGAGGGCGCCTATTTGGAATTACAATGTTGAGAATTGAGTTTGTATTTAGAGAGCCTAGCTAACCCCAAGGCCTACATCATGGTGTGAGGTTGAAATATTTTGACCTCAAAATGAACTACATCCTTGAGACTATTACTGATGAAGTAAATTTTGAATAAATCATTTGAGATTCCTTCAATTTGATCAGTGAGTTTTTTAAATTCTATCTAGTATTCATGTGTATTGCCTGTTTGACAAAGTTTAGTTAATGCTCTTGTAAAGTCATAATAGGTACTAGGCCCAAAATGTGCTAACAATAATTTTGATAATTCATCCCAATTTAGTTTGAGATGTGACTAGTAGTACCATTGGTACTACTTAATATATTCATGTTCTAAGTAAAATGATGTAAGAGCAACTTTGTCATTAGTTGGATGCATCTTGAAATATTTGTTGGCATGATAAATCCAACTCATGGGGTCAGTACCATCAAATTTGAGAAAATTTAATTTAAGGCCACAAAATGGTGTACAAGAATAAGAACTAATTTGGGATTTTAATATTTTTGAAATGTTGGAGTTACCCCAAAAAATGAGCAATGTAATGAGAAAATCACAATGGTTTTTTTATCCTATAGGCATCAAAAAATTTCTATACTCTATTTTTTTATTTTTCTCCTTTCTCTCTCTCTCTCTCTCTCTCTCTCTCTCTCTCTCTCTCTCTCTCTCTCTCTCTCTCTCTCTCTCTCTCTCTCTCTCTCTCTCTCTCTCTCTCTCTCTCTCTCTCTCTCTATTTTTGTTTTCTCTCTCTATTTTTGTTTTTTACATAGAATCAGTTACTAAAATTATGATAACTTTTAAAATAATTAATTAAATTAAAAAATACAAACTAATATAGAGATATAGAAGTGAGGTACACAAAACCAAGAAATGGTGTGATGTGATTCCTTATAGTATAAGATATGTTGAAATAAGAATAATCATGTTTGTTGATGAAAAAATGGAAATTTGCAATTTTAAATGGTAGATTTTGGCTTCAGATTCAAACTGGGACAAGAGATAAAGATGTAGATATAACTTATGAAAACCTCCAATATGCAATGGAGAACTTATATTTGTTCCATGAAGCTCCAAAACATGCTTGCAACAAAAACACTCACCAAAATACCTCTATGTTTGTAACAACTTTCACTCTAAAAATTAACTTCCAAAATAAAAAGGTGTTCTTTCTGAACACAATTTGTGTCCACTTTATGATAACGATGATACCTAAGGAAATGTGAGAGCATACAATGAATGAAACTACAACCTTGACTTACACAACCTCTTTAAAAAAAATCAAGGAAATGGCCTTGGAAAGACCTCTAATAGCAAATTCTAAGATCCTTCCTAAACAAGTTAGGAAATTTTTAAGAGTACATGAAATAAACTATAAATATTAGCAATATATTGACTCAAAAAAAGGAA
The DNA here is from genome assembly GCA_037957365.1 of Torreya grandis. Taxonomy (NCBI): domain Eukaryota; kingdom Viridiplantae; phylum Streptophyta; class Pinopsida; order Cupressales; family Taxaceae; genus Torreya; species Torreya grandis. Next base: position 1,892,656 of record JARHVA010003217.1, on the reverse strand, counting down.
AACTATATTATAATAGTAAAATTTAAGAATCATTGGCCTCTTTGAGGGGCGAGCTCATTTGAGTAAGCTCAATTCAATACAATTCATGGGTATCTTCATACTGAACTAATCTCCTATTTATAGTAATTTATCACAACATAACTACTCATCCCCATGATGTGGGATTATTCCATTATTACACTATTACATTCTACTATTATATTCCACTATTCTATCTATTGCAATGGGTTTGAGGGATGTCTTATAAAGTGTATGCAACAATATCCTTTTATTAAATAAACAAACTACAAAATAATGGTTAGGACAAAGGGTCCTAACACAATCCATATATGTGTGATGGTTTTATACATCACACTAATAAACAAAAACAACATTGTATGTGTGACCACTCATAAAATGATCATCAGGATGGATGAACAAATGTAATCATAACAACATACATTGTAGTGCATGTCCATATGTATGATCATAATTTTGATCTTCTTGGATGTTGTATGTAGACTTAATTAACAAAAAACAATTGTCGGTTTAGAGTAGGATGAGAGGATGTTACAGATATCAAAACATTTATTAATTTACTTAACTCTTGATTCTATATTAAAAACACTTATTGTTTTCAATTCTAATTATATGTAGTGGGTAGTCAATATTCTTGTTCCTGACACTTAAAAAGATTAGATACGTAAAATAAAAATAAAAATAAATTTATTCATATAATATTGATTTGAAATGGACAATAAACAATTATTAAAAGGTTTTACAATATTCTTATATTTACTTTACTTATTTACATTTTTAGCTTTCCAACATGACTTTCTAATGACATATCCATTACAATTTACGATAAAATTTATACTATATTAACAACATTGTATATAAAAAAGACCTTCTTACTATGATTTAGAAATAAAAAAGAAAATTTTATAAAAACTTGTAAACACATAAAATGATCCTATACAATTTTTAGTTATCAAATTACATGATTTTAGGATATTTTGGTATTTTTTGATTATCATTACAAGTTAAGGTGATATTTCTCCAGAAAATAATACCATTCATAGAAAAATAATATCAGAGGGAAAATTTTGAACACACCTACAATGAATAGAAGCACAATTATTGTATAATAATCCTACTAAGAAAGAGGTTTTAATAATATCCCCTCTATAACTTCAACCTAAAATATGGTATTCAATATTTTTAAATATCCCATGATATTTAAATCATAAAAATATATTTTGTAAACTGAATAAAATATGTTTAATGGTAGTGGAAATAGGTTCAAGAATTTTTTATATAATCACATAACTTATAAGGAACCATAGATCCTCTTCAAACCATTGAAAAAAAGTTATCACATATTCAATATTATAATAAGATGCAACCTAAAATAATATGATCAGATTTCATACAAATTCACCTTGGCTTTCCACATCTTCTTGAATGGTTCATTATAAAAATGAACCATACAAAATGACATTAATAGGAAAATTAAATTAAAACTAAACTCAGTATTAGTAAGTGTGCAAACTAGTTTTTTATTTATCGAATCATGCTACTTTGAGTGATTGTTATATCTATATTTTTAGTTTTTTTTAGTTACACAGGATTTTTTGAATCTTTGTTTATAAAAAAGAAGTAAAATTGAACTTCTTATGAAAAATTTTAGATGGAACTTTTTTTAAACCCCCTTTGATAAAAAAAGAAATAAAGTAGATTAAAGTATTCTAGAACTTTGGTTGAGATGGTGGTCAGTAGAGCTAGAAATTTGTAGACTCTCCTAGTTATGATGGTGGTTTCATTATATAATACTCTTATCTATAATATTTCTTTTATTCTCCATACTTATCCAAATCCTTTATGAAAAAAAAAAACTCACGCAATATATACTTTTAAATATGATCATATTCATATTGTAATATTTTTAAGTGCTAATAGAATTTGTGCATTCATATACATTGGCCGATTTACTTGATATGGTATTAGAGATATGTTGTATATGTTTATTTTCTCTCTAATATTATCCCCTCTCCCAATCTATTTTTGCATAAATTTTCCTTATGTCAATGCTCAAATTCATATTTATAATTATAATTATTGTGAAATGCTTCATCGCATTATTAAAAAAAATGTTTTGAATCCATTTGTAGATTTGACTTTTTCATAGTGAGCAAAGGAAAAAGGATGAAATAATAAGGGATATGAAATTTTAACATAGTTGTTGAAACAAGATCAATGTTATCACATTTTAGATCTTTATTTGTGTGTTTCAACTTCTAATCTATAATGTTTCAGTGGATGCTTAGAAAACATAATTAGAACTACTATAAAAGGGTTGTTACGTAAGTCTTAAGTTTGTGAGTAGTAATTGGAATAAATAATTATTAAGGAATTTTGTATATAAATATATATTTATTTAATTTTTGATTGAAAATCAAACTTATATTAATAAAAATGATATGGTACAACATTGGTCATACAAAAAAATCAGGTGTAAAGAGTCACACTCTATAAGTAAAACTACACTAATCTACAAAATGCCTTAGAAGATGCATTAATCCATTATAGGATAAATAATGACAAAAATAAATATCACATAAGTCATATTGACATTAGTGCATAATTATATAAAAAGGTGCATAAAAAACATACTTAACATGAAATTCATTAGGCAACAACAAACATATTAGTCAAAGGTAGTGGCAAAGAAGGAGGACCCTCTAGATTTCCTCCCCAACCCCCCTGAATAGTGGGGGTCATCATGCATAAGTAAAATATCCCACCCATCATTTTTTATTCATCTTAATGTTCATCAACATACTTTTAAGCTAAAATAAAAAAATCAAGGCACATAAACTTATCCTATAGAGGAAGGCCTCAACTCCCCTCTAACATTTTATTTAATTTTAACTTCATGTCCATTTGAAATGGAAACTAGAAGGAGTAAAATTTTAAGTGTTATCAAGTGTGAAAAAATAGTTTATTACTCCATTTTAAAAAAATAAATGTTTATTTTAGTGGAAAGCTAGTATACATTTATGTGAAAAAGTGGGATATATTAAAACAAACATTCATAAACCTTTAAATGGTTATTTTTTCATCATAAGCGTAGTGTGATCTCTTATGAATATTCATATGATTTATAAATTGAGGTGTGATCTCTTGAATGAGAGTGAAATGGTAATTAAAGTGGTTTTTTTAGGGTGAGCTTAAGCAACATGCACAAAGTGTTGTCTGATTTGTTTTTTGACTAAATGATAAAAATATCCAAGTGGTTTTGATTAAATAGTCATTAAATATAAAAATTGATAGTTCATTCAAAAAAATTCATGTAGTCAAGTGGCCAAGTTTGTTGACTTGTGCATGGCAGGCCATGTGGTTGATTCCCATTGACAGTAGGTAACTTTTGATGCAGGTTTTTGTCATTGGGAAGCTCGACCAATGCTTTGTGTGTGTTGGTCAAGATAAATTATATTAGGAGAATTATATTTTTCATGTTATTTTAAGGGGAGTATAAATTTTATAGAAGAGATATTTTTTATTGAGAAGTTTTTGAGACAATCATATTATTTTATTAAATGTTTTCTATTTAAAATGGACTTTAGTGGTAACTATTTAATCAAAATAAAATTAACTATGAAAAATATTCTGATTAGGTGTTTATTATGCAGAGTTTTCAAACCCTTAAAAATTATTGTGATCTTATTATAATATGGAAAAAGACCTCAAATATAAGTAAACATAAAGATAATTTAGATAGAATAGATAAAATGAAAATAGTAAGGATAAAGTTAATGTTCATAGATGAGGTATTTCCAAAAGTTTAGAATGAGAGAAGTGAAGTCAAGGTATGTAATACTTTAAAGAGCATGTATGAGATTTCAAGTGATATATGGATTATAATTGTTACTACATAACTATACAATATGATACTCTCAAATTTGAAAGAGTTAGTCCCTCATCTAACAAAGATAAAAGGAAATAAGAATGACCTTTATTATCTTGAGAAAAACAAAATTGATAAATATTTTATGCAAATGATATTACAAAGTATTTGTGGGTCCTATAAAATATTTATAAGAGGCCTGGACACTACTAAAAAATTAACAAATATCAAATATGAAGAGTTATTTTTCAATCAAATGTATGAAGAAAAGCAACCAACCTAGTCCCAATCAAGCAAAAAAATTCTTTCAATGATGATTCTATAGATTTTGTGATTGAAGGGAAATAAAAGTTGCAATAATTTTCCAGCCACTCAACATAAGTTAAGAAAGAGTAACTAGAAGCAATAAAAGAAGTACAACTAACTTAAAAATTGTGATGAACATAGAAATAAGCCCAAATGGAAATGTAATTATTTTGGTAAGGCACATTTAAACATGAATGTTAAAATAAGATCAATGATATATAAAGGAAAATAATAAAGTTATGCAAAAAAAAATAGAATTCCAAATATAATGTTATATTTGTTGTTCCTAAAAAAAAGTTTTAATTAGGATGATTGGGCCATTGATTTTGGTATTGTAAAATATGTCCCATAATGAACAATAATTGTAATCATTAATTAGTGATAGCATTAAATAGAAAATATTATTTGGAAATAATATCATTTTAGAAGATAAAGGGACTATAAATTTTAATGGTGGTAATGTTGTCTTAAAAAATGTGAATTTAATTTCAAAGAGATAAAAATTATTCTTTTAGTGTTTCAAATTGAAAATAAAAAATAAAAAAAAATATTTATGTAATGAAATATACATAATCAAAGATGTGATTGATAATTATAATGTCACTTCTATTGGTAAAGTTGAAAATGGATTATATAAATTTTATAAATTTATCTTTCTGTTTGAAGATAAACATTTGTGTGCTATAGAATAATTATAGTGACATGAAAAAAATGGAACATCACAGTTATTAAAACATTGGTCATATGGAGAAATGAAACATGGTGCATGGGATTTGAAAAATATCTCAAATGCATGGTGCTTGTGAATGATGTGCTATGGGAAAGCAACATGTGGAAATATTCCCACAAGAAAAAATATGGATAGCAAAGGTTCCTTTGAATTTTGTTAACAATGATGTCATGGGTCCATTTAAAACACATTCACTTGCAAGATCAAGGTATGTGTCTACTTTCATAGATGACTACAATAGAAGAATTTATGTATATTTTCTTTAAAATAATAATTAATTATTTAATAGACTCAAAGAGTTTAAGGTTTTTTAAAAATAGAAAATTTTAAGTGTTTTATTAAAATTTCAATTATTTGCTTGTTTAATAAAGATGTAAAAATAAAACTAAAGGTGAGGTTAGTAGAAATTGGATGTGGTTTTCATGTGTGAATATAGATGATTGTCAATACTCCTCTTTGTCTAAGGAGGATGACTTGTAGATAAGAAAGAAATCTAGAAAATTGTGGATTAGTGAGATAATAGGGTGGACTGCCTAACATGATCTAGATGCAAGAAGCACAAGCTTCTTTAGAGGTTGTCAATCCATAATTTTCAAACACTTAAGTTTTGATAAACTAAAAATACATGCTTTCATGAAATAATAGAAGGTACTGAAATTAAATATAAAAAATGCTTGAAAATAAACAAGTGATTTTGACTAAAAATAGTAATAAATGATTGAATATTACTGTTAAATTCCTCAAAATTTATTTAAAAAATATGTTGAAGTTATATGATAAAATAAAAACTCATAAACTAAGATTTTGGTATAGGTAGATGGGTCAAATTAGCTTTATGTTGTAAAATGACACATAGTGACCATCAGTGGTTAACTATGATCATTAGAAGTTAGGTGAGCATTGGTGATTGTTAACCATCATTGGTTAGGTAAAATTATGGGTGGTTGGGTATGACTGTAGGTGGTTCAGTAAGACTATCGATGGTTGATGTAGAATTTGGTTTGGGAAAAGAAGTCTATTGGGAGAGTTGCAGAGAGGTTTTTGAAGTGGTGTTTGGGTTGAATGTTGGTTGTGAGACAAAAAAGTAATGCTTAAAGGTATATGGTTTTGGAGTTGGATGTTTGGGTGATTAAAATAGGCTATGGGTGGTTTTAGGTAGGAGATGAAGTGTCTAGAGTTTGAAAAACTCCAACATAGGGAGTAAAGTGCAAAGAATGGGAATGATCCAAGCACTAAAATAAATAAAGCTAATTACTGAATCTTGATAAAAAAATATAGATACTTAGATTTTAGGTGATTTTGGTCTAAGGAATGTTGAGGTTACTTGAAATATGTTATGGATTTTAGAGTAATGTTAGCAGAGTAATGATACCTTGGCTTAAGGTAACGAGTTTTAAAATCACCCTAAGTCTCTGGCTTGGTTCTTAGTTTGTTAGGAAGCTTCTAGATTTGCCTGGGACTAAAAATATCTTACACCTGAATCATGAATTCAACCTTCTCTTCATCTCTTAATATAGAATAAAGGAGCATTGAAACCAAAGAGTTTTAGAAACAATTCAAAAGATAGTCTAGCATGTATTGATCATGTGAACAATAGACTAAAATTAGATAACTCATAATCAATGAGTGAGTTACAATTAACTCCTTGATCGCACTCTCCCGAGGTAGATTTTTTGGTTGCATTAAGTAACTACTGGTGTCCAGGATCAACCATCAGTGGTTGAGGTTTGACCATTGGCAGTCGAGAGGACATAGTCAAAATTGGCTAAATTTAACCAATTACACTAATGATTGGTAGTTAATTCCCTAAGAAATGGTATGAGGTTAATAATGGGAGAGTTAGTAAATAATATAACCCAAAGGGGGACAAGGGGTGGTTTAAAGGTTAACACGACATCTAGAGCCATAGTGTATGGTTTTCTAGTGTTTACATTTTGCCACCTTTTATTATACAATTTGTATTAGTAAGTTGTAAAACAAAAACAATATATTGGTAGAAGGTTGGATACCCTAAGTATGGGAGGAGGTGTTCCCCCTCAAATAGAGGATCAATAAGGTGAAATAGAGTTGGTGGTAGGTTTGACAAGTGGATAAGTGGGTGTCAAGGTTGGTTGGGTGGGCATTTAAATGTGAATAGATGCAAAAAATGTGACTAAGTGTGATATCGTAAATCATGCATAGACTAAGCTACCATAGTTGAGGTAGGTGGTAAAATAAGGTTGGAATAAAAGGACAAGTGATAAGGTATCTAGGATACAGTGTTATGCATAGTTCATATGGGTTACTCCCATAAACTCAAGTCTCCTAGACAAGGTTGATGTATTCATAAGTATCCAAAAATTAGATGTGATCTTAAGAAAAAAAATTATTGCATGTGGTAGGACCATAAAGGTTTATGATCCAAGGCACCTAAATGGTTAGTACACAAAAGTATCACAAGTTTATCAAATATGGTAAGGTAATCAATACGGTCAAAATGACCAAGGCAAATTTGGGTCATAAAATAAAGGTGATGGTAAAGGTACCGTGGTGTGATCATCACAAATGGAGGAATACAAGTGGACTGAATGACCAAAAGCTAAGCTAGGTAGGTAAAGGGGAAGTTGGGCTATGTGGTCCTTTAAGAAAAGGATATGGTAAGATCCTAAATGGGTTGATCATTGATAGTTAATGATCAACCATCAAGGCTCACATATTAACCATCATCGGTTAAAAAAAAACACTTACAAATTCAACCCACAACATTTTCCACTTTTATCTTGTGTAAAAATGATGGTGACTATGAACTCAGAGTCTTGTGTAAGATGAGTGAGTGACTATTAAGTGTGGTTGGGTTGTGTGAGGTGGAGGGATACTAATGTGGGCCAAGGTAGAGGAAATCTAGTAAGATGCATCGAGGTAGGGGCAGAGTGTGGGGACAAGTGGTGTTAGTGGTTTTGTGGGCTCCACCATGATAGAGAGTGTGTAACGAGGTAGGGGATGTAGTTGAATTCGATAATTGTTTCGCTTCATTGGTTTGGCTTGGGTAGGTAGGCATTAGAAATTTGGGGGTTTTGATATTTGGTAAAGGGTTTGAAATTTATGTTAGGAATGTAGGTTAGGTAGTAATTTATCATGTATAGGATTAATTTTGATGTTTTGTTGAGGCTATTGATAGATTTAGGTATGACCTAGGGTTTTAGGGTCATCAATGGTCTCTACATAGTGACTATCAATGGTCATTATAAACCATTTCCATTTGATAGGTGAGCATAAAATGATCAATGTGTAGACCATTAATGGTCCAACATTGAACCTTCAGTAGTTGAGGGTTGATCAGTGATGGTTCTGTAGAGTAATTTCCTACTCTACGTTGTATTTAATTATTTTTGATTCGAGCACTGCAATTTTGGTTCTTTCGGTGAAGCGGCAAAATTTTGAAGTAGAGGGCCGGTTCATTTTGCCCAAGTGTTGAGATGCAGTGGAAGCTGCCAAGTGTCACCCTCTGAGCAAGTCTTTTTCCCCTTCTTGTTTCCTTCATCTCATTTTTGTCTAAGTATTAGTTCAAGCGGATGCTACCAAGTGTCACTTTACAGGAGACAAAGCCGACAGTTGGCATCCCTCAAGTCACCTTGAATGGTGGATAGTGCCACATACCCAGTAGAAGTTAAGTAGAACACACCACGTGTCAACATCTGCATCTCATATCAGCATCCGCACTTTAATCAGAGACTTTAACCACAAGGCAATAGAGAAGATAAAGCACCAAGTGGTAGTTGCAGAGGCCCTAAAAGACCTTTTTGGAGAAAAATCGCAAGCTACCATGTGTCAGCATTTGGGAAGCCATGAGTCTAATGCTTTCCATTCAACGCAAAGGCATCATTTTATTTTGCTTAAGCACCACAAAGCAGTGGATGCTGCGAAGTGTCAATCTTTGGGTCCCTCTCTACTCCATCCATAGAAGAAGTGGAAGATGCCACTTATCTTCCTCGAAGCCATGGAAGTCTCCACATGTCAATGCCTAAGAGAATCATCTCCAAGATCTATTAACAAATATGAAATGGTGGTGGGTCCCGGGTGTTACTTCAAAAGTCTACGAAAGCTGCCAAATGTCACCATCTATAGGAGTCCAATATATTCCCCTAATGATACTACGGCACAACCAAAGGGGAGCGGAAAGAGCCACATGTCTTCGATGAATCAGGCAGAAGGTGCCAAGTGTCATTTTTTGGTATATTCTAGGTGATCAAGGGGATTTTCAAAAAATTGACTAAGTGTCCTCTCCTATTTTAAACATAGCAGAGTGTTCCATGTATTGGTTGCCAAAATTGAAATGGAGGGAAAATCAGTTAGAGTTAATTCGAGTAGATGAAACAATTCATCGGGTAGATTTTTGGAGCCACCCATAGCATTGAAGGCATCATCTGTTTGTCTCTTATGAGCGAAGGACAGAGAAGATTGCATGGGAAAGAAAGTATAGGGAGACATCTGGGGATATAAGAAGAAGAATTGTAAAATCTAAATAAAAAGGGAAGAGGGGAAATTCTCATAGTTTTAGACTTTCAGAGTTTTTAACCAATAATATCATTTGATTTTTATTACATTTTCCTGAGTTGAAAGGTTTATATGACTGTGTGTGTTTCTATATCTTTTGTATGACTGGAAGATTCAATAAGAAAATTTAACACTATGCCCTTGTTGATGTCATCTGTGTCATTTGTAAAGTAGTCTATGCTGTAGATTTTCTAGTGTTGTGATTGGAAATGTTATTTGCTTCTGTCCCATTTTCTGGAGTCTGAAGTTCTACATAACTATGCGTGACTTCTACACCTCTAATGTGATTGGAAGATTCTATTAAGAAGATTAAACACTATGCCTTTGTTGACAATTCCTGTATCTCAGCAAAAGACTCCTCTGTTGTGAGCCTCTATTTTTGTTATTCCAATCTTTTACATTGATCATGCACTTGTCTGCTCTTAAATGTAATAGAATCACATAATAGTTTCACTGTGCTTATGTTAGGATTAGGATTACTCTCAGGCACATTGCCATAGTTAGGTTTCAATTCTTGCATTTTGCATTTTTGTTTAGTCTCCTATCCCTTTTCCCCAACACCCAATACAAAAGAAGAGACCAGCTTCTTTAAAATCTGGAGGTTGTTTTCAAGCCGCATTGTCCCACAGATTAAAACTTCCCATTATTGTTGATTAAGATCTAGCACCATTTTAAGACATCAATAGTTTCTGGCACACCTGATGGGACCAATCTTTCAAGGAGTTGAAGAATTTTGGTGTATTCTTCAACCAATCTGCCTTTGGAGGTTTTTATCGACACCAACAACGACTCTGCGTCACTAGCCGATCAAGCAGTATCATCAAGAAATCCCTTTGGTATGTATAACTCTATAACTCATAGCTATGAGACTTATTCTCCTTCAAATATGTTTTATCAAGAATAAGCTTCTCCTAGAATCATGTCAAGTAATGAGGATGCATATTGTTATGAGCCACATCAGACTTATGCCTAGTCCCCCCAATATGTCTCATCCCATGTTGAACCTAACCTTATTTTCACTTTCAAAAAAGCATTGCTGGGATTTAAAAAATATGTGTTAGAGCTTGATAACAGAAGGGAATGTGGTCAAGAAATTCCTTGTCAGGTCATCTATCAAGTGAGGGAGGCAATAGACCTGATCAAAAGTGAGTGGGATCCCATTGAAAGGGCATATTGGCAAGAGCTTACATATGAAATGTTAGATGTGTGTGGATTGATTGCATTTATAGAAGAGAGGCTAGGCATTCATGAGAACCAACCTTATCAAATCTACCAAACTTCATATCCACCACCACAAATTCTAGATCAGGCATATGCCACCCCTATTCATGGTCAAGGTCAAAATTGTCAAGGTCAATTCCCCAATAATGTAGAGCCCATGTTAGCAGCAAGTCAGGATAACCTCAGACCCTCACTTCTTCCTCAACTCTCCCCCACCATTCCTCAAAAGGATCTTCACTTCTATGAAAATTCCTATGGGCCTACTTTAGAAGAAACATCTTATACCACTCCCCAGATCTTTCAGCATGATGATGAGTCTCTAAGTTGGACTGAAGAGGATGATGAAGTAGCTAAAAAATTTGCAAAGGAGTGTGTTCAATTCATGGCTAGTCAAGAGGATTTCATCAGTATGGAGGAGGAGGAGATCACCATATACTCTCCTTTTGATGAGCAAGAGGATAAGCCGTAAGCTTTTTCTTTAACTTCTGATGAGGAGGAAATCATTTCTAATTTTTTCCTCAATCTGCAAGAGGATATGGAAGAACATGGACACTCCCTCGACCAAGTCATTAAGATAGGAGGTGTTGAGCTGGTTTCAGATGAAGAAGAAAGCCCTGAGATTTCAAATAAGTATGCAGAAGAGATGCCAGCCTTTTAATTCATCCTTGCAAGAGGATGAAGTCATTAAAGAGCATTATGATGAAATAAAGCTAGAATATGAAGAAGATGTGCCAAAAGATAATGGATATCAAAAGGCACAACATGAAGAACTAGTATTCGGTGGGCATTCAAGGACAAGAAGAGTTCATAGGTGTCAAATACATGTTTTGCTCAGACTAGTTTGAGTGTAGGTAGACCTGTGTGGCTGGTGCAGAGAACATTCCATCAATGACATATTCGTTGCAATCACTGGTATGATAACGCAAGTTGGCTTGTTATAAAGAGGATGTGGGAAAGTTCATTTTCATTCTTGAAGGAAAATAAGGATTTGTAATCAATGTAGTTAGGTAGTTTCCATTCTCACATTGCTTTATTTTGTTTTTGCTTTCCCGCTTTTCCTTTAAAATAAGTGTTTTAAATGAAGAGTCGATGTCCTAGAAATTATTTAATTCTTTATTTTTTGCCACAATAAATGCTTCCCCAAATCTTTTGAAATATCCAAGGTACTTTGCACTGCATAATGTGTCTACCTCACTATTTCCCAAAGATTGAGTAGGATTTGTTAATGGTCACCTTAATTTAATGCTATTTGGGACTTGATAGGCCCATAAAAATCCCTTAGCAAATTTTAAAGTTTACAAACTCTCAAGCATTCCTACAAAATTATCTTGCTCATTGTGATTGTGGCACCTAGTGAAATTTGTTGCAACAAGCATTTTTTATCTTGTAAAAGGTTCATACCAGGTTATTATACAAGAGATTTAGAGATGGTGGGAACATCAAAAACACCCAGGAAGAGAGGAAGGGTGCAGTCCCAATTAGACCCAGAAGAGGAATAATAGCCTTCACAATGCCCAATATAGAGCACTGCAACTTCTCCTGAAGTAGGAATTACTCCCCCTCCTCCCTCTCAATCCATACCTCCACCCAGCCAAATGACACCTCCCACCACTGCTGCCATTCCTATTTCACAATTCACTTCATCTTTGATGCCTCAAGCCTTAATGTTACCCTATTTCTCCCACTCCATTCCCAAAAAAATGCCCCTTCAACTCACCCCCAGCCAACCAATGGTTCTCCAATATAGCCTGCCATAAGGATTTCCCTTCGCAGGGGGATATATTGCATCCCCTTCCACTTTCCATATGCAGGCTGATGCCGCAAGGAAGGCAAGAGAAGCCCAATTAGAGAAGAAGAGGAGTAAAGAGAATAAAGCACCGACGGTGCCACAATTGAGGTCACAATTTGACCCCATTCAATAGCAGCTGATGGTGACCCATTTATCGCCCAACGTTGCCAAGCTGAGTGAACAAATGCAGCTGGAAGACTACACCATGAACACAGTGGCCATTGAGATGTCCTTATTCAGGCCTCAATATAGAGTTGAGCTCATGACCGAATCCACTTTTGTGGTCACAGAAGATTATTTGAGGATATCAAGGAGACTGCAGAAGATGGAGGCCGACCTAGCCACAAAAAAGGCAAACTACAATAGTTCAGCCAAACAAGTAAACCAGAAGGACAATGAGATAGTTAGTCTAAAAAATAGTTGCAACATACTGTTTCCCTCCAGACTTAGCAGGTAATTCAGGCCCAAAATAATTCTTTGAAAATAGAGCTTGTACTTGCCAAGGGTGCAGCAACAACTCTAAGATGGGGAAACACAACATTACAGGGAAGAATCAGAGGACTCCAACTACAGGTTACCCAATCACAACAAGAGTTACTGGAAGAACATAACAAGGGTGTGGCTTTTCAAGCCCAGCTCCAGGTAGAGCAACAGTAGACTGCGTAACTAGCAATTGAGTTGGCCAATAGGCCAAGAGGTATCAGAATGGTGTAGCTAGTGAAGGAACTCTACAAGTTAGCATGGGAGAGAATCTCTTTAGAGATTCTCTAGCTTAGGCCACTTTTCACCTTCCTACGCCATGTGCAGCAGCTGTGTGAAATGGTCAAGAATCTGGTACAAAGCTCTTTGGCCACAATCTCTCAGAGAGTCACAGACTCTCATTCTTTACTGGAGAAGCTCTACAGCTTAAGGGATGCAACATTGGTAGCCATGGGGATTCTCGATAGAATGGCGAACATGAAATGGGTCAATGAGGAGCTCAGTCATAATGCCACAGCCAACAACTACAAAAGCTGCCTCGATGTCATCGAAGAAGGCATCATTGAAATAAGGCAACACATTGAAGATCTGGTGTAACTGGGCCTTCCTTCCCCATTTCCAGATGTAAGGATAGTGTTGATGGTGGATCAAATCCAACCATTGATGCTGGCTAGGCAAAGGGATCAAATAGTTTCTCAGAGCTTATGGGATGATTCTCCAACCTCTGAGGTCAAAAATGTTCTAATCTCTATTTTCTGGCTAGAATCCAAGCTGAAAGCCACTACCCAGATCCTGCAAACCTTTTCGTACAAGGATCTCATTAGCTTGGATTTGGATTTTGATGAGTTGTAGAGAAAGGAAGGATTATCCGACCATGAGTGGTTTATCTTCTAGACAGCTCTTTCAAAGTTGTAAATTTTGAAATTTTGATCGAGCGAGAGTCGGGTTCTTTTTTAGCAGGCTTAAAAGCCCTGATGGTCACCAATAACTGTAGAGTAATTTCCTACTCTACGTCATATTTAATTATTTTTGATTTCAGCACTATAATTTTGGTTCTTCAGGTGAAGCGGCAAAATTTTGAAGCAGAGGGCCGGTTCATTTTGCCCAAGTGTTGAGATGCAGTGGAAGCTGCAAAGTGTCACCCTTCGAGCAAGTCTTTTTCCCCTTCTTGTTTCCTTCATCTCATTTTTTCCTGAGTATTAGTTCAAGCAGATGCTACCAAGCATCACTTTTTAGGAGACAAAGCTGATAGTTGGCGTCCCCCGAGTTGCCTTTTTTGTAACCTTTGAGAATGGCAGATCGTGCCACATACCTAGTATAAGTTAAGCGAAATGCACCACGTGTCAGTATTTTCATCTCATATCAACATCTGCACTTCAATCAGAGACTTTCACCACAAGGTAATAGAGAAGATGGAAAGTGCTAAGTGGCAGTTGTGGAGGCCCTGAAAGACCTTTTTGGAGAAAAATTGCAAGCCACCACGTGTCGGCATTCGGGAAGCCATGAGCCCAATGCTTTCCATTCAATGCAAAGGCATCATTTTATTTTTCTTAAGCATGGCAAAGCAGTGGATGCTGCCAAGTGTCATTCTCTAGGTCCCCCTCTACTCCATCCATAGAAGAAGCAGAAGATGCCACTTCTCTTCCTCGAAGCCACGAAAGTCTCCACATGTCAACACCTAAGAGAATCATCACCAAGCTCTATTAACAAATATGAAATGGCTGTGGGTCTCGGGTGTTACTTCAAAAGTCTACAAAAGTTGCCAAATGTTGCCATTCATAAGAGTCTGATATATGCCCCTAATGATACTATGACACAACCAAAGGGGAGCGAAAAGAGCCACGTGTCTTCGATGAATCAGGTGGAAGGTGCTAAGTGTCATTTTTTGGTGTATTCTAGGTGATCAAGGGGATTTTCATAAAATTGACTAAGTGTCCTCTCCTATTTCAAACATAGCAGAGTGTTCCATGTATCAGTTGCCAAAAGTGAAATGGAGGGAAAATCAGCTGGAGTTAATTTGAGTAGATGAAACAGTTCATCGGGTAGATTTTTGGAGCCACCCACAGCATTGAAGGCACCATTTGTTTGTATCTTATGAGCAAAGGATGAAGAAGACTGCATGGGAAAGAAAGTATAGGGAGACATCCAGGGATATAAGAAGAATAATTGTAATATCTAAAAAAAAGGGAAGAGGGGGGAATTCTCATAGTTTTAGACTTTCAGAGTTTTTGACCAATAATATCATTTGCTTTTTGTTACATTTTCATGAGTTGAAAGGTTTATATGACTATGTGTGTTTCTGCATCTTTTGTATGACTGTAAGATTCAATAAGAAAATTGAACACTATGCCCTTGTTGATGTCATCTGTGTCATTTGCAAAGTAGTCTATGCTATAGATTTTCTAGTGTTGTGATTGGAAATGTTATTTGCTTCTGTCCCATTTTCTAGAGTCTAAAGTTCTACATAACTGTGCATGACTTCTGTGCCTCTAATGTGATTGGAAGATTCTATTAAGAAGATTGAACACTATGCCTTTGTTGACAATTCTTGTATCTCAGCAAAAGACTCCCCTATTGTGAGCCTCTGTTTTTGTTATTCCAATCTTTTACATTGATCATGCACTTGTCTGCTCTTAAATGTAATAGAATCACATAATAGTTTCACTATGCTTAGGTTAGGATTAGGATTAATCTCAGGTACATTGCCAAGTTAGGTTTCAATTCCTGCATTTTGCGTTTCTGTTTAGTCTCCTATCCCTTTTCCCCAACACCCAATACAAAAGAAGAGACCAACTTCTTTAAAATCTGGAGGTTGTTTTCAAGCCGCATTGTCCCATAGCTTGAAACTTCCCATTGTTGTTGATTAAGATCTAGCGCCATTTTAAGACATCAACAGGGTTCCATAAGGAACTATTATATGTCAACACTCGACTATCAATAATTTATATAAGGTGTGGGAGTAGGGTATATCATGGATGAAGAATGGGTTGAAGGTTGGGAAGTTATAGGAATGAGTTAAGGGTTTGTTTGGTAAACACAATAATTTGTTTAGGTAAGATTAAGTAAGTATTGAGTAAATGAGGTAAAATAGGCTAATGTAGGGTGTAGGGTGAATAGGTAGAATGAATAAGATATGTGTGAAGGGTAAAGTGAACTAAGGTATATATCTATCCTTTTAGGTGAAGAATAAATTATAGATATAGGATCGAGTGCCTTAGCTCCTAGATGAGATGCATAGGTCTATGAAAAAACAAGAGTGGGAACATAACTAGAGAGATTATCCTATTCGAGGACATTCAATGAAATTTATAGATATTAATATGGGGTGAGCCAATAGAGCATATCGACAATGAGGAGTGAGATGAGAATATGGATTAGTTATTCGACATGGACTTTATTCACATGAGGTACACATGGGAGGATTCTATTATGCACCTAAGTATCACATGGACAGTGGAAGGAGATGGCTTGTCATGATGATGATGATGATAACCACGACTTGTTACACACTATATTCTACTAGTGGTAAATTTCCATTTTTATTGCTAGGCATTATGGTAGACATATTCAAGGATCATACAATATTAGCATGGGCTACAATATTACTAGTGAAAATATATTATGAACTCTGGGGGTACCAAGTACATAGGAGATATGGCATTAGCATCAATTTTTTGTTGTACTACTAGGTGTATGAGCATATCAAGGTGTTATGACTAGGTGGATTACTAGGTAGACAAGGGACCATGGGAGTTCAGAGTGGGATTTATGAGATAGAGAGGTGAATATGCACTTACATCACCAAGGGAGTGGCATGAGATCTAGAGTGTTATAGGGATATATCAGAGGCACTAGTTGATGGGGAGGTTATCTGAAGGCCATATACTAGATTCCGAACATGGGCAAGATATGCTAGACAAACCTTGTCACCACAATATTATAAATGGATTTATGGGAGATGGAAGTGTGAGGTGGAGATTATCCCATTTGACAGGGTGAAGAGACCATTTAGGTTGGTTTAGGGTGTCTTAGGTGCTTTATAAAGGTATAGGAGAGAGGATGTCAAAGAACCACTACCTCTTCTACAATCAGAAGAGATAGAGATTGACCATGAGTTACTATTGATAGTGGTAGATATTGATGATGCAAGTGTGATGTCAGATTACCTTGTATAGTTGTAGGATCATTATATAGCAACAGTGTTTGGGGGAGATGGTGTACAATAAGCTCTTGATGTAGACATGGTGGAGGGGGTGTGGACCTGATGGATGTGGATTATCCTAATAGGTAGACACTCGTCATAGGGAGAGATCAGGTAAGGGAGGCACTAGCTACAAAAACTTTAGCTTTTGTGATTGTAGAGAGAGATATAACATAGGTCCATGTGGTTATCTTTATGTAGGAAAGGGATAAAATATGAATGCAACTAACCTTGGCAACCTAGGAGAGGGATGCCTTGAGATAGGTAGGAGGGTAAGCACCTATACTTATAAGACCATCAAGGACCATACCTATGGTGAGGTATGTGGCCATTGTTGAGTATCTCAAATACTATGAGTCATAGGTCTTTAGATAGCTTCTAGATGAGCCCCGATATGCTAAGCACAGAGAAATGATTACTTGGTGAGCTAGTAGTGCTACATAAGGCATTGGGAAGCATCTATGGGTGCACATATAGATCTTAGAGATAGATATGCCCTAGGGATTAGTAGTTTCCCTCCACCTTAGACTCCTATGAGATATCTATTTTTATGTGCTATATGATTTTGATACTGGCCAGTGAGTCGATGCAGTGAGATGCACATATATTTTGAGAGACATGAACATTATGATTATATATGATTATTTTGATTATGATATGATTATTGTTTCATGTTTGTTTCTTATGGATGATTTAATTTATGTTCATGATGTTGCTTGTGATGTTATTGGAGTGACGATGATTTATGATTAACACTTCTCTCATGAGTAATGAGATGTGATTGGTTATTTAGATAGATGTGATGAATTTTGATATATGAGATGGTTAATTTATTAAAATTTATTTATGGTTAAAACATTTAAAATAATAAAGTAAAATCAAAACACTAAACAAAACATAAAATATTTATTTAATTTTTTTTAATGAATGGCACAGAATTAGATGAAGGTTGATCAATCTTAAAAACACAGATTAAGTTTGGATAACAAAACAATATGTGAGAAAAGAAAAAAAAGATAAGATAATCAAAAGCCAAATGTCTTAATGAATATAGAAACAAGTAGGCATGATAAAGAAGGAGACACAATGATATTTCATTGGTAAGGACAAAAACAAAAAGAAGCTAGAACAACTTATCAATGTAAGCCCTTCACATGATTTACATCAACGTTCATTAGTTGGTTAAACATTTTCTTAATCGCATAGTGTCAAGTAAGCTCAAAATCCCTTGTTTATAGAGTGTATAAAGGGGAGATGGATGATAAAGGAGCCTTCATGTGAGGTTAGCTTGTCTCTTTTGTAGGTTTCCAAAAAGATAGTATCAATAAGTCAATGTCATATTAGGTGTAGACTGATCAATGCAGGAATTATACTTATGAAAGCTGATTGTGGCTTCCAAATTATACTAGATGTTTCATTTTTATAATTTTGATAAGGGGTCTTTTTATATTTTTCTATTGCTTTGAGAGGTTAGGGAAGATGATCAATGTGAGAAGCTTCCAATAAATTGATTTCTTTGGCAAATTTTTTACTTAGCCATCCTTTAAGGGAGTGGTCTATATTTCTAAGATTTGTTTTAGGCTTTTAGATAGCTATCCTTCAATGGAGAAATCCACCTTATATGAGAAATTTTGATTGGTTTTGATAGTTGTTGTTGATGGATTAGTTTGTAAATGATAGGAATGACCCATAAGATATATGATTTTGTTTTTGATATTATTTAGACATAGACAAGCTTATATAGGCTTGAAGGCTTACCTTTATGAAAGCAAAACCAAAGCATAAGAATATTAAAATAGTGGGTGAGAGGATTATTTGAGAGACAATAACCACATGATTCCATCCTATTAGGGATAAAAGGTATCCATGAGAATCATGCCATGGGTAGATCTATGGTACCCATATTTAGGATTAAGGTTACAACTGCAATGGATAATCATATAATTTTGTGTTTTAATCATTTGTCCTCATTTTGAGGTGATGAAGGTGAAAATCTCATAAAATAAGGGACAAGATTAAGTTGGACATTAGGTGTTTTTTTTATTATTTAAAAAAAGAAAAGACATAGATGTGAAGCATATAGAGGCTTTGGTTTTATTTTTCCTTCAAGAGAGGATAATTGGTAAGCTCTTAATCCATACTTGTGCATAATGATACAAGGTCCAGGCCAATTGAAATCAAAATTGCCCCACTTCATTTTATCCATATTGGTTACATTTTGATTCTCCTTTAAGATGAGGTCTCTATTGTTGAATTCTCATTCTCTTAGGTTTTTATTATAGGCACACTTGATTCATTCCTAATAGACGTAAAGATGGTTAAGCATGGCCAAATGATGCTCATCAGGTAGCTTGAGTTGGGATAAACATTCTTGATGATAATCACCCTTAGAAATGATATCTTGTAGGGATATACAAAGAGAGGGAATTTAGAATTCAAGAGACAAGACAACCTCTTCTCCAAAAATAAGATAGAAATGGGTAGCACCCATAGGGGTTTGAATGCTAGTATGATATGCCCATAAGGTGAAGGGGATGTGTAAATGCCAATCTTGACCAAACACATTAACCATTAAAGTTAGCATTTTGTTAAGGGTTTTTTTAGAAGCTTTACCCTATCCATTAGCTTATGGATAATAAGGAAATTAGAAGCTTAACTTGATACCAAATTCATCACAAAGACCCTAGACTTTTTTATTCTTAAAAGATTTACCATTGTCACTAATTATCTTCTGAGGAACACTAAAATGATAGATAATGTGATGGTTAATAAAATTGACAATATTTTCAACTTTGGTTGAAATAAGAGGAATAGCCTCCACCCATTTGGTCAAATATTTAGTCATAGTGATGATAGAATGATATCACTGCAAATAATGGAGGTTAATTTAACCAAAAGATCTAATCCCCATTGTGAGAAGGGCCATAAATCCTTGGATACTTGGAGACTATGGCTAGGTGTGTGATGTAAATTGGTGTGTTTTTGACATTTAACACACTTTTTCACATAAACATAATATTCTTGGTTATGGGTGGTCGAAGAGTAGCAAAGGTGGAGGATACGTTTAGGGATAGCTAGTGTCCTCCACAAATCCCATCATGTGTTTCCCTGATAACATGAGAGTCTTTATGGTTATGTAGGTAATATAAGATAAGACCATCAAAGATGTATTTATAAATAATTCCCCCTAGTATCATATAATATGAGGTGCTCTGTATAAATTCTCTTCGACTATTCTTAAAAAGATCAGAAGGAAGAATGGATAGGTTGAGATAGTAAAAAATCTAATTATACTAAAGGTTGGGTTCGGTCTCCTCCACACTAAATATGGAAGGAGGGTTTGATTTGGTATAAAAAGGATCGATAAAATGATGGATAGTGATAAATATCTTAGATTCAAAAAGTATAGATAGGATTTGGGAAGTGAGAGAAACCATTATATTGATAAAATTGTTCATAGATTATGGAGTGGCTTAGATAAGGTAGTGATCAAATGATGTAAATAACATATCTAATATATGTTTATACTATTGTAGGATGTATTTTTTACACTAGTAAGAGCCATTGATTTGATTAACCATAAGTTTGGAGTCACTAAAGATGCTGATCATTTTGATTTCCAAGGCTAAAGAAGGTTGGAGACCTATCACTAGGGCTTCAATTACTTAACCATATTGTTGGTACAATCAAAACAGAGCTTGAAAGATAAGGGAAGGGGTTCACTATCAAGGGGGATGATTATGATACCTGAACCCCCATCATGTTTGCACATTGATCCATCAAAGAACATGGTCATTTGATAGGTGATATCCTCTTGAGAAAGAGTCATGATGGACTCATCATGAAACTCAAAAGGAGAAGGTTGGTTGTATGCTAAAGGTTCTTTAGCCAATTGTTCGGTGATGACTTGCCCTTAAATTGAAATTTATTAGAGGAACTCAAGATCAAACTTAGTCAAAAGCGTGATCCATTTATCCATACACTTGTTTTGGTATGAATTAGAATGCATATACTTGAGCAGGTTGCTGTTAGTTATGACATAGGTCTTGTGGTTGTGAAGATAGTGGTGGAGTTTAGAAGCCAAAAAGAACAAGGAAAGATAAAGTTTCTCAATATGGGTGTTTCAAGTTTTGTACTCTATAATCATTTGAATTATATAGTAGACAACTTACTCTTTATGCTTCTCATCTCGATGTGCAAGCATTGCCCCTAAAGAGTGGTTAGTAGTGGAAATATAAAGGTAGAAAGGTTGATCCTATTTTATAAGAATGAGAATAGATGGAGAAATAAGGTACTCTTTAAGTGATTCAAAGGCCTTTAGATAGTCCTTATTCCACTTATAAGATATATATATTTTAGAAGGTTGTGGAAAGGTTGGCATTTATCAGATAGTTGAGAGATGAAGCATCAAATGGATTGAAGCTTCCCCTAAAAAGTATGGAGTTGTCTAAGGGTGGATGGAGGAGGTATTTCAAGGATCACCTTGAATTTAGTGGGATTGACTTTGTTTCCTCAAAGAGAGACAATGAAGCTAAGGAGATTTATTGACAAGATCCTAAAGATACACTTTTTGGAGTTAAGGTGAACATGGTAATGGATGAGGCATTCAAAGATAACCTTGAGATCTGCTAAATGAGATTTATGACATTTAGATTTCCCAAGAAGGTCATGTACGTACTCTTCTATGGTTTTATGAAGAAGGTCATAGAAGATGTAAGTCATAACATGTTGGTAAGTTGTAACAATGTTCTTCAGACCAAAATACATGACCCTATAGTAGAAAGTCCCCCAAATATGTTGATCTTTAGGGGCAATAAAAATATGATTATAACGTAAAAACCCATCCATAAAAGATAGCATATCTTGACTTGATGTAAGATCAATAAAATAGTCAATGCTTGGAAAAGGGATGTCATCCTTTAGGTAAGCAAGGTTAAGATCATTAAAATCCATGTAAATACAAAGACCCCCTATTGCTCTGGTGATAAGGATGACATTCGAGACCCATTTAGGATAATCAATGGGATAGATTAAATTATTGGGTAGGAAGCATTGAATATATTCTTTGACAAGAAGGGCTATACGAGGGTGCATCAAACAAAGACTCTATTTGACAGGCTTGGCATCATGGGTAGTAATAATATTATGGGTGGTGATGGAAAGGTCAATTATTGGCATGTCACTATAAGACCAAGAAAATTCTATGCTACAATATTGTAGGAAGGAGGGGAAATCCTAATGATCTAAGGAATCTAACCATTATCTAATTTTGATAATGCATGGGTTATATTGAGTACCCAAGTTGACATCCATGGTAGATTCATTCAACATGGTTAAAGTCTCAAGAGTTTGAGATTATGGATAGATGAATATTATGCACCAAGATAGGTAATAAGGGAATCATCATCCTGGCATCAAATGATATTAATGGTAAGAGAGTCATCTTTTACCATCTGAGGATGAGTTAGAGGAATGGTTATAGTCTCCCCATCTTTTTGGTAAGTTAAGGCTCCCAAGCTAATCATGTTGGAAAAATGGTAGGGGGAATGATTTTAAGATCCTCAACTCTAAATGGTGAAGGGGTTGGTGAGGATGGAACTTCCTCACTAATGATGGTAACAGGAGGTGAATTGGTTGGTTATTTAGGAAAAAAATAGTTTGAGACCAAATCTCTCATGAGGCTTTTGGGTCTTACATGGAAACAAATCATGTGGTCTATGTTCATACCATCCTAGACCAAATCCCTTCCAATCACACCTATATAGGTATGTCCTGGTGAACTCTAGTTTATCCAGATAGGAAAAATTAGAGGTGAATGGTCAAGTATAAGAGGAGGTAGAGGGGGCATAAAGTAATTGATTAAATATCCCATAGATAAGATTATTTTGGAGATTGGGAGACAAAAAATTAATAATGGTTTTGATATCATAACTAAGATTTTGGTCAAGGTTCCCATACTCTTGGGAAGTAGAGAAGGCATCCAAGGTTAAGAGGTGATACTCCACAAGAAAGAGACATTAGAATGTTTATTTCAAGTGGTCCTTTATGGGGATTTGGGTAGAAGGAAATGATGATCTAGTCAAGGTTTGATTGATGATAGAGGTGGAGACATATTTGGTTGATGGGAGAAGGATAACATCATTTGGTCAATACATCATGTTTCATGATGTAAAAGGACTTGTGTCAACTCATATGGTAACTACTTGATCCTCATGTTCAAACTTGATGCATCTTTGTAGGGTAGATGGCACACAATTCATGGAATGGATCCAAGGGTGTCCAAGCAAAATGTTGTACTATGACTCACCTTATACTATTTAGAAGAGTTCAAGAAGTGTGTGGGGTCCTAAACAAATGTGGAGGATGATATTTCCTAGAGTTTTTGCCATAGTGTCATTGAAGGAACAAATCACTACTATGGTTTTTGCCATAATGTTCTTTGGCAATTTTAGATAGTCATATCCATGGTAGGAGATAATGGTGATTTTATCCCCTCCATCAATCATAACCTTCTTGATGTGGGTTTGGTTGATGTACATAGTAGTGAAGAGGGGAGTATCTGAATCATGGGGATGAATAGAGGGTGTTTCTGAATCTTTAAAATTTAACAAGGGTGGAAAGCTAAAGAGCTCCAACAAAGGTTGCTAGAGGTTGTGAATCTTCTAGTTTAACCTCTATTCACTGCAAAGCCTCTATCATCACCTAGAAGTGATGGGGTGAGGTATTTATTAGTTTATATAAACTCATCTTCATTGGTGTTTAGTGAATTTTCTTTAGAAATACTCTTTGGATTTACTCAGAAGGGTTGGATTTGGAGGCACCCAAGATGGACACCTTGGGTTTGGGTAAAGGAGTTTGGATTTGGTTGGATGATTAGGTGGTGGAGGAAGGGTATATCCATGGAATGGACACCTTTGCCTTCCCTTTATCCTTTTTTTTGGTTTGTGATCATGTGACCACATGGATGGTATAGATTTATGGAGGAGTTGGGCTAACGGTCTTTGTCGATTCCTCCTCACTCTTAGATGAGAGTGTGAGGGTAAGTAGGTTTAGGGTGGTTTCTTTTGGTTCTCATATTGGCATTGGGATCATGGGAGTATCTTATAATAATAAGTCATCCTCATCACATATTTGGTGGACTATGACTTAGAGAGTTTTACAATTCTTTGTATCATGTCCTAGCATTTTATGGTATGAGCAAATCAGATTGTCATTAAACTAGGATGGCTTAGGACTATGGGGTTAAATGGTTTAATAGGAGGAAAAATAAATAAAGAAGCTTGCAATAATATTTACAAGATCGTTGAGTAAGACTCAATCAAAAGTGTCAAGGGTGTTAAGGTTTTGACTTTGAAGTTTGGGGTAGAATCCTTCTTATGAATAGGCTTCACAATGAGAGTTTTGGCTCATGGAATATTTTTGGTGGGTGGCATTCTGGAATTTAATGGATTATAGGTAAATGTTTTGGAAGCTAATGGCTTGGAGGTAGATGGTTTAGAGGTATAAGGTTATAAATAAAAGGAATGGTAGTGGATGGTTTGGAAATAGAAGGGTTAGAAGTAGAAGGCTTGGTAGTGGATGGTTTGGATTTAAAAGTCATGGAAAGAATAGGTAGAGGTGTAGTTAAAAGAGGAAGTTGGGTTTGGGTTATCTTTGGGGGACTTGTTTTATTAATGGAAGGATGAAGTCCTAGGATGGAAGAAGGATGTGGTCTTAAAATAGAGGTAAAGGTAGAAATGGGGGTCAATATTTTGTTTTTTGGGATCCTAAGTGGTTCCTCTTTCTTGATCAGATTAATTTGGGGTTACTTTGGTGGGCTATATGGTGCTAAATCCAATTTTAATTGAGGGTGAGTAAGGATCTAAGTGGGGAGCATGCCTAGGTTTTTTATGGGCTTCGATGGGATGCTAGAAGATGCTTGGGTTACTTTGGGTGGAGTTGGGTTGGATGGTTTGCCTATGGTTTGGGAGGTAGATATTTTTGATGGTTTGGATGGGATGATGGTGGGTTCAATATTAGAAGTGGAAGGTTGGGTTGAAAATCATATGGTTGAGGGATCTTTCTCGGTTGGATAAGGGAGCCCAAGATGGTGCTAAAATGTGGCACGATCCATGTTGGGTTAGGATAGGAACTCAAGTTTTGAACCAATCTAGAGGATGGATTACATAAAAGTTTGGTTCCTTCAGTATTGGACTCAAGGGAAAAACCTATGAGTTGAGAAAGGGAAGTGGTTCCTTGTCCTTTTACTCAATCAAAGGCTCTAAGGTTATAGAAGGTGATTCTTCTATGAAAATTGTGGATGAAACAACCTCTTCTTTAGTCCAAAGGAAGAGTGGAGAGCTCAATCATGGAAGAAAAAGGAAGGGATGTGATGGTGATATACTCTATCATGCATTCCAAATGAGAGGGAATGGATGTTTCCACTACCTCAATAAGTAGAGAAGGGAGGATAATATAATCTTTTGTTTCGATTTCCAAGGGAAGAAAAGGTAACTCCACTACCTCAATAATTAGAGGGGAAGAAGAAGTGGTTTGGGATATGGTTTCCTCAACTATGAGTTCACTAAGAACCACATTGACTGTGTGAACTTCATGGTTGTGAGAAGATTATGCTTTGTTACTTTCATTTTTGGTGTGAGGTGAATGGTTAGGAAAAGGTTGTCTAAATATGTCAAGTGACTAGTTTGGGAGTACATTAGGATTATCTAGAATAAGTTCCCCCTTGTCAATCAACCCTTCAACAATGCTTTTGAAGTTATTGCATCTACTAAAATCATGCCCAATGGCATGGTGGTAACCACAAAATTTGTTCTCCTTATACCAATTAGGTATAGGATGAGAGGATTCAAATTACTGTGAGGGTTTAATTAGAGGAAGTTGTATGATATTTTATTTCAACAAAATTTCCAATACTGAAGCATAAGACTCTCCTAGTGGAGTATATTGCTTTTAGATACTATGGTTTTGGTTTTGGGTATTCTAGTTGGAATAATTAGAAGAGTTGGGTTGGTTAACAACTAGAGGATGGGTAGTTTTAAGGATAACTACATTCTTGGTTCACTTGGTTTTGGTGTTGGAGTGGTTAGTGGTTTTGGAGGAGGAAGTTTCATTTGACTTGAAACTAGAGTTATTTTTTCTCAATTTTATCTTCCCATCATTGATGGCTCTAATCTCTAATTTATGTGCCATGATGAAAGCCTCATCAAAGGTCTTGAAATTTTGAACGTATAAAGTGGAGGAAATATGATTGGTACAAGCTTGAGAGAAAATTTCAATCATCTCGAGTTGGGGAAAAGAGAAAGAGAGTTGGTTTATCAAACCTCTACAATGAGCTATGAAGCCAACAATTGAATCATCCTCAAATTTTTGAATGGATTAGAGGTAAATGATGGAATTTTTTAAAAATATATTTATGGAAAAATGATCTAAAAAGGTTTGAGCTAATTGGGCAAAATAAAAGAGGGAGTGATTGGTAATAGCATTGCACCAATATAATGCCAAAATAGATAGGGACATGGGAAAGGTGAAAATAAGGAGAGAATAATCATAATAAATCAAATAGAAAGAGTGTTTAAATTCCCTAAGATGTTACTAAGGATCTTCCTTGCTATGAAATTTTGAAAATTTTAGAATTTCCCATTAAGGAGGATAAAGTTAGATTGGGATGGATGGATGAATTGGTTCATTGTAAATTTTATCATGTGATAAGAGGTTACATGCATTAGAAATAGATGACTCTAAATTGGTCATCTTGTCCATTAACATCTTAACTAGATTGGTTTGTGGTTGTGCACTCCCATAGTTGTACGTTATGTTATATTGGGGTTGGGTATGTGCAACATATAGATATCTAGTGGAGGGTTAAGAGGATGCCACATATTAATATGTATACATGGATGGTTGTGAAGATTCCATGTATGGGTAAGTGGATATAAGAGGTTAGGTAGAAGGTGGAGCCATATACCCTTGTGGGTTAGGAATATAGGGGTTAGGTGCAATGGGAAATAGTTGAGGAATTGACATGGGTTGGGTTGGAAGTATGGATGGGTTGATAGGTTGAGGATGGGTGGTAACCTTGGTACTAATGGGTGGAAGGGTAGAAGGTATGGCAACAACCAAGATTTGGAATGGAGTGGAGGTTGGTGGGTTAGAGATAACAAAAGGAAGGGTTAAAACACTAGTAGAGGGTACTCCAATGGTAAGTGAGTATAGGTGACCAAAGGTTGGGTTGCTCCTATAATAGAAGAGTTATTAGTTGGGGTAGAAAGCATTTGGATGTTGGTTGGTTAGATGGGTTGGTTTTGGGTGGTGGTATTAGAGGGATTATTGGAGAAGAAGATGTTTGGGTGACTAAGGGTTGGGTGGAAACGGTGGATATAGAGGTGCTACCCATAAGATGGGATGGAATACCATAGGGTGGATCAATAGGTAGAACCAAAGTGGGGGTACGATAAGACACGGTATTAAGGTAGTTTTGAAGGGTTATGGGGTTGTTATATAAAAAGGTGGAAAATTTTGAATCACCTTGTGAAACCATATGAGGGATAGTAGGAATTCTAAAAGGATGGGGAAGACCTTCTATATCCAAGATGTACTCCATGGATGAAGAAGGAGAGGAAGATGGGTGGTTGGGAAGTGAATCCTGATTTGATTGGTTTCTTAGTTGTTGTCTTATCAACACCATGAAAAGGAGGATGAAAGGAAGGAAAAGTGTTCACACAAAATCAAAAGAGAAGCAATCAAAATAAAAATATCTAAAAGAAAACAAACATACACTAAAGTATATTTGAATCCTAGAATACCTTTTACTCTCTTTAGGCTTATGCCTCAATTTTTAGGAATTTATGAAAACCATTTTAGGCTTGTAGAATGGGTACTAGAGCATGTCTAAGGATGGTTTTAGGTAGTTAAAGGTTCTCAAGATCTATACTATAACTTGGTACATGGCTTGATATTAGGGCCTAACTACTCACTTCACACACTGTAGAAATAAGGGTGTCAGGTGTTTAGGTAGAATATACGAACTTGATAGAGATTATACTTAGCTAGTGTACTGAGTTGGTTCCCCCCTTGGTGGTGAAATCCAAGTAGGATAGTCAAGGAAAGGTGACCACTAGGTGATGAAATCCCAATTAGGCCTTATATTAATGTTTTGATGTTTGATTGAATATGTGGTTTGGTATTATGTGTGTGATAAGTAGTGAGACTATGATTAATTTACTTGATTAAATTAAGCTATGTGAGCTAATCAATACAAGAAAAAAATGGATGCAAAGTTAATTTTAATCCAAAAATTAAAAAAATCTATATTTTCAAATGAATATAAAATATCTAAGATGCACCTAGACGTGATATGATGATGCAAAGACCAAGCCTAGAATGAGTACTTTTGATTTTCAAAAATGAGAGCAAAAATGATGATTTTTAATTTTTACTAAGAAAGCAAAAGAAACTAGAATTTGTATTTTGGAAAGGAAGAAAGGAAATAATGAACATTTAATTTTCAGAAAAGAATGCAATGAATGGATCTTTTCTAATGCAACTAAATGTCCTATAACTATGAACCTAATAAAAAGATCAAGGGATCCACTAGGCATACCAGAATGTTTTACTAAAATTTTGTTTATTTTATTATTTAAGAGAGATGTAAAACTTAAATGAAGGGTGAGGTTAGTAGAACATGTATGTGGTTTTTACGTGTGAATCCAGATGATTTTTGAAACTCCTCTTTGTTTAGGGAGGATGACCTGCAGATAAGTAATCAATCTAGAAAATGGTTGATTAGTGAGATAGTAGGGTGGACTACCTAGCGTGAGCTAGATCCAAGAAGTACAAGCTTTTTTGGAGGCTGTCAATCCACACTTTTAAAAAAATTAAGTTTTGATAAATAAAAAATATATTCTTACATGAAATAACATAAGGTACTAAAATAAAGTACAAGAGATACTTGAAAAAAACCAAGTGATTTTGACTAAAGATATCAATAAATGATTGAATACTAATGCTAACTTCCTCAGCCTTGATTTAGAAAATAAGTTAAAGTTATGTGATAAAAAAAAACTCATAAACTAAGATTTTGGTATGGGTAGATGGGTCAAATTAGCTTGCTATTTTAATATGAGACACATTGATTATCGATGGTTAGGTATGACCATAAATGATTAGGTGATCATTAGTACTTGTTAACCATTGGTAGTTAGGTAAGACCATTGGAAGCTTGGTTATACCATCGGTGGTTATTGTATAATTTGATTTTGGAAAATAAGTTTGTTGGGGAGAGTATTAGAGAGGTTCTAGAAGTGGTGTTTGGGTTGAATGTTGGTTGCAAGACAAAAATTAATGCTCATATGTATTTAGTTTGGGAGTTGGGTGTTTGGGTGATTGGAATAGGTTATGGGTGGTTTTGGGTAGGAGTTAAAATGTCTAGAGTTTATAAAACTCCAACATAGGGAATGAAGTGCAAAAAATGAGAATGACCCAAGAACTGAAATAAATACAACTAATTATTGAATCTTAACTAATACTTAACTCTTAGGTGTTACTAGTCTATGGAATGTTGAGGTTGGATAAAAGTTGTTGTGGATCTTGGAGCAATGTTAGCAGAGTAATAGTACCTTGGCTCAAAATAATGAGTTGTAGAAGCACCCTAAGTCTCTGGCTTGGTTCCTAGTTTGCTTGGAAGCTTATAGATTCTCTTGGGAATAAGAATATATTATACTTGAATCATGAATTCAACCTTATATTCATATATTAATATAGAGCAAAGGTTGAAACCAAATAGTTAGACAAATAGTTTGAAAGACAGTCTAACATGGATTGATCATGTAAACAATAGACTAAAATTAGATAGATAGTAATCAATGAGTGAGGTGAAGTCAATTCCTTTGATCTGCACTCCTAAGGTAGAGTTTTTGGTTGCATTAAGTAACCACTAGTGATCAGGGTCAACCGTCGATAGTCAAGGGCTGACCACCGACAGTCAAGGGGACATAGTCAAAATTGGCTAAATTTAACCAATTCCACTAATTACTAGTGGTTCCTTAGGAAATGGTTTGAGGTTAATAATAGGAGAATTGGTAAATAATCTAACCTAAAGGGGGACAAAGTGTGGTTTAAGGGTTAATGTGACATCTAGAGTCATAGTGTGTAATTTTCTAGTGTCTATAATAAGATATCTAAGAATAATAATGATAGATATGAGTTCATAATATATAATTAAAGATTTCATAAAAAAATTCACACAACATGGCATAAATAAAGAATATGTTGTTTCTTACACACCTCAACAAAATTTAATTGATGAAATAAATAATAGATCTATGATGGAAATGGATAAATGTATGTTCCACTATAGAAATATAGAGTTTAAATTTTGAGCTAAAGAAATTCATACAAATGTTTATATTCTTAAAAGGAAACCTACTAATGCAATGATGAACATAACTCCAAAAGAGGCATGCAGTGGTGTAAATCCTACTATATTTGACTTTCGAGTCATTTTTTGTAATTCATATGCTCATATTCCTAATCATAACATGAAAACATTAGATAAAAAAAAGTGAGTACCTAATGATTAGGCATAGTGTGGAATCAAAAGCATATATGTTATACAATCCTTAAACAAAATAAATCAACATTTAAAATATTTTATGGTTTGATGAAGACATTATTTTTAGTAGTGACAATTTGTCTAAATAATATTATCTTCCAATATTGATTGAAGAGGATGAGCTTATTATTACTAATGATTTAAAAGAAGGTGGGGAATAATTTTTTAGGAGAAACAAGTATTCAAATTGAGGCATCAAATGAAATTGAAAATGAAAACATAAGAAAAATAAAAAATCTATAATAGATATTTTAATAATGACCTAAACATCATATTAATAACTGTGTTCTTATAACTAGATTCATGCAGATTGACGTTCTAAACACATATAAGGAATCAAGATGAAAAGCTGAAAAAGAAGTAGTGATGGAATATCAATAAAAATATCTAATGAAAAATGACACTTGGTAGTGTTCAACTTTTCCAAAATGAAAGAACATGATTTTTTATAAATGGACATACAAAAAAAATGCATTATATAGAGCCATGGAGAAGCACAAGGTAAAATTGATGGCCATAGGTTTATGACACAAGCAAAGCATTGATTATACTAATTTTTTTATTATAATTGCTAAAATAAATTTGATTCATATGATAGTTCCTTAGCTAAAAAATATTGATTAAAAATTCATCAAATGGATTTTAAGGTTGCATTTTAACATAGTGATTTATAGGAATAAGTCTACTTATAGAAAACACCAACGTTTCATAAACCTAGTGAAAAACATCTAGCTTTTAGATTGAAACAAATTCATTATATGGTTTTAAATAAGCTCTGTGGGCATTATACTCCAAAATAAATGAGTATTTTCTAGAAGAATAATTCAAAAGAATAAAAATTAATCCAAATATGTATGTAAAGCAAAATTATGGTCAAATTTTTATCGTTGTATTATATGTTGAAGATCTAATCATTATAGATGATCATATGTAATGCTTTGTCAAAATCAAGAAGAAACTCAAAAAGGATTTTGAGATAAATGACTTAATACTAATACCCTAGTTTGTAAAAAACAAAAATGAAAAATTTAGACACAATTAAGGCATCAAAATTATTAATTTAAGTAAATAAATATAATTATTAGCATTGGGAAAGAATGTACAAACAATAAAGTCACTAGCCATAGGGTCTCACAATTTTATTAAATTTTTGTTGTGCTTGAATAAAGTGTGAGAATTTGTTAAGATGTAACACATTGTGAATAAATTCATAAAATAATGTTGTCAAGTTTGTGAAATCCTTTGCATGCACTAAGCTAATATAATCCCACAAAACTATCTATTAGAACGTATCAAAACACATTTATAACTACGAACATAGACCATTGAATCATAATTCAAAAATATTTAAAATTATCATATTAGTCATATAATCCTACAATTCTTTACAAAATTTATTCTTGACAAGTAGGTCCTTATTTTGAGAAAGGAATGGGGGTATTCTATCTACAACAGGATGTTTGTAAATTTAATTGTAATTTTAATCTTAAATTTTGTATGTAGAATTATAGTAACACAAGAGGGTATTACACATTGGTATTAGAGCATGGTTCAACACTTGTTAGACTTTTTTGTTAACACTGTATTTTTGTTAAGCTACATTAATGTTTTTTATTTATTTATTTGAGGTAGGATTATCCTTTACTCTTAGCTTACCAAATTCTCTCTCATAAATTTGGAAGTACATGAGATGGGTCATAATAGGTCTAGATATGGTAAAGAGCATGACCCTATGGTTGAAATAGTGCTACAAAATAATAATCTAGATAGAGTGAATAGGTTATTCATACTAGACCTATTCAATTAGAGATACCTGGATTGCCTAGATATCTCAGAGACATAGTGCATGTTAAGGAGAATTAGAGAGTAGAATAAGATCATGAATTATCCCATGGAAAATAATAAGAGCATAGTTTTCACAAGGAGTGAGATCCCAATTTGATAGATGGAAGAACACCAATTAGGGGAGGTCATGGTAGTGGTGGCATAATACAAATTGTAGATGGGATTCATTAGCGAGATAGAAAGTTATCCATCCCAAGTTTAGTGGATAAAGCATGAGTAGAGAGGTCGAGGTATGGTTAGTTGGCAGGCAAAGATTATTTGGGTTGAGGAAATTTTTAGTAATATAAAAAAAACATAATTTTTGTCTTTTAGTTGACACATGAATAACCTTAAGGTGATACTATTAGAAAAAGATGGAAAATCTAGACATGGCCATTGCCATTTGGAGAATATTCGAAGAAATTTTTTCAAAAAAATATTTTTCAAGTACCTTTTTCAATTGAGAGTATCAATGCTTTTCATTTCCTTCCATAATATAGTATGAATATGATAGAGTATGATGCAAGTTTATTGAGCCTCCTCAAGTATGTTTGGTATATCAAGAATGATAAAACTAAGATAAATGTTATCTTGGTGGAATTTCACCCACTATTAGGAATCAAGTGTGGATTTTTAAGAATACTACTTTATTTTAGGATGCCAATAAGGTCAATGGATTGAGAAATAATTTTTTAAATGTAGATATCATGAGA
This sequence comes from Torreya grandis, assembly GCA_037957365.1. Classification (NCBI taxonomy): domain Eukaryota; kingdom Viridiplantae; phylum Streptophyta; class Pinopsida; order Cupressales; family Taxaceae; genus Torreya; species Torreya grandis. The sequence continues at coordinate 1,859,364 of JARHVA010003217.1, read as the reverse complement.
AAATTAACGTTCATTGGGACACTAAAAATAAATTTTTCAATTTCTATCTATGTGGTTATTTTCGATGTTATAAGACTCCATAAAAATATCATTATATGTGTGACTTCATGAAATGATCATGAGGGATGACCAGAAACTCAATCCCACAAAGCTATGGAAGGATCTAATCATCATATCATACTAAGCAATGGATTTTCATAAATATGATGGTAATTTTGGTCTTTGATGTTCTAAGTAGACTTTATTTACTGAAAAGTAAATTATTAGTTTAGATTAGGTTAGAAGGATATTACACATATCAAAAAAATATTAGTTTATTTTCCTTTTGATAAAATATTAAAAAACTTGATTTTTTCTATCTATGAGTTAAATGCAGTTGGTAGTCAAGATTCTTGTTTCCTACTCTTGTTTCAATAAAAAATGTAAAATAAAATCAAAACTATAGTATAATACTGATTAAGATATAAGAGAATAGGCTTTGATAGGGTTTCCCATGGCAAAATTTCCTTGTGTGATTTCTTTCCAACCTTACATACTAATTATGTGGGAATTTTTAGGGGTCCTACACATTAATTGCACTCGACACTCTATTGTATGGGTGGACTGGCCCCATATAATGGCTTTCCCACACTTGAATACATCTATTATTAAAGGAGACAAGAGGAATGACACCCAAAAGAGCTTAGGAGTTTGTCCCAAAGGGATATGTTTAGGTACTCCTTTTCCCCTTCCCTCTTAGCTAGAGGTATTTCTTGTTGGTGATATTATTGAAAATGCAAGTATATAGTTCAAAAATTTCACACTTATTTCTTAATTTATTGGTTAAGTCTCCTCAAAGGAGTCCATCCTAAATTGGTTTCACCACCACTATGATCTTACAAGCATCTATGTGGTCATCATAAAAAAACACACTAAAGGGTGTTTATTATTTACTTTTAACTAGTATGAAGTCCAACCCTCCTTAACAAATCAAGGTGTTGGTTTTCTTAAAACACGCTCTTGATTTTATCTAACTGGAATCAATATTTCAAAATTACAGACTAAGCCTCTCTTAGAGTTCTCATCTAGGTTGAGCTTCCTAACCTACTAGGGCACCCATGGTCCTTTATGGAGAAAATTATTGTGCCCATTGGGCACATTATTTACCAAGAACAATAGAAATGGTTCTCCCACCCCAACAAATGGGTTTGCATCAAGGTGGACCTATCTAAGGCCCTAAATAAATTTATTGATATCCAATTATGTGTTGTCTTCCAAACACATTGTACTTAAACCTACCTAACACATAATTTTGTTATCATATGTTCAACCATATATCAAATATTATCCCTTATGGGATGTTCAAAGCATTCCTCAAACCATATGTAACCTAAGAATGTCAAGGTGGTGGAAAATGGGGATGGTTGGGCTAAAGTTAGATCTAAAAAGCTATAACCAAAGCCAAAACCCTCATCACCAATAACTTATTCTCTATTCAACAAGCCTTCCAAGGATATACCCACCTCACCTCCCCCTACTATTTCGGTCCCCTAGCCCCAAAAGAACCTAGTTTATAACAATTCCCATGATTATATGGTCCCTTCCACTAGGATATCCTCAACTAGTGGCTCATTTTCTTAGTGGTTATGTAGCCCACCTCATGGTGGTGGTGACTCTCCCTAAGAAAAGTATGGGACTAAACACTGCTCCATTATGCTAAAAGGATTTTATCTCACAATCCATCATAAATAATTTTACAGTGTTAGCATATTTTAAGGATGGATAGAGGGAGCTCCACATGGATGATATTTCCCAATGAACTTGTTATCTTGGAATGTTTGAAGTATTATAAAGTCCTTTTGAAATTACTTTGTGCATGATGCCTATCAATAGATAGATTCTCTAGATTTGTTTCTGTAAAAAGTTAAGGTTTCAAGATTTATAATTTATACTTCTCTATATTGTATTTGGCATGACACCACCCATTTTTAATTATGCATGAAGATGGACATGGAAGTGCCAACATATTAGTTTTGTCTATGTTTTTCCCCATAATTATTTCCATGGGGAGGAATTGTCACACCTAGTTATTTAGATGATTTTTGATATTGAGGTCCATTCATTAGGCAATCTTAATATTTTTTCCCCTAATGATTGTTCTAATAGATCTCTTCTTTGGTGATCCTTAGCTAACAACCTCTACACTACCATGTGGATAGTTTGTGTGGATTTTAATATGATTGAGCTTTGCAAGGACAAAGTTGGTGCCTTGACTATTATATGGTGATAAATTAACATGAATCTTGGTATTATTTCAAGAATAAATGTGTTCTTGTTGACCCTATCCTCTAGTGACACTCATTTAATACCATGTCTTAGATTACATAGTCTAACTGTCAGGTTGGGGATCACCATGTGCTCAAAACGCTCAACTATTATATGTTATTAGAACAAAAGATTTTATCCTTTTCTAAAATTAATGACCATCACGTCACTACCCATTCAGACTTGGTTCTCTCTAATCATATTCATATCTCATGATGAGTGGAATGGGTCGTAAGGTTGTACAAGGTGCCATGCACTTAGTTTATCTGTAATACTTTTGTTTTAGGCCATGCTAACACCAACTATCTAATTATCTATGTTTGGAACTTGGCCCCCTACCCTCCTTATGGTTTTAGTTAGATTGAGTGGTGGAACAAGGCCATTATGTGTACCACCACCTTCCTCTACCACTATGGAAAGTGAGTTGTGTGTGTTAGGAAGTGTTGTGAGGAGGTTATGCTCAAGAAATTCCAGAGGTTATTCTCACTTATTAAGCTTAATCCTTTTGATACTAATTTTTAGAATATTTATACCTCCCTCAAACAACACATTAAGGTGGAAGATAGCTATGCTGCTAGAGGGGCACAATTACACGCTCAACTACATGGGCTGTAGATTGGAGATAAACCTTGCAAAGAATTTGTTAAGTCCCTCAAGGTTAAGCAGGATCATTGATCAGATCATTGATCAGATCAAGTCCATCACTTTATCCCAAACCAAGCTCACCTCCCTCCCATACATCTTATCAGCCTTCATGAATCACCACTAACTAGTGCTCAAGGCCCAAGACATCAAGAAATTAATATCTCAGGGAATGCCTCGATGTGGTTCCTCATAAAGTTAAAATGACTGACCAATGGATATATGAATCACCCTTGACCCTTTTGGAGCTATCAAGACACAAATGAAATGGATTGGGGATGCTTTTCATATAGGTTTTATTTCAACAAATTAAATATTTGGTAGTCTCCTATTATGATAAGAAAAAATGTTTTATTGGCTAAATGACCAGGAATTAAAGCTCTTAGACTCTTTTGGAAAGGCATTTTTACCACTAAGATTTCGTTGCTGCTAGGGACTATATTCCTTGGACAAATTTAAAAATAAAATTTTAATTGAACAATTTTGTCTTGCATTTTATTCTCTACATTCAAGATCTTCTTCCTGATGGTATGCTTCACAAGATGGGATTGAAACTACCCCAAGTAGGGTAGAAAGACTGGTGATGGAATTGTGAGACACTTTTTAAAACTTATTCTCCATGCCTTTTGTATCAAAACATGAGCCCCTTCTCCCTTGCTCTCTACATGTAAATAAGTGTTGGGGGCTAAACTCATCCCCCAGAATTTAGATTACTAGATTTGAAATAATTTGAAATGTGGAATGGAACCTAACCTTTCCCATTACATGTGGTGCTTAGTCTATCAAAGTCTCCCACTCGAGGAGTGCCTCTCTCACATGAGCATTGTTCCACCCAACTGTCATGCCTACCTATGGCCTAAGTTATTCAAGAACCTCTTTTGGTTATTCCCACAAGCCTAGTCTTCTTGGAAATGGATCTATAGCCTATTTCATCCTTATCGTCCTCAACCTTTTTCTTGGTGGCTTGCTTTTTTGAGGGACTTGGCCAATTGGATAGTTTATAATGTTTTTTTATAGATTTTTTTAGATCTATTATTCTTTTCTAATTATGGAAAGCCAAAAATAATGATATATTCAACAATGATGAATGCTCTTGTCATTTTTTTTATTAACGACAAGGTTTCTCTTATTTTGTCAGCTTGCATGCATATTCAATCCCAAATAGACAAGATTATGATGGAAGTCTGCCACCTCCAAGAGCTACTAGACCACTAGGAGAGTGCCCCCTGCAATATGAGTTAGGGGCTACTAGATGGGCCACCCAAGGGGATACCACTGCCACCTCATAGGAGGTTCAGAAGTTGGGTGTGCAATCATGGCCGTTTCTCCCCTCACTTTCATTTGGGGGTGGGGCTCATCACCTCCACATGGTAAAGTTGACACAGCTCCCTATCACAAAGGCTCTCATGTTGGAACTGTTACTCAAGTGCAACCTATTGATAGCTTGATCATTTATATGACTTTGGGTCCCAATTCCATGAGACGGTTGTGTGGCACCAAATCCTCCTACTGCAAAACCTTCTGCTTGGGCAACTCTACCATCCAAGGATGATCCTCTGTCTCCTCCCTTGGGTGTTACAGTTTGTGCTTAATTTATGTGTTGTAGTATTTTTTATTTTTTGTGAGTATTGAATGTTGTCCAAACTTATTATTTTCACTACTTTCCACCCATTTTAAGTAGGTTTTTTTCCTCCGACAAAAAATTTGAACCATAAATACCAATTAACTATTTTGCTATGTAACCTTCTTAAATTATTATTATTTGTTGTATAATATATATTATCCTAAAATATTTAAATAATAATATAAGATTGATTTGAAATTATCTAGGTTTTGAGAACAAAAACTAAATAGTTCTTAAAAGGTTTAATGATATTACTGTATTTTATTTCCTTTTTTTTAATTTTTAAGTGTCTACTTTGACTCTCTTTTGATATACCCATTGCAAGTTAGCCTTTTTTTTAATTTTTAAGTGTCTACTTTGACTCTCTTTTGATATACCCATTGCAAGTTAGACTGTAATTATTAGTATATTAACAAGGCTGTATAGCAATGAGACCTCTTTATTATAATATATAATATATTATAATTTATCAATAAATAAAAAATCTGAACATCCTTTTAGACATAAAATGGACCTAAAAATTTATTAGTTATCAACTTGTATGATTTTAAAATATTTTTATACTTGTTAATTATTAATTATTAATACAAATTGAGGTGATACTTTTCCGAACAAGTAACAAGTACTGTGAAGTCGCTGTAATTCCTATTGTAAGAATTTGTTACATAAAAAAGGGAAAGCTGGAAACAGTTTACATTTAATATTATTTCAAAGAACTAAAACTTGACTTCATCTTAATTTATTGCAAAGTGCAGAGGCAGTTCCATGAAAATTATTTCTATAGACAAAGTAAAAGAGCTATGGCAAACACAGTCCATAAAGCCAAGCATTACACCCAAAATCCTGTTATATAAAAACACAAACAAAGATACTAAGATTATTTGACAAGCATACAAAAACAGCGTATTGAAAAATAGAAAAACAATAGTTAAAGTGTGCAACGTTTTGCACCAGTTGGCAACCCCACCTCTATAAATACTTGAAAATATGTGAGACGAAAAAAAATAAAAAAAAAATGAGGTCAGCCAGACAAAGCTCATATATTGAAAACAAAATTGTTTTATCATTACTATTTTGGTTTGATGGTTATTATACCTTTCAGCCTTCAATTTCAATCAATTTTACATGTTTAAAATTACAAATTAAACATTATCCAAATAAAAAGAATTTTATGACATGACTTCGAATTACCTAGATTATGCATGTTATGGTCTCTGGCCTAATTTAGATTCCACGAAACATTACAAAACTGTATTAACTTTTACTTGCCAAGAAAATTTATTGGCGGATTTGAAACTGCAATGGGAATAAATTCGTTTAGCAAAAGCAAAAGTACCAGCAGGTACTAATAACACCCTGCATATAAAAACAATATCAGAAGGAAAATATAGAACATACCTACAATGGATAGAAACATAAACCGTTGTATAATACTTCTGAAAAGAGAGAGGCTCCTAGAATATCCCCTCTGCAACATCAACATGAAAAATGGTATTCACAGTCTTCAATATCCTTTGTGATTCAAATCGTAAATTTTTTTTTTTTTAACTGAAGAAAATATTTTGAATGGCAGCGAGAATAAGTTAAATAGTTTGTTCTAGAAACACATATATTAGAAGGAAATGTAGCTCCTCGTCAACACGATGAACAAAAGCTATTACATAATCGATTCTGCATTAAGCCAGAAACTGAAATTCTATTATGAAATCTCATACAAAGTCACCTTGGCTTTTTCACATGTACTTTGATCTGGGAAAAACAACTAGAAGAAGAAAAAAAGGTCATGATCTTTCATTGTCAAAATAAACCATTCAAAATGAAATTAATAGAACAATTAAAGTAAAACTCAACTCACTACCAAGTGTTTAGACTAGTTTTAAATTTCGCCGCTCATGCTACTTCAAGCTATTTCTATATCTATATATTTTTTTTAAATTACCAAGTGTGTAGACTAGTTTTAAATTTCGCCGCTCATGCTACTTCAAGCTATTTCTATATCTATATATTTTTTTTTAATTTCTAATTGCATAGGAATTATTTTAATCTTTGTTAATCAATAAGTAGGAGAAATGGACTACTTCAGCAGCTTTCCATATAGTGTGTTTCTTTATCCCGGAGAAAATAGATTATTAATGTATAAATATATCTTTTAATAAAAATAATATATTTATGAGTTAATGATGTGGTTGTTACATTATGCTCAAATCATTTTCAAAAAGTGTAAAAGCTATTTACATAGTCTTAATCATTTTTCATATTATTTTTATGAATAAAATTTACTGCCATTACTTGATAAATTTGACACAACTCTCTCTTACAAAAACTCTTTTATAAACACTAATATTCAGATATTAGTTACTAATCACTGGAGTATTAATATGACCACAAATTCTTTAAGTGATTAGGTGGCCTCAAATCCTTTTTGTGTAAAGCTTTTTGCTTGGGCGAAATGCATACTAAAAAGAGGACAAACCCAAATGTTATCATGGGTGAAGCAATAGTTTATTTACGACATTTTGACAAGTTCGATGTTTATTCGAGTGGAAATCTATTACATGTTTGAGTGGGACAGTGGGATCGTAAAAAACAAGCGTTCATTATCAATTAAAAGTAAAGTGCGCTCTCTTAGGAATATTCATATGCTTTACGCCGTGACATGTGTCCTCTTGAATGAGAATGAAGTGGGAATTAAAGTGGTATTAATATAACTCCTATGTTCATGATGTTGTAATGGGATTATAAACTTTGGTTAAAGAGACATTTTGTGTGTGAAGCTTTTAAAATAATCATTTTATTTTAATAATATTTTTTCTTTAAAATGGAGTTTAGTGGTATTTATTTATTTGTATTGAAATTAAATGGGAAATAATATTATAATTATTTGTTTTTTATGGAGATGTTTTTAACTCTTAAAAATGTTATGAATTTATTATTGATATGAAAAAGGCCTTCAAATCTTAGTTAAGATAGAGATAATTTGGATAGAATAGACAAGATGATAGAGTGATTGATAAAAAGTAAACTCATGGATGAAGTATTTCTAAAAGTTTATAATAAGAGAAGTAGAGTTAAGATATCAGATATTTTAAGAAACACATATGAGAATTCAGGAATTGTATGGATTTTAACTATTACTATATAATTATGTGATATGAGACTCTCAAATATACAAGAGTTAGACCCTAATCTAACAAAGATAAATAAAAATAGGAATGAACTTTCTTGTCTTGAAAAGAATAAAAATAATAAATATAATCCAAAAATAATTAAAAAGTCTTTGTAGGTCCTATAAACTATTTATAATAACTCTAGACACTACTGACAAACTAACAAATATCAAACCTGAAGAATCATGTGTCAAATTAATGCAGGAATAAATATGTATAATCAAGGAAAATGAGCCTTTCAACAATGATTCTAGATCTTTTTTTATCAAGGGAAATAAAAGCTACAAGAATTTTCAAGACAATCAACATAAGTCATGAAAAAGGAACTACAAGCATGACAATAAGTATAACTAATTTAAGAATTGCTCTGAACATAGAAATAGGCTCATATGAAATGTAATTATTTTGGTAAGCTAGGTTACAAAAAATGAATGTTGTTAGAATATCAATGATACATAAAGGAAAATAAGAACGATTTGAAGAATAAAGTGATTTCAAAAATAATGTTCCTTTTTTTTCTCTTGAAAAAAAATTCTTGTTATGATGATTGGGTCATTGATTTTAGTGTTATACAACATATGTTTTATAATGAAAAATAATTTAAATCATTATGTAGTGGTAAAACTAAATATAAAATATTCATAAAAAATAATACTGTTTTTGAAGATAAAGGGATTGTGAATTTTAATGTCAATAATAGTGTGTTAAAAAATGTGAAGTAAGTTTCAAACATAAAAATAAATATTTTATCATTGTTGCAAATTGAAAATCAAAGGTATAAGATATATTTCTAGAATGAAAAATGATTTATCAAATATGTGAATGATAATTATAAGGTCATTGCCATTGGTAAATTTGAAAATGGATTATTTACATTTCAATAATTCACCTCTAAGTGTCAATATAGACATGTTTGATATAGAAAAACATAATGACATGAGTAGGTTATAGCATGAATAAATGAAAAAAATTAATTATCATAGCCTTGGGGTTGTGGAGAAATATAACATGATTCATGGGCTTCCAAGATATTTCAAGGCAGGAAAATTGTAGGTAACAAAGGTTAATTTTCTTTTGGTTTATAGTGATGTCTTAGTTATATTTAAAAGACATTCGTGCTTATTTTTATAAATAATACAATAAAAGAATTTGATTATATATTTTTTTTAAATAATAAAATATTTAATAAATTTAAAGAGTTTAAGGTTTTAGTATAAAAATAAAGTGTAGGTTCTCTAATGATAATAAAGACTAATAAGAGGAAAAATATATAAATAAACCTTTCATAAATTTTTTTAAATGGCATAATATAAAGAAACAATCCATTATATCTTACACATCCAAATAAAATGAAGTTAATTAGAAAAATAATGTAACTATGATGGAAATGACTATATATGTGTTATACTCTAAAAATATAGAAGTTAAATTTTAGGTTAAATAAATTCATACAATTATTTATATTCTTAAAAATAGCCCTACTAAGGAAGTCATGAAGAGAACCCTAAAAGAGGGATGGAGTGGTAAAAATCCCACTATCTCCCACTTTATTCTCTTTAGTTTTAATGTATATGCTTATATTCATAATCATGAAGGGAAAGAGTTAAATAAGAAAAATGGGAAGTACATAATTATTAGGTATAATGAGGAATCAAAAGCATACCAATTATACAATCCTAAAACAAAAAAAATATTAAAGGGTTTACAGTATGGTATGATGATAACTTTGTTATTAATAATGATGATTCCTCTAAAACATATTCTCTTTCAATATTTATTAAAGAGGATGAATTTATTAATACTAATGATTCAAATGAAGGTGTGGAATATCATGTAGGAGAAACATGTATTAAAATTAAGGCATCAAGTGAAAGTGACAATGAAAGCACAAAAAAGATAATAAGTATCCAAGAGATCTATGTAAATATATCTAAACATATTGTTACTAATTATGCTGTTATGTTTAGAGTGATGTAGGGTGATGATTTAAACACATATGATGAAGTAAAGTGAAAATATAAATGGGAAGCAACAATATAAGATGATTACAGCTCCATGCTTCAAAAAGACACTTGGGAGTTATCAACTCTTCCAAAAAAAGAACTTGATTGGCTTTAGATGGACATACATGAAAAAATTCACATTATATGGAGCCATGGAGAAGAACAAGGAAGGATTTATGGATAGAGGGTTCTCAAAAAAACAAGATATTGATTATAATGAAACTTTTTCTCTAGTTTCTAAAAATAATACCATTTTTATGATAGTTTTGTTAGATATAAATATGGATATAAAATTCATCAAATGTATGTTAGGATTGCCTTTTTACATGGTAATTTAAAGGGAAAACTCTAAATTTGGAAAGCATCAATGTTTTTTAAACATGATGAATAAAATATAGTTTGTAGATTGAAAAAGTCATCATATGGTTTTAAACAAGCTCCAAATGAATTGTAATTAAAAATAAATGGGTATTTTATAGAAGAAGGATTCAAAAGAAGAAACACTGTAATGAAATTACTTAGATGATTCACATCAATATAATATATCACATAATTAAGAATAGAATAAGCAGATCCATGACAATGATTGGTAGAAGAGTAGAATACTTGAATATTATGACTAAGCCCCTTTAAGGGTGAAACCTTTAAAATAATGCAATAAGAATAAAATTCATAATATATGATAAAATACTAACTAATACATCCTATATATAATCTACTTATCCATGGTTATTCTATAAACAAACCATACTAATAACATCAAGAAGTACAATAAGATAATATGAAGGTATGTAAGCCACAAGTTGACCACACATATTCCTATATACATTATAGATTAAGGGTGTACAATGCTTCTCCCCTTTAGAACAACATTATCCTCAACATTGAATCAAACCATGATGTTTTTAATAGAACACGTCACCCTCCCATGTTGCATATTCATAATGTAGATTCTTCCATTTGATCAAATATTCCTTAATCACTCTAGCCCATAGTTGCTTAGTGTGCATGTAAAGGATGTATTCATGATATAGAATGACTCATCCTTATTAATCCAATGAAATTTAGTTTGAGTGGGAACTCTGTGTCCAATTATGTTATTTAGGTAAGATACATGGAATATTGGATGTATGTGAATGGATGGGGGCAATTCTCGCTTATAAGCCACACTACCAATTTTATGCAATATTTGATAAGGACCATAATATTTAGGTGATAGATTGTTATATTTTCTTATTACTTTAGATGCATATGATTATATGGATACAAACTCACAAAGGCCTAATCACCTATGTCAAAATACCACTCATTATGGTGTTTATCTACTTGTTTCTTCATTCTATATTTGCCATTGCTAAATTCTCTCAAAAACTAACTAGTACCTCCAATTGATGGTGAATGTGTTCCTCAACATCTCAAACCTTGGTATCCATTATCATAGATAAATTGATGGATGGGAGGTGATACCCATAGAATGTCACAAATAGAAATATTTTGGAAGAAGTGTGAAAATAAGTGTTATACTAGTCGGTCGATTCAATGTAGGAACTCAACCTGCCATTAATGTAGGCCTTTTTGTATTAAAAAAAATGATATCTATATCCTTTGGGATAAATATTTTCTATATATATTCCAATGAATCTTTTAGATAGATATTGTCAAATATTTTTGACATTTATTTATAAGTCACCTCATCTAAAAATGTTCTTATTTCTTGTTACCAATTGACAAATGGTAGCCAATGAACCTATTTATCCTATTTGTCAAAAAAAAAATAGTAAAGATACCCTTCTAGACATTTGTTGACTACCTCTATTTTTACATGAGATTGAAGATGATATGATGAGCTATGAGACAACTACATGCCCAAACATGCAAATAATTCAGTCCAAAAATTATTATAAAATATGGGATCTTGGTCACTTACAATAATATTTGGAGTATCATGCAATTTCTAAACTATATTGAGAAAAGTAGAAGCTACTATACTGGCAATAAATGGATGTGATAAGGGAAAAAATTAGATTACCTTGTGAGTCAATCCACAACTACCATGATAATATTTTGACCATTAAATCATGGTAACCCAATAATAGAATCCATGAAAACCTCCTCCCAATGATGGCTATGGATGGATAAATGCTTCAAAAGACCTCAGGTCTTAATGGTTTCACCTTTGTTCTATTAACATACTATGCATTCAGCCACATATTTATGGACCCCCCTTGAGTAGATCCAAAAATAAATTTTTCTTGATTCTATGATATGTTTTCAAAAATCCAGAGTGACCTCCATGTGAGAGGCATGAATTCCTAAAGAATTTTATGTTTGAGGAGAAAATGCTTACAGAGGTATAATCTATCTTTATACCCTGATGCATTTCCCTTCCATGTAAAATTTTCAGAGTCATTAGAACCCTATTGAATATTTTGAATCAAATTCTTGGTACCATTGTGTTTATCCCATTCTGATCCTATTTAGTGAAACTACCTTCCACATGGTCCTGGCACATAATAATTCCTCAACTAATTCACCAAGCCTAGAGAGGGTATTTACCACCACATTTTATTTTCCTATGTTATAAAAAAATTTAAAAATCATAGCTTAATATTTTAGACACCCATTTATATTTTTCTTCAGATAACAATCATTCTTTCAAATAATATTTGAGGCTACCATGATCCGTCTTTAGCTGAAAGTGATGACTCATCAAATAAGGTCTTCATTGCTTAACTGCATAAAAAATAGACATCACATCTTTCTCATAGATTAGTTTGAGCCTTTTTCCCCTTCAATTTGAAAATTTTAAATTGCATTGGTCTATTTTCTTGCATGAATATAGCCTCAATGTCATATCCCAATGCGTGACACTCCATAACAATTTAAAAATAAATAAATAGAGGTAGTCAAAACTAGAGTTATGCACATATCCATTTTCAACTATTCAAAAACCTTGGTAGTTGAATATTACACTAGAAGGAGTCTTTATTCAACAAAGAGATGATTGGGGATGCAATGCTAACATAATCCTTGACAAACCTACAATTAATAACTAGTTAGCCCCAAAAATCCTTAGAGGTTCTTGAGGGTATTGGGAACCTACCACTCCATCATCACTTGGAACTTTTTAGGATCAATTTTCACTGCTTCATGTGAAATAATATGAACCAAGTACTCCACATATTGGAAACCAAAAACATATTTTAAAGCTTTGGCATAAAGCTGATGCTGTTCCATAACTGAAAGTACCTATTTTGCATGATTCAAATGGTCTTCCTAATTTTAATTGTAGATGAGGATGTCATAAAAAAAAACAATACAAACTTTTTCAAAAATGATGTAAAAATAGTATTCATCAAACTCTAAAATATAGATGGTGAATTTGTGAGGCAAAAAGGCATGAACATAAACTCATAATGGCCTTCATGAGTTCTACAAAATATTTTATGTATGTCCTCATTGTAGATTCAAATCTAATGATACCCAAAGTGAAGGTCTAACTTGATAAATTAAATAACACCATGTAATTCATCTAGAAAAAAATCAATTATTGGAATAAATAACTTATTTTTGATGGGGTAATTTTTGAGTTCTCTATAGTATTGACACATCCTCCAAGTGTCATCCTTCATCTACGCCATGAAAATAGGGGAGGAATATTCAATTCGACTATGTCAAATGATTCCTACCTCCAACATCCCTTATACCATATTCTTAATTTCACTCTTTAAGTCATAGGGATACCTTTAGGGTCCTATGTTGGGTTATATACTTCCCACAATGAGCCTAAAGTCATGATCAAACACATATCTTGGAGGAAGTCATTTTGGCATCTCACCAAAAATAACATAATGGTCATCTAGCACCATTTGCAAATCAAGATGTGTAACCTCCTTAGTTGGTTGAACCTCTATGGAAAATAAGAATACCAAAAATCCCTTAGTACCTTTTTTGAGAATATTTATCATTTTATTGGAACTAATAAGTTATGAAAATTTAGTTTATAATCCACATAGTTTAGAGGCTCTTCCTTTTAAATGGAATCTCATGAATAATTCTTGGAAATTCATCTCAATAGTGCCCAAAGTGGTGAGCCACTTCACTCCCAAAACAATGCCAAATATTTCCATGGCAATAACAAACATAGGGGAATCTAACAAGTAGTATCCCATATCAAGCTTAATGTTATGACATTTTCCATAACAGTTGATGATACCACTATCTGCAACTATGACCTAAAATTCCAAATCTATGTAAATGAAATAGTTTAAATGAGTAACAAAATTACTATTGATGAATTTATGTGTACTCCCAAATTCAATTAACATAGTGAAATTTTATTTCTTCATGAAATCCACCACCTTAAGAGTTTAAAGAGTACTAATGCCTGAAACTGCATGATAGGAAATAGTAGTTTGAGAATCTTCATATTCATCTTTGGTTCTTTAAAAACTACCCTTGAAGCCTCATCATCTTCTTCCTTATAATTGTAACCTTTAATATAAAACAAATTCATTTCAACACATCAATGTCCTTTGATCCATTTGATATCTTAGCCAAAAGACACACCTTTTGCATGTTTCTCTTCAATTTGTTGAGATGTCAATCTAGTAGGTTGCAGAAATGATGGTGTTGGGAAGATGAATTCATGGATATTAGTGAAAGGTATTCGTATGATCAACTCTTTTTCCTCAGCCATGCATGCCCTTGGTATGGATTTAGGTACATTAATAGGGCATGTGATCATAAGAATCCTAGAAGGGAGGTTAGTAGAGTGTTAGAACAAGTAAACAAAACTCAATAAAAACACACTAACACTAACACTTATAAGCCTAGATCTTAGGGGTGAGATTAATGAACAAAACAAAATTGAAAACACAACTAAAATGCAAAATAATGGCTAATATTTCAAAAATAAGATGTCATTCATTCAATGAAAAATAGAAAATAATATCAAAATTTTTAGTGGCTAAAGATGAAGTAAATACTTTTAAAATAATATAAATAAAATCAACGACTGAAGTGGGAGAGTTAGAGTAAAAAAGGGGATTCCTCCCTCCTTTATCTCATTCATAACCATGTGTTATTTCTTCTTTCATGGATCCTAAGTGTTAAAAAATAATAATTGACATAATATCTTTTACTTTCCTTGGGAGCTCCAAATGCATTGTTCTGTGACTTGCTCAGTTTATGCTCAAAGAGTCTTTGGCAATGGATTTTTGTGTAGATCCCTCTCTCCTTGTAACCATTGTGGCTTATGTTAGATTCATGTGGCTTGGCTCAATAATTTGGGATTATAAAATTATTGATATGAATCTCATGCAACAAAACTTGCATTATAACTCTACAATATGCAAGCTTAGAATTCAATAGGCAAGAGCTTATATTTATAGAAAATGGATTTAACCCCAACCCAAGGTGAGTAAAGGTGGAGTTAAGTTTTGGAATGGGTTCAAACCTGACCTAAGTGAGTCAAATATAACTCTAGTATAGTTAATAGTTATCAATTAATCATGATTTGCAATGAATAGGAATGGGTCTCCAAAATGAGATATTTTAAGATATTTTCAGAGGGCTTGACAACTCACAAAAGGTAATCATGAAAAGCTATGATATTTCATATTTTTTAATAATTTTATTGATTGCATATGGATAATTAAATTAGGCATTTAATTTGTTTTAGATTTTTAATTAATTCTGATTAGCCATTTAGCTCTTTCATGATTTGATTTAAGTTCATGTGCCCCACTTAGTGGGTCCATAGGCTAAATTAATTGTTGTGATGCTGCATAATGATTATGGATGAATATGTGAGAGGTTATGATTGCGTATGATAAGATACCCCAATTAGGGATGCATCAATGAGATTGTGAGCTTTGATGAATGATGCACAAGTGAATTTGGGATGTTTAGTGATTCTTAGGCTTAATTTGCAATGGTTGATATAAATCATTCTAAAGTCTGATCAAAGGCCAGTAGTGGTTAGTCTTAGGTGTCTATAGTTTACTCCTATTTGAGAAGGCATTGAAATCTATAGGCATAGTAACATCTTCTCAAATAATGAAAAGGTCTTATATGCCTATGACTTTAATGGCAATGGATGAACTATAGGTTCCCCCTTGAGGGAGTAGTTGGTAAAAGGGTTAGTGATCAGTCCCTTGAAAGAAAGAAATGATGTGACAAAAAAAAATTATGAGGTGGAAAAGTTTGATTCTACCATAGGCAGTTATAATTAGTGGCATATAGAGCTACCCCAGTTAGGTAGACAAACAAGATGATTTGCCCATAGGTGGTTATAATCATCGATATAGGTGGGATAAAAAAGGTATTGATTTGACCAAAGGTGGTTATAATATTTAAAAAATTCTTAGTGTAACAAGAGAATAATTTACCCAAATGACATTATAATCATGAATGAAAAAACAATGATTTGCCCACATGTGGTTAAAATCATTGGTAGGGTAAAACATGCCCCAGTTGGGTGGATAGAGATAATGGTTTTCCCAAAGGTGGTTCTAAATATTATCATAATAAAAACACCCTAGTTGGGAAGATGAAATATAATGATTTTCCCAAAGGTGATTATAATCATCAACCTTCAAATGGATGAAAACACAATGATTTTCCCAAAGGTAGTTAAAATCATTAGCAATGTGAGTGGGATGGTATAACATGGTTTGATCAGAGGTGGTTATAAGCATTGTATCTCAATATTGGTAAACATGATGTGGAATATGATGAAAAATTAATACAAAAGAGAAAAATGAATTTAGGTAACCTACAAATAGGGAGATGTGCATCTAAACTAATAAGGAAGAAAATTATTTAGTTGTTTAATTACTCTATGTATTATATGATTTGGATTAGATCAGGAATTGTTCTAGTGCTAAGGAGACATACCATTACCACATTACCATATAGACTCTTAGATCTAAATTTTTCTATAACACATGATGGTAGGCACTAAGATAGAACATCATGATAATGTGGACAAAATATGCGTAAGGACTGACACATCATCCAATACTTAATTGAAAAACAATGCACCAATGATAAAAACCATGATGACAATGTGGACATATGAATATGGATGGGTTAAATAATAGTGCACAAATAATCACCTAATGAATGCCTATAGACTGAATCAAGGCACAAAAAGAAAACATACAAACAGGCAAACAAACAAACAAAACACCAAAAAAATGAAGAAAAAAATAAAGGTAAATAAAATAAACCAAAAAGAAACAATGGTTAGTCAAAATGTTAGTATAAACAAGATGAGAAAAATTACCCCTGGAAGATAGGCGACAATGTAAGAAACAAAAAAATGGGGGAATAAAAGAAAAGGAAGGGAGTGGTTGAGTTGTCTCCAAATGCACTAGGTAAGTGGATGTTGCCTACATAGTTCCACAAATGAAATATCAAAAAAAAAATTTAGGTAAAATGTAGTTCTCCCAAGATATGGGATCTAATAAAAATGATGAGAAGAACAACATGATGGTGTTACAGAAGAATATGGGGCTGGGCTCACAGAATGGTGAGAGTGAGCTAGTAGGGCAATAAGGATGGGGATACTAAATGACAAGTGGTTGCTTGTGAAGTAACTAGGTATCCCAAAATGCTTAATGCAAAGTAGTCAATGTTTAGGATTTTCTAGATCTATTTTCAAGTTTTTTTGGAATTTTCAATGTATCTCAACTCGATATAGAATGATGAAAATGATCCAAGATTATAAAATGGAGAGAGTGTTCAAACATGACATGCTCATAAAATGGTTAGAGCATGTCTTAGGGGTGACTGAGATGACCTCAACATGAATTGATCACTACCTACATAGTCCTAGGATGGGACCTCAAGTCATTGTAGTTCCACCTTATAGCAGAGGAATTTAACTAAGCAGCAGCCAAATCAAATAAAATATGCAAAGTTGACAATGACACAATATGTCATAGGAATGGAAAAATGGTAAATAAAGGCATAATAAATAATTATTGCCCATAATTTACCCATTGGTAGTTATAATTAAGAAATAATAACATAGGTCAATGACACTAATTTTCCCATAGGTGATTATAATTTGTATCATGATGGTGAAACATTTATTTGCCCAAAGGTGATTATAATTAAGAACACTTAGTATAGAATAGGACAAGAAATGAAGGATGCAACTGCCAAACCACTATCATACTATTCCAAAATATGGCCTCTGTTTGGAATAATAAAACAACTATTGAAACTCAATCTAGATCTTTGTGCAAAATGTAGTCATAGAACTAATGGAATGGAACCAAGGTCAATGGGCTAGGTAGGGAGGGTGAAAATAACTTAGTCGATAAAAGTCATGGTATGATTGTATAATAAAAATAAGAATGTTGATATTATGGTACAATGGAAATGGGCCTCATAGAAAATACACCTAGTCACTCAAGCAAAGTAATGCTTAAGGTGCATAATGTTCGTCAACTCATCAAATTCATCCCTGTCTAGTGTAGCAATCTTGTACAATCCAATGCCATAGTTTGAAATAATGATTAAAGGGAATATCTAGCTAGCTTTGAACTTGCCTTTTTTTTTAAATTTAAGAACAAGATCACCAAGACAAAATTTTCTATGTTTAACTTGTCGATTGTGTTAAGATACATTAAAACCCAGATCTATCTTGAAATCACATACAAGAGAAACTATGAAAAAAATTAATCAAACATTCAAAAAATAAACATAAACATACACATAACAAGAAATTCCAAATTTAACATGATTCAACCCAAATGGGATACATCCACCAAACTTGTCTAGTATATTATTTTCAGCAATACAAGGGAGAAACAAAATCCTATAACAAACCCTGTTACACCTCTCTACCTTTTTCACCTCCACTCTATGCACAATATTTCATTAAGTTCATCAAAATAATCCTTCTCAACCATATATCAATACATTTTAGGGTAAAAATAACTAATCATAATCTATACCATCATATCTGGAAACCTTTAATCAATGGCCTAGATTGACTACAAACTAACAATTTAATAAAGCAATTTTAATTAAAAAATCTCTGGGGCACGTGGCCCTTGGACCCCCTGGATCCTACAAGGAGGGTTTCCCCCCTTAAAACCTCCTACGCCATGAGGGACTCAAAAAATGGGATCCAAACCCATCTGAAATAACATAAAAATTTTAACTTATGATCCTAGAAACAATCAAGCTCCACACCTAACAAATTGTAGTAGCCATAGAGTCTATTCTTATATGCTTCCAGGTTGTTAACTATGGCCATGTGTTTCTCATCAAGTAGCTATATTTATTGAATTTGAGCTACTATATAGTCTTCATCATCTAGGACATGCTTTAAAGAGATGCGTAAAGAAGGTGACTCAACCTCAATGGGAAAAATGGCTTCAGTATCATAAACAAGTGAGTAGAGAGTGGGTCCTATTGGTGTATGATGATTAGTGTGGTATGCCCAAAGGGTGCATAATATTTGGAGGTGCCAATCATGGCCAAAATCATTGATAATATTTTTAAGGATGTTGACAATGGTTTTGTTAGATGCTTCAGCTTAGCCATTACCTTGAGGGTAATATGTTGTTGAAAAATGTTGAGAAGTTTTAAACTCAACACATAGCAATTTGACATCCTTATTTTTGAATGATCTACCATTATTAGATATAATGTTGAAGGGGATACCGTAATGGCAAATGACATGGTTAAATATGAATTTGATCATTTTCTTTCCAATCACATATGTGAGGGGTATAGCTTCAACCCACTTAGTGAAATATTTTGTATTGGTAAGGATATGTTTATGGCTATCATATGAGGTGGGATTTATCTTCCAAACAAGGTCAAGGTCCCATGTAGAAAATAGCCATGGTATAAGCATTGGTTTCATAGTCTTGGCTAGGGCATGAATCAGATTGGCATGTTTTTGACATTTATCACACTTTTTCACATACACAGTTGCATTTGCATCCATCATTGGCCAATAGTACCTGGTATTCAAGATATTTTTGGATAGGATGGCCCTGCTTGTATGGGATCCACATACTCCTTCATGAACTTCTTGTAATGATATTATAGATTATAGTAAATATAAGATATGAAACAAAGTTCCATCAAAATTATGGAAGTAAGGGTTAGTCTGAGTAAGTTATAACATGCAGTATCGTGAATAAAGGCCTTGGATTATTTATGGGATACATATAGTGGCATTATTTGGCCATGAATATAGGCGTAAAGGTCTAAATACCATATAAATTTAGGACAAGTAATATCAAAGATCATTTTGATAATTGAAGGTTCATGAGCTAGTTCTCTCAAATTTTCAATGAAGAATTGATATTCTTTGGCCATGTCTGTATGTCAAATCAATGATCCAATACTAGCCATGGCATCTATTGTTATGTTACTAGACCTTGGTATATGTTCAAAATGGACATTGACAATATGTTGTTTGAGAATGTTAACCATGACCTTGTACAGTACCATCTTGTCATCCTTGGTCTTAAAATGGTATGTAACTTGATTGATGATTAACTAAGAATCACCATAAACCTTGAGATGTTGTATGTTCCATTGTATTACATATCAATGTCCTACAATAAGTGCTTCATATTTTTCCATATTATTATTACAAGGAAATCTATTCATTAATGATTTAGGGATTAAATCTCCATGTGGTGTAATAAATAGAATTCCTTCCATCGATCTATGTGTTCTGAATGATCCATCAAAAAAAACTTCTAGTGCTGCTCCTTAAGAGGTGTTTCAATGATGGTCACTTGATGTATTTTTAGTTGATATATTATATCTCAAATTCACTCAATAACATGATATATTTGGCCATATGACCTTGTAAAGCTATTTTGGATAGCAGACACTTGAGCAAATCTACTTTGGAAATTACCATGTTCTTGTTGTTTAACATGTAATGTCATAGTTTCTGAGATGCAAAGACCATAGCTAAACATGAGTTTTTAATAGGCATATAATTGTGATCATATGTGACCATTGTAAAACTTAGATAATATACAACATGTTCCTTTCCATTGTCATTATGTTGATTTAGAAGTGCCCTCAGGGCTTTGTCTATATTAGATAGATACAGTAAAAATGAATTTCCTAACATTGGTGGTAATAAAATAAGTAGATATGATAAATAGTCCTTCACATGCTAAAAATCTTTATGTCATTGGTCATCTTAGTGAAACATAACACCCTTATTCAAAAAATGTGTAAAAGGATGACACTTATTAGCCAACTGAGATATGAAGATTCTAATAGACTAGATCTTTCTGTACAAACTACGGTGTTTTTTCAAAGTGGTTAGTGGTGGCATTTGATTTATGGTTTATACTTTAGCTAGATTGTCTTCAATGCCTCAGTGAGACATAATGAAGCCAAGAAATTTGCCTGAAGTAACTCCAAAAATGCACTTTTTAGGATTAGGTCAGACTTTCTATTCACATAGTCTTTCAAATATCCTTTAGAGTGTTTCTGGATGATCATCCTTGGTCTTTGATTTTCCTAATATGTCATCAATGTAGTATTCAACAATATCATGCATCATATCATGAAATGTGATAGTCATGGCTCTTTGATAGGTGACCCCAATGTTTTTGAGACCAAATGGCATAACCTGATAATAAAACATTCCCCAGTCTATGGTGAATGTTATTTTATGTTGGTATTTTAGCACAATCTAGATCTGGTTGTACCCTAAAAATACATCCATCAATAAAATCATTTCATAACCCGTTATGGAGTCAACTATCATGTCAATATTCGGTAGAGAAAAGTCATCTTTTGAGTAGGCCTTGTTTATATCTCTTAAATCAATGGATATTATGATTCCTTTTGGGTTGTTAACTGGTAAAACATTTTATATCCACTCTGAGTAGTTGATTGGTCAAATACATCCTACTTCCAAGAGATTTTCTAACTCTTTCTTCACTAATAAAATAATGCAAAGATACATCTTGCATAGTTTTTATTTTATAGGTTTGGAATTAGTATGTAACACAAGGTGGTGTACAACCAAGGGAAGGTTTAAACATGGCATGTTAAAGTAGGCCCAATAAAATATATCAATAAATTCCTTCAAAATAAATGTAAAGACTTCATGGTCCTCCTCAGTGAGGGATGCACCTAATTTGATCCATTTTGGGTATTTTGGAGTCCCAATGATAAGTTTTATAGTATCCTCCATAATAAGTGTTGAACCATCATCTAAAATGGTTGACAAATATTTGAACTAGCTCACAATGTCATAGTCCTCTATTATGACTAAATCCTCAAGTTCCCCTAGGTACGAAGAATCAAAATCTCCTAATGGTAGGGATGGCCAGGTGACAAACACTATTGGGAACTCTTGGATGATTCAATAAAAATCCTGTTGTTATTCAAAACTAAAATTGAACCCATAGGCAAGTTCATCATTGGTGGTCTCCTGAGCTATATTTAAGGAAGGTTTAACACCCCCATGTAATGGCACCTAAAATTGGTTTTCACCACTAGACTGGCCTTTCTCTTTACTTTTTCCTTGGTCTAAAAACTCCTTGAAGATGCTTTCACATTGAGACCTCAATGTTTTATTTAATTATTTTTGGTTAATGGTGTTCACCCATTCTCCAAAATAGGATACAAAATCTAACTTGATTAAGAATCCTTGTTTGTAGTCTCCCAATGGAACATTGTCCCTCAAGCCTAAAACTTTGCAGAAGGCCTCATCATTCTAAAACTCATTGATTGACACTATTGATTCTTATTAGTCCCAGTAAATAAGTTGAGGGTAATATAAAGGAAGTGGATTGTGATGAATGACTAGTCTAAGTGTAAAAATGGCATTGGTGTTAAACAAATTAGTATTGACCAAGTCATCAAAAGGGCTATGATCAGACTCTGCTTCACTAGCGACATTGTCTTCACTAGTCATTGACATTGGAACATGAATAAGGTACATAAGGTCACCCCAAGCAGTTTAACTTTGAGACCATAACTTCCTTTGTACTGAGTGGAAAAAATTTACCCAAGTGGACCTTGTTAATTTATACCAAGGCATCCTCCTTCATAGGCATGATTATCCATGATTTTATTTGAAATGGGATACTTAACATTTATGTAACATTCGACCAGTTTGACATTATAGAACCAAGATTCATCATCTGCAAATGGGTCTTGTTCTTGCCTAGTGGCTAGTATGAAAATGATAGGTGTTGGATTATGTAGTTTACCTTTTTCCTTTATTTTTCATTCCATGTAAGGTGGTTTTTATTTTAGTCTTTCATAGGACTTGGGTTTATGTGGAAGCTTAGAAATATGGAATGTATCTTGGGTGAAATATTCTCTTGGACTATTATTTGAGATGGTATAATGATTAGACATTTCAGGAGGTAGCATGTGAGATAATGAATCAAGGGTATTTGGTTCAATAGAATTGGCTTCTAGTGAATCAAGTATTTCTTTCCCCTTATCCTTCTTAAGAATTAGATTCAATCTAAAATGGTAATTATATATTTCTTACTAGCCCTCCAAATGCTTATAATGTTTGTATGGCTACAGATCTCCATGGATAGTAGCATCCATGTCTGAATGGGATAATTTGATACACTCATGTGATGTTAAAGGGATTGCATGAATTTCATGTATCCAAGGTCTACCCAAAAGCATATTATATGACAAAATTAGGTCTAACACATGGCATAATGTATCGTGGGTCAAGGGCCCAATGATAACTAACAAGCTGATGGTGCCATGTGATTCATGTTCTTCATTGTCATAGGCCTTGATTATGATCATTTCTCATTGGAGATCAGTTGTGGTATACCAAAGAATCTTGATAAGCTTCAAAGACACAATATTTACACCTGATCCATTGTCTATGAGGACACATTTCACTTTTTGTCATGTTATGACAACTTTGATGTATAATGGATTGTTATGTAGAGGGCCAAGGGATGATATATCACTTTGGTCAAAGGTAAATTGTTGGCATGGTGATAAATGTCCAACCAAAGTTTGACATTTTTCTAGAGATATGTCATTAGGAAATTTATATTGGCCAAGGAACTCTTTTAAGATGTTCTTGTGGATGGTGGACATGCACAAAAAATCCAAAATGGAAATTTGTGTGGGCATCTTTTGTAATTATTACACAATATCAAACATATTTTATTACATAATGGTATTTGGCTTATTCCTAGCCATAATGATGGGTTGGATGGGTGAAGTGGCAAATGGATGTGGTCCTGGGATGGTAATCATCAATTATTGAGTTGTGATTGCATAATTAGGATTAGATACAGGACCATTGTTGCTAAGAAATGATGATAGTGGGAGACTAGATAGGATAAGTCTTAGTTGTCAGTGCACTTGTACATGGTCATGGGGAAAGGATGATTTATTAGTATGAGGTCCAAAATTGGTACTCTTTACTTGTTGGTATGGCTATATGTGGTCCCAGGTCAAGGAAGGATCATAGGCATGGGTTGGTTGATTCAAATTAATTAGAAATAGTCTTGTTTGATTGGTATTTATTCTTAGATTGATGTAATTGGTGGAAACAATACCTCCCATGATATGACCTACAACCTTATTTTAGTCATGTGCAACTAGATGGTAGGTCTATTGGTTGTTATCATCATTCTAGCCTTGGTTCTACCCATTTGGTTGATGTTGGCTTTGTTGTTGGTTATGTGATTATTGTCTCACCTATAGATACTATTGTTATTGTTTTTATGACCTTTGTTGCTGCCATTATTGTTGATTTTAATGTTATGGAAATGGATTTTTATAGATATCGAGGTTTTGATTAGATGTGAAACCTATATTATCTAATGTTATCTCTTTATTTTCAAACATATTCTCAATCAAAAATTTAATTTTCACATAATGATGCAAATTATGTCCATAAACCCGATGATACTCACAAAATTCATATTATCAATACTAATCTGGATAAGGAATGCTCTAAAGATAGTGTGTTGGAATAGACCAATTAATCATATTAGTAGTGACAAGCTTGAAAAACATAGATTTAATGGGTTCTCCAAGGTCACTAAAGATGCCATGACTAGGTATAGTCCTCCTTAGAGGAGGGGTTTGAAAAGGCAAGGGTTACAACATTTGTTGCATTGGTCTAGGCTATTGCACTTATATTCCTTGAAGAGGTTGGTGGTTAGGAGTTATTTATATATGTGGTATAGGTTGATCAGATGGTGTTTACACTATTTGGACATGTTATGACTTAGTTATTCTATTTCTAATAATATTTGTGTTGTGATTGAATGACATGGACTTTTCATAATTGTTGGCCATTGTTGGTTATGATGCTTACACTTGGACCAGGTTCTGATGTTGGTTTGGGCCATTTTCTTGGTTTTGATTCTATACTCATTTGACTTGGTAATTTTGATGATCCCTTTGTTAATAAGGTCTCTTTTGATCAAGAATCCTTTTTCAATGATTTATTTGAAAGTGTGTGTACACTGCGATTCTAGATGGTAATATATCTTGCTATGCAAATTCTTGGTAAACACAATGACTAATTACTTATTTGATAAATTATGGGTGAATCTACTGGTATGTACTCTCCATCCTTATAGATAACTCATGAAACTTTCACTTGTGATTAAGTAATTTGACAAAGAGAGTAGGTTAGCTCAAGTGTTACGCCATAAAACTATGAAATCAACACACTAACATACTAAAGTGTCTAAGCCTAGATCTTAGGGGCAGCTTAATGAACAAACAACAATTAAAACCCAACTAAAATGCAAAGAACAACAATCATTACCTTCCTTGAGAGATTCAAATGATTTCTTCATTTGGCTTTGCTCAGATTATGCATAAGAAGTTTTCATCAATGACATATAGCTAACATCATCTCCTCAATGTAGCATTGATGATTGCTTGACTTGATTGATATGGCTTGGGTTGGTAAAATTTCAACATTATAACACTAGGCTTTTAGCTTCATGAATCTATTCCTACATTATAACTCTACTTTGATTGAGATCTCCAAATTAAGATCTCTAGGCTTGCTTTTATAGGCTTTCAAATCCTTTGAAATGGGTTAAATATAACCATGGTTGGCTTTATTAAGCTTGGTTGAGTTTGGCATATTCCTAAAATATTTTTTATATATTTTTAAAAAGTGACAACTAACAAAGGTAATGAGTGTGTTCTAGAATGTTCTAAGTTGTTCTTGAATTTCCTTTTTAGTAATTGATTTTATTGATTTATTAGCTCATGGGTGAACTTAATTAAGATTTTAAATTGATTTAACTTGCTAATTGATTTTAATTAGGATGTTCAAGTTAATTAATTTTTTTAAGGCATTTGGTCATTTGTTTGATTTTGATTAATTTAATGTGTGTATTTATTTTGTTTAATTTATTCAATAGGCCAAATTAATTTAATTCAAGTTTATAAAGCCAAATTCAGGACTAATATAAATTCCTGGGCTAGAAATTCAATGATTGGCAAAATTGGTCTAATGTCGGATATGCAGCCATTGGTCGCCAAAGTTACATGTCTATAGTTTGACCCTATTTGGGATGATGTTGCAAGCTATAATCATAGTAGCATATTTTCAAAGAATAAAATGGTTATTTATGCTTATGACTTTGATGGTAATGACTGAACTATAACTACCCCCTCGAGGCAGAGGTTGGCAAGTGGATTGGTAAATAGTCCATCAAAAGAAAGAAACGAAATCAGGGGACCAAACAAATGAATATGATGGGGTGAAAACATAATTATTTACTCAAATTTGGGTAAAATCACTAATAAATTCAATTGAGATGGTGTAAAATGGTTTTCCCAAAGGTGATTATAAGCATTATACCTTGATACTGGCAACATGGTATGATAACACAATGATTTGCCCAAGAAGGTGATATAATCATTAAGAAGATGGTGCTGCCCTAATTAAAATAGACAAACAAGGAAAAAAATTGTTGATAACATAATGATTTTCCGTAGTAAGTGATATAATCATTGAGAATGCATGTGGGATGGTGTATAGTGTTGATGTAGTATACCTTGATTATGAAAACATGATTAATGGTTGATGATTGATAAGTTGATACAAAGAATAAAGATGAATTAGGAAAACCTACTAGTATGAAGATGCTCATCCAAAATAAAAAAGGTTGAAATTATTTCATTACTTAATTACTTTGTTTGGGATATGATTGGGTATTGGATTGGGATTGTTGTTTATGTCGGTGATGAGGATATGGTGATGCTGCATTGATGTTGT
The DNA here is from genome assembly GCA_037957365.1 of Torreya grandis. Classification (NCBI taxonomy): domain Eukaryota; kingdom Viridiplantae; phylum Streptophyta; class Pinopsida; order Cupressales; family Taxaceae; genus Torreya; species Torreya grandis. Next base: position 1,832,361 of record JARHVA010003217.1, on the reverse strand, counting down.
AGACCTTTCAATGCTAATATTTTCTGTAGCATTTGATGGTAGGCCTCATGATAGAAAACCATAGAGGCTTGGCCAAAATATGCATAAGGAGTGACTCCTGATATCCAATACTCAATGGAAAATAATTGCACCAATGATAAAAACCATGATGACAACGTAGATGTTTGAATATGGATAACTTCAAAAATAATGTGCAATGAATCACCTAATGAACACACATAGACTGAATCAAGGCTACTTTTCTACAAGCAAAAAAACAAGCACACAAATAAACAAACAAAATAGACAAACAAAGAAATAATCAAGACAAACAAAGAAATAAATAAGTGTTAGTCCCTATGTTAGTATAAACAACATGAAAAATATTGCCCCTAGAAACTAGGTGACAACTAAACAAATAAATAAGATGGGGGAATAGAAGAAAAGGAAGGGGCTGGTCAAGCTATCTCCATATGTACTAGGCAAGTGAACATTGCCTACATAGTTCTATGGATATGATGATCCAATAAAACTTTAGGCCAAATGTAGTTCTCTTAGGAAATGGAAATAAAATGATGATTGATAGATGACATGATGGAAGTGATAGAAGAATAGGGAGGAACATGCAAAATAAGGATACTGTAGGATAAAAGGCCAAAAAGGATGGAAAAGCTAAAGAACAAGTGGTTTTTCTTTCTAAATGATTTTGGTCAATGTTTTTGGTTTTTATAAATGATTTTAAAATGTTTTTAGAATTTTTAAAGCATCTTAACTCAGTCGAGAATGATGAGACATTAAAATGGGCCAAGCTCAAAAAATGGTGAGAGTGTTATAACATGAAATGATATTGTAAATAAAAGAGAACATGCTTAAAGTTGATAAAAAAATGGTGAGAGAATTATAACATGAAATAATGCTAAAAAGTGATGAGAATGTGCTAAATTTGCTCGTAAAATGGTGAGATCATTATTCCTTGAAATGATGATCACATAATGGCGAGATCATGGCTAAAGGGGCACTAAAATGACCTTAATAATATGAATCAAACATGACCCACATAGTTCTAAAATGGCTTTATTTCATAGTAGTTCACCTCATAATAGAAGAATCTAACTAGTGTAGTAGCCAATTCAAACAAAATGGACACAGTTGGTATGATGACATAGTATAACATAGGAATCGCTAGGTGATATGTCAAGGCATAATAAAAAAAATTTGCCCCTAGTTTATCCATAGGTGGTTATAACTAGGATACAACTGATAGATCAATGATACTAATTTACCTCATCAGGTGATATAATTAGTATCAAGACCGGTAAACATTGATTTGCCCTAGTAGTCTACATAATTATGCTCACATAAATAAATGTGATAAGAAGGGAATAAGAAATGAAGGATGCAACTTCCAAAACTTGTATCATACTACTCTAAAATACTTACTTTATCTGAAATGCTTGAAATAACTATTGAAACTTATTTGATTTTATATGCTAAAAATGTGAAAGTAATAGATGAACCAAGGTCAAATGGGCTAGGTTGATAGGATTCAAAACATGTTTGGTCAAGTAGGAACATAATGTTAAAATGGTATGATAGGATGGCCTTGCGTAGGATACCAATGGTTTGATTGATTGGATAGAATAGTAGGAGTTTTACCCCCAAGTGACAATGACAAATGGATATGTGATAATGGCTAATGGATATGACAAATTGAAATGGTATTGTATATGTTTTTGGTTGAAACTGGTCATTGTTTTTTGATTTGTTTGGCCTGGGTAAGGTAAATGATTCTTTTGTTCTAGTAATGGGGAGATGCACATCCTGATCAGCAAATGATACAACCAAAATAGTCAATCATATTAATTGCTAGCCCACACCTTGTTTGAATAGTTTCTCTTTTAAGAACTAGCTATAGATGTAGATGCAAATGATGTTATTATGATCTTCATTGGTCATTTATTATGTTTCCTTCAAACTTTGAGATAAGGTATCTTTGTATCCTCTATAAAGGAAAGTGTGGCTATGGATGGTAAATATGGAATGTTGGATGATAGGTTTATTTGTGAAATAAAATCGTGGATGATAATGGAATGTATGGTTAGGAAAAAAATGAAGATAGATATTTTAGGTACACATATTGTTTCTGATTCTGGATTCAACATAACTTTAGATGTGATAGGACTAAAGAATTTTAAATATTCACTTGATAAGACCACTAGATTCTTCTATTTTTTGATCCTGAGAGTAGCTACCATCCAATTAGGTTATAGATAGGAAGCTATTTTTATTGTATATTTGGTTTTGTCTTCATCAAGTAGTGAAGAAATTTTATGCTCAGCTATTGGTGCCTTGATGAGGTTTTCACCAATGAATTTGTCTTGATTGTCCCATAACACCTTTGATAAGGTTTTGCTAAGGAATGTTGACTTTTGGCTTTGATTATCCCCTAGTTCCTCTGAAAAATTTTCACTATAAGATGATAAGTTCTAAATTTGATTACCCCCTAGCACGTTCAAAAAGGTTTCACTAAGAGAGTGTTTTTCTAATGTATGATTTGGGTCTTGGCCCCCTTACTTTTCTTCATCTGATATGTCACCAGGGATGTCGTTCAACAAGGTATGATTCTATTGGTCCCAAATGACACTTGTGGGAGATGGAATCTCAATGACATGGCTATGATGGTTGATGGTAATGACATGTGGAATGGTAATGGAATGGGGGTTGGCTATACAATCCTTATAGAAAACACTAGGATAACTTGTGTCGATGCTGAAGTAATCATCCTACAAATCCATAGAAGGATCACAAATTTATTAGTACTGATCTAGTAGGCATGGATAACTAATGTTGTAACAGTCGTGAACATATTTTATATCTGAATCTAGTTCACACTCAAGGGACTCTAAATCTAGGGTCAAGATTAAGGTTGATTTTGATTTTGATGCTAAATCCGATGTCGGTTAATGAGTAAAACCTAACTCTAATTTTGATTCTTCATTTGATGGGTACTCTATTATAATGATGCCTTGTTGAATGTTTGGTATTGGAAAATTAACAACCTATGATGGCATAATGGGCTCCACAAAGACTTGTTTGTCATAGTGAGACTCCTCTAGGATAGGAAAAAGGTCAAGAGCTAACTCCTTAGAGACTAGCTTATCAATAGGAAGCTCTTGAAAAATAGGCATATGCTCAAGGTAATGATTTACTCAAAGGCAATTATAATAATTATGAAGTGACTTAGTAAAGACTAGATCATCATAATGAGACTCCTTGATAATATGTATAGAATTGAAAGGTGATTCATCATAGGTTGACTTGTCAAAAATGGTTGGTTCAACAAAAACATCTTGGATTGGTTTGTTTTATTGGCCTTAGTGTCCAATGAGCTAAAAAATACCAATTTTAAGCATAGGTTGGTCCTCAAATGATTGGCTCAGTTGGATAGGTACTTATTAGATTGGTTGGTGTTTAGACTGAATGATGGGTTAAAGAAAAATGATCATATGAGGTTTAGGTTGAATGATGATAAGGCATGTTATATCTTGGTCGATTTCATAAGTTAAAGCATCCAAGTCCTCCTCATAAACCATATCATCCCAGTTGGTAACTAGATTTGGATCATAAATGGGTTCATAGAATTGTTCCCTAGATTGATTATGGTAAGGAGGGTATGGATCTGTCTCCTAAACAATATTATTATTGCAGAGGTTTGTACCTAATTCCTCTTTACCAACCATATCATCCTATTTGAGGTCTTGACTTTGGTACCTACTTTGATTTGTGCAAGGTGGATAAAATTCCATCTCAGAAACCATGATATCATCAAAGGGGTTTTAAATATAGAAATAAAAATAAAATTTATTTTTCGTAACCATTCTATCATAATTTGGATTGTACATGACTCCACCATAAGTGTATCTAGACATATCCACATCAATAAAGAAAGTTCCAAAAATAGAAATATTTAAAGTTCTGCAAACTCTGAAAAACTATGTCTAACAGATAAGTTGTTCTAACTTGGTCGAAAGGGTGGAGTTATATCTCCAAAATAGATTATGCTTAAACTTGGAATAAAATAGTTTAGCATCAAATATCTAATGTCAAATGTCATACACACAAAAGGTCAAGTGTCTGAATAAAACCAACATGTGAAAGTCTAGGTCAAAGTGTTCCAAAAAAGGTCTAAACTAGTAAAGGAAAAAGTTGAGTTTCTAGGGCTTTTGTCCAAATGTAGAGACAAAATCTAGACTCAAACCATCATGATCTGCTAGGACTTTTGGCAAAATGATGTCAAAATCTAGACTTTGAAACAAAGGATGATATGATTTGATTTAATCTAACAAGGTTGGAACAACTTTGACATAGACCTAACACATAAAATACAACATAAATATAATAAATTGGTATAAGCCATAACGCAAGAGGCACATAGAGCAAAGATTGTGTTTTCTTAAATAAAGGCATAAATAATGATGAGGGTAGGCTGAATGAACAAACAAGTGATAGTTTTCAAATTTGGGTAATTAATTAACTTAAGTTACATAACCCAAAAGAGAAAGATATGTGTATCAACCCTTGTGAAGTTAGGCGTAAACAAAAATCAATCAATTCTTGAATTTAAATTTAGAAAGGTTAATTGAAAAATCAATAGTTGAAAACTATGATTGGAATAAATAAGATATACAAGATTGAACAACATGATGGCTCATGAACAAGGTCCAAATGACATACGTGACATGGTTTGAAACAATGGTTTTTAATATAAGATATAAATGTCCTAAAATAAATTGATCAACATAATGACATTAGTGTAATCTAATGATTGTGATCAATGTTTTAGTTTAAAGACTCCAAAACACAAATTTGATAATGATTTGGGAAACATAACATTCTTATATCAGCCAATTGACACACACACAAATAAATTTAACAAAAATTACAAGGCACAAGTGTGGTGTAAAATAGTTAGCATAATACCTCTTTGATAAAGGAGTGACATATAAACCATTTGGTTTTTGACATGGTTATAAACAAATAAACAAGTTTTAGTCTTAAAACATACCAAGTAATAATGACCAAAATACACTACATATAATCATCCAAATCCTAGCAAGCGTATGGCAATATTTGGTTCACTAAAACCAATTATTTTGTGAACATTATGGATGGAAAAATTACACAATGACTTTCACACAAAATAATACAAAAGAAACATACTTTAATTGGGTGTCTTCAGCACTTGACTTGTTGCAAAAATGTCTCACCTTTTTTGTAACCACTGCATCCATCACTTGCTCAATGTAGTGTGATATTCAATGTGCAGATACATCCCAATGCTTAACCCCAACACTAAAAGGTGTTTTAACCAATAAAATCTTTGATCCTAGTAGGGGTGATGAAGTCAATGCTAGCATATGAAACCTCAGGTTAAAGCTTTCCTATAGAACTTGTGGGAGGTAATGAAGTCCCCCTCACAAGCTAAGATGCAATGAAATAAATGACACAATTAAACAACTTTATGGTCACCTCAAGATCACTCAATACTATTACGAGTTTTTGGGTAGGGATTTAAATGAAATTCTTTCTATGCCTTAGACTAGGCTCAAACTATGATGAAATAGTGCTTTTGATCCCAAAGTTCTATAAAGGGGATGGATGTAAGAGGATACACGCACGTCTCTTTCGCTAAAACACATAATCAACAAGCAAGTTTGTAAATAATTAAACTGAGCTTAATTTCATTGCACCAAATTAAAAGTGTTTGATTAGATTTGTTACTAGCCCATTGGCTTTAAAAAATGCAAATAAAAATAATTACAAACCACCAAAAAAGAATTTGGTGCTTTTGATTCCAAAAGTTTCTTAAATGGGATAGATGAGAAAGAATACACACACAACTACTTATTTAATCAAACAAGTTCAGACTAAACAAATAATAAAAACAATTTGAAAAAAACTTGAAGTGTATTCAATTTTATAGCACTAAACGAAATGTGTGGTGGTGTTATTTTAATCCCTTGGCTTTAAGTTGTGAAATTTGAAAGAAACCACAAAAAACCTAACCGATAAAACATCCTAAAAAGTTTCTTTAAACATCAAAATGAAGGATTTGTAGTTCTTTTTAGACATCCAAATAAATTTTTAAAAGATTAATTTAAATTAAAATGGTATTTTCCAAATAGATCCTACAAAGAAAAGGTCATAACTTTGTTTATCCTTGAAGTTTATTTATCAAATGAGATAAGCAACTTTGAAGGGTAAAGTTTGTCGATCCAAAGGCAAAACCTCAAAAAATCAAACATGTTAGATTAGGTGAAGGTTATAAAAAATATCAATAAAAACTCATATGTGTGTGTGTGTGTGTGTGTGTGTGTGTGTGTGTGTGTGTGTGTGTGTGTGTGTGTGTGTGTGTGTGTGTGTGTGTGTGTGTGTGTGTGTGTGAACCATGCAAATAATAAGTTCGAAGGTTAGAAACAAGAAAACTGAACACAAAAATCATAAAAACCTACAGTCAATAATTTAGTCATAAATTTTTAAAAATATATATCTATTTATCACAAAAATTTTGGAGGTTATTTATAGGTCTAGGATGCACATTTGTGAAGAAATTTAGGTCATACCAGTGAATAACACAAAATTTATTAGCTCTATACTAACTATTTTTACCAAAAAATTAATAAATAAAATGTGATAGTCACTAAAAGAGCCATAATTTTTAAATTATAAATTAGATTTTTTTGAGAGAATTAAGATGAGATCATTAAAAACATATTATAAAATATTTATAAAAATAAATACATAGATTAAAAATTATAGCTATTTTAATAGTTTTTTTTTGTTCAAAGATGTGGGGTGTGTAATCATGTTCCACCGAGTGTGCCATTTTTTATTAAAGTATTTGATAAAGAGAGGAGGTTATATCAAGTGTTAGTCCATAAAACCATGAAATTAACACATTAACATACTAACATTTTTAATTCTAGATCTTAGGGGGACATTAATGAACAAACAACAATTGAAAACCCAACTAAAATACAAAGAACAACAATCTTTACCTTCCTTGAGAGCTTCAAATGATTTCTTCATTTGGCTTGCTCATATTATGCATAAGAAATCTTTGTCAATGACATATGGTTAACATAATCTCCTCTATTCACCACTATTGAATACTTATCTTGATTGATATGACTTGGTTTGGGTCAATTTTAACATTATAACACTAGGCTTTTAGCTTCATGAATCTATTATTTCATTATAACTCTACTTAGATTGAGCTCTCTAAATGAAGAGATCTAGACTTGATTTTATAGGCTTTCAAATCCCTTTAAATGGATTAAATCTGACCGTGGTTGAGTTTATTAAACTTGGTTGAGTTTGGCATATTCATACAATATTCTTTTAGATATTTAGCAAAAGTGATAACTCACAAAGGTAATGAGTGTGTTCTATAATGTTCTAGGATGCAATTTCTTTTTAGTAATTGATTTATTAGTTTATGAGTGAAATAAATTAGGATATTAAATTGATTTAAGTTTCTAATTGATTTTGATTAGGGTGTGCAAGTTAATTAATTATTTTAGGCATTTGGTCATTGTTTGATTTTGATTAATTCAATGTGTGTGTTTGTCTTGTTTAATTGATATAAAAGGATAAATTGATTTAATCTAAGGTTATAAAGCCAAATTATAGACTAATATAAATTCTTGGACTAAGCATTCAATGACTAGAAATAATTGGTCTAAAGTCAGATATGAAGCCATTGGTGGCCACATTTACATGTCTATATCATTGACCTTTTGTTTGGCTTGCATCAAACTTAAAAATGAAATCCCATGTTAAATATTGTAGGAGAAGTGCTGCATAAACTTGTCTAAAAGATAATCAAAATCAGAAACTAAATTCTTATATTTTTTAGAAACCACTCCAAAATAGGTTCTGCTAGACTCCTTGGGAATAATAGTAGGAGGTATATGTCACTATAGGCCACTGGTTGACAAGCAACAAATAATTTGGTTAAGTGGGCCTTGAGGTCTCCTTTCCCATTGTATTTATCAACTTCAGTGGTTCATACCATGGAGGAAATGGTATTTGAAAATACTCTATGTTGAAAGGTTAGAAACACACGTCATCTAACTTAAAAACTTTGGTATGTTTCTTAGCTTGGATGGTGGCAATTTCATCCTTCACTTGTTGTAGTTTTTGGGCTAGGAAATTGGAGGGAACATTGGTCTGAGGTGGAGGATGAGTAGTCAAAAGTGGATTCCTTTGATCAAGGTATATTGGAGGCATGGTTTGCTATAGAATTTTGGTTTGATTATGGTTTTATTATGAAATTGACCAGGAATATGCATACGCATATTAGGATGTGATTATTGGAATTGCATGCATTATAGTGTAATATTCTAGTTAGGATTTGGTATATAGACCTATTTTAGGGGAAATTTTGGCTAAGATGGAGGGATATGGCTGGGGTTGAAATGTTGTTCCTATTGAGGTTGATTAGGGACTTGTTGCTCACTAGTCAAACCTTGTTGATTAAGGGGAACTTGTGAACCAAGGTCATGTCCTTTAGTTTGTGGTATGTTAGAAACAAAAGGTAATTATTGCCTAATTAGTACTAGTGGAACATTAGAACCTCTTACTTACTATAATCCTTATTGTGAATTAGACACATGTTGAGGTTTTGGAATTTATCATTGACCAATACTTGTACTTTATTGATTAGACATTATTTGTGATTTTAATGGTATGTTGGTTTGCAACTAAAGAGATGTGTTCATAACTACCTTATAAGGTGGAACCTTGGTTGCTCCTATTGAGGAAGTAGAATAATTTGCCTCTAATACATTAGTATGTTAGATTGTGCCTTTGGTTGTATAATATTAGTCATCACCTATTATGGTGGGGTAATATTTATCACATTTTGTTGAGGCACAAAACTAGTTATTGCTTGACTACTTAATCCTTGTGGTTGTATGCTATAAGAAGCAACTACTTGAGGATTAGAGGTAGTTATTTGTAGTTGGGAGGTATAGTTTACTTACCCTTACATTTTTAAACAAATTATGGTGTTAATTAAAGGCACACTTTTCTGTATACTTGTTAGTTATACATTTACACTACTTTGGTCTGGATTGGATGTCACTTGCACATTGTCCACTATGTTTGGCTCACTATTCTATATAGAAGTAGAAGATACTTCTTCAATAGTTAAAGCATTGAAAATGTATCGAAATGAAGTGATTTTCATGAATGGATTTATACCCTAATTTTCTTGGTATGTCAATTCAATTGAGACTCCAATTGAAGGAGCTAACTCAATAAGAGGAGTTTTTGACATGGTCATATTATTAAAGTTACATGTTAAGGTTAGATAGGTATGGTATGATGTCTATATCTATATGAAGTGGTCCTCCATGAGGTATTTTCTTATGAAAATAATACGAGGGTCCTGACATGGAATTGGTACTAAATCTTGAGGATTGCTAGAAGCGGCTTGTTCATTATTTTGATTGTAAGGTATGTTATAAGGCATTCTCACTAAATATGGTTAATTTTCATGGGGAAATTGTACTAAAAACTTAGCCCTTACCTCCATCAGTCTCATTAAGACTTCATCCATATTTTCAAGCGACGATCAAATAAATAAGGGTCATAGGATAATGACATTGTAACCTAGTATGGTTATTGTTGGACTTATTATGAAATTGAAGGTACGCTAGCTAGGTATTGTGTCATTTATTTTTGGTCCTACTCTAATTAAGAAGGCATGTTAACCAAATAATGGGCCAAATAATCTTGGCTTTGTTCCCCCATTTGAGTGTTGTAAGGTGGATAAGGATCCATCTCATAAATGACATTATCTCCATAGGGGTCTTGAACAAAGTTGTCTTGTTTGACCACATTACTATACCCTAGATTGTATATGGTACCACTACAATTATAGTGAGACATGTTTAAATCAATGATAAATGCTTCATGATAAATGGGGATAGAGTTTTACAAAATTTAAAAAAATAATGTCTAAAAGGACAAAAGGTTCAAACTCGATCCAACTTGGTCAAACAGATGGAGTTGTATATACAAAAAGGTTTATACAAGAATTGGTATAAAACAAACTAATGTCAAATGTCTAACATTAAATGTCTCATGAAAAAGGTCAAGTAGATTAACTAAAATTAGATTTCCAAACTCTAGGTTCAAAGTGTTCTAAATAAGTCTAATCTAGGAAAATAAAAAGTTTGATAGGAACTTTGGCCAAATATAGCATTAAAAGCTACGGTAAAAAAAGGGGTATGGTTTAATCTATAAAATCTAAAACACTTTGGCATAGACTAGGTATTTGACTTTAGACATGAACTTGGTCAAATTGGCATAAGACGTGAAATAAATGGATATTGAATATAGACTATTTCCTCTGAAATAAAGATAAAAACAATAGTTTTTAAAGTGGGTAAATAATTAACCGAAGTTACATAACCCAAGAGAGAAAGATCAGTGTCTAAGCCCAAATTACACAAGACATAAATAGAAATCAATCAATGTTTAGATTTGAACTTGTAAAGTTTAATTAAAAATTAAACATAGTAAAACTAGTATTTTTTATCTAAAATATATACAAAGATGAACGATGTAACAATAATAGACAAAGATCCAAAAGGCACGCGTGGATTGCTTTCAAATTGAAAATTTGAACACAAGGCAAAACAAGTCTATGAAATGATTTGAGTAGCGTAATGGTATTATCGGCAAAAAACATGAAATGGATTGGGAAACATAACGTTACTCTTTCCATACACAAATATTTGTCAAAAACACTAAGGGAAAAGTATGATATCAAATGGATGACATAAAGACTCCTGAAATAATAGAGTGATGTAGACACAAACCTTGTTTTGATGTGGGATGAAAAATAAATAGATTTAGACTCAAAAATACCAAGGAAGTAAAGGAATAATGACAAAATACAACTAAGTATAATGTTCAAAGCCCTAAAACTGACAAGGTTGCATTGTATCACTTAATTATGTCTATATACGTGCTCTTGGGAGGATTTTAAGTGGTAACCCAAAAATAAATGCACCTGAAGTAGTATGGTTTTTACACCCACACTTCTCCCAAGATATTATATGGTGACATGGAACTTCAAGATACTCATTTTGCATCAAAAATATGTCTGTGACAAGTGGGGTTATTCTAAAAACTAAATTTTTGAACATCTATATGGTCCCAAGTGTGGTTAACACTAGAGATAGATCACGTTAATTGAGATCATACCAACTAACTTACTATGCAAGGGTTTATTATTGTGCATAGAGATTCCATTTGTTTAGTTCTTGGTGGAATCTCTTGATTAGGCAGACCTGACTTGGGTCTTCATTATGATTGGAGAGGTTAGATACTCAACCTCCTACTAATAATAAAATATGTGCCTTAATTTATATACCCCACCATGGAATAGGGTTGTTACAATGTTGGGAGATGAATTTTCAAGTCAAAGCACCCCTAAAGAACTCATTAGGAGACTATGAACTCCTACTCACAAGCCAAGTTGCATAAAAATAAATTTCCAAGTGAAAAGAATTTAAAGATTGTTTCTAGATCAGCCAAACCATTCAGGTTTTATGAAGAGCCTTAACAACACTATTTTTCCAACTTAGACAATAATTATAAGGAAAGAACACTTTTGATCATCTAAGTTTCCTAAAGGGAATGGGGTGAGAGTATACATGCATCCTTTATTTTGTGAAAAACATACAAGTATATAGATCTAGCACCAAACAAACACCTTTAAGAATTTGTAATCTATATAAGTGTTAGTTTTTTGTACCAAATGTAGTTTTTGTGAGGTTTTTCACCCCTTGTCTTAAGTTGCAAATTTTTAAGAATTTGCACAAAACAAACTAAGCATAAACACCTAGATTCCTTTTAAGCACTAAAATGAAATGTTTAAGACTTAACTAAATTCCTTTTAGGCACCAGAATGAAATGTTCAAGACTTAATACTTTGAAAATCTATGTCCTTCTCTCACTTTGGTCCTACCAATTTTAGATGGTTTTAGTATGCCTGGAAGCACTTTCGTGAATGAGAAAAATAATATTTGGAAATAAGCTCTTGAGTTTCTTTGTTTTTATTACACAAAATTGATGTTAATTCACATAGGGATGAATATTGATCTGTATAAATCAACATCAATCAACAATAATCTATATTGATTCCTTTGTACCTATAGAAACAAAGGAAAATAGAATACATTTTATCACAAAAGGATAGTCAATAAGATAAGCATAAATCCCAATAATAATACTAGATCTTGTAATAAAATGGTCAATAAAATGATATCCAGGCCATTAGAAACTAAACAAAATATAGAAAGCTCAAGAGAAACTTGGAAAACATGTTTTTGCCATGCTCTATTCTACACATAGGGATCAACAATGATCCTGGTTGGATTGGCATCGATTCCCTATGTAAAATTGAGTGTCACTAAAAAATAGAATATGAAAAAACAAAGTAAAAGATCAAAATTTTAAGATCATCAAGCATTCATTTAAAAAACTAAAAGATGTAGTTTAGTCTCCTTGATATATGAGATGATTTAGGTCCCACCAGATGTGCCATTTTTGATCAGATGAATCCAAGAAGGGAGGTTAGTATAGTATTAGAACAAGTAAATAAAACTCAATAAAAACATATGAACACTAACACTTACACACATAATTCTTAGGGGTGAGCCTAATGAAGAAAATATAATTCAAAATATAAATAAAATGCAAAAGACACAATATCCTTTACCTTCTTTGGGAGCTCCAAATGCATTGTTGAGTGGCTTGCTCGGTTTGTGCTCAAAGAGTCTTTGGCAATGGAGTTTTGTGTAGCTCCCTCTCTCCTTGGCACCATTGTGGCTTGTGTTGGCGTCATGTGGCTTGGCTCAATGTTTTGGCATTATAACATTATTGATATGAATCTCATGCAATAAAACTTGCATTATAAATCTACAATATCCAAACCTAGAATTCAATAGGTAAGGGCTTGTATCTATAACAAATGGATTTAACCCCAACCCAAGGTGAGTCAAGGTGGAGTTAAGGCTTGGAATAGGTTCAAACCTAATCTAACTGAGTGAAATATAACCCTAGTAGTTGTCAATTAATCATGATTTTCAATTACTAAGCATGGGTCTCCAAAATGAGATATTTTAGGATATTTCCAAAGGGCTTGACAACTCACAAAAGGTAATCATGAAAAGCTAGGATATTTCAAATTTTTAATTTCTATTTTTTATAATTTCATTAATTGCACATGGATAATTCAACTAGGCATTTAATTTGGTTTAGATTGTTAATTAATTATGATTATTCCTTTAAATCTTTCAATATTTGATTTAAGTTCATGTGCCCCACTTAATAGGTCCATAGGCTAAATTGACTGTTGTGATGTCATAGGATGATTAAGGATGAACTCAAAAATGGTTATGATTACATAAGGTAGGATATCTCAATTAGGGATGCCTTAATGAGAATATGATCTTTGACAAATGATTCATAATCAAATTTGGGATGTTTAATGATTCTTAGGATTAATTTTCAATGGTTGGTAGAAATTATTTTGAAGTACGATCAAAGGCTAGTAGTGGTTAGTTTTAGGTGTCTACAGGGTGAAACATGTGAACCTCCAATTATATTATATCTTTGAGGGCACCCAAAAATAGGTTAATCATATCTTCCTCAGTGATGTCTACCACATATAAGAAGAGATTATAAAATTGATGAATGCAATTCTTTACAATCCTAGTTTCATCTAGATTGGATAGCTAGGTGAAGTAGTTTTTAAAGACATTATTACGATGGTGGAGCTACAACTCTTTAGCAAATACTAATAATGAAATTGGGACACCCTTATTTTTATTTGAGCACAAATCCAGTGATATCAAATGAATTGTTCAGGTTCCGTATATAAAGAGGCCATGACCACCTTTTGTGAATAGGGAGTCTGATGTAGGTCAAATAAATTTTTAATTTGATTAATCCATGTGAGTGGATCATTACCATCAAATTTGTGTAGGTCTAATTTTGGAAACAAAAACTTTGTACTAAGATTGACATTTTGATTGTTTGTAGAATGAGAAGCAAACTGGAGTGGTGAAGGGTTATTTTATAATGATTAAGATGTAAAGTTAGCCAATTACCCATTTATTAATTGTAATTGATCTTATAGGCCATTCAATTCCCTTCTCAACCCTATGATGTCTCTTTTAACAACACCGAGATCATATTTCTACATCACGCCATGCAACTCTGACTTATGTTATTGAACCACCATCAAAATAAACAGATGAGATGTTCTAAACTCCATTTCATCCTTGTGATTAGGTTTAGGCATTTCTTTCCCTTTATCATGTCCATGAGTGTTAGGATAAACCATGCACAAATTCTTGGAGGGTTACAACCCTAAAAATAAGTGTACTGATAGATGATATCATTGTGGTCTTTTTGCCAAGGTGAATCTAATGACTGTTAATGTGCATGAGGATGAAATGTTTTGGCCCAAAAAAATGTACCAATAGAATATACCATTAAGATCATATCATAGAGATAAATCTAATGACTAGTAATTTTTACAAGTTAAAAAAATTTCTACACACACACACACACACATGAACAAAACCATGATTTCAAAAAAAATTAATTCTTCCCTGATCACTAGTTATGTTCTTTCTACCTTCTAGTGCTCAGGACACCAGATACGAAAAACGTTATGTCATAAAAACTTGCCCAAATTGAATTTTAATAGCACTTGTAATGAAATTACTTTGATGATTCACAAAAATAATATAATATATCATAAAATTATGAACAAAATAAGTAAATCCACAATAAAAATTCATATAAAAGTAGAATACTTGAATACTTGAACAACTCAAAAATGACTTAGGGATAATGCATTACTTTTTTGGTACATGCAATTATGGAAAGAAGGTAGGATATTCATTAAACAATCCAAACATGACCCTGATGTACTTATAAATTTTAGCATGCTTGAGTGTAAACCAGCGATACACCATGTGAAGTTTGGGATAATTTACGTGTTAACTCTAACCTAAAGATAGTAGATGAAACACTGTACAAACAACTTGTTGGTAATATTTTTACCTTACTATCACTAGTTTAGATATTGCATATGTAGTTGGCATTATTTATAGATGCATGGTGGATCTTGATATTGACCATTATTAAGTATTCAAATAAATAAAAAATTATATTGGAGGTACATCAACTTGTAATTGAATATAAATGAGGATATGAGCCTATTCTAGTAGGCTATACTAATTAATATCATGTAGGTGATGTAGATGATAGAAAATGAACTCTGAGATATGTATTTCACCTTGATTCATGTCCAATCTCATGGAGCAGTAATAATTACTATATAGTTCACTCTCATCTACTAAAGTGGAATATATTTGTTCTTCAAAGGCATCTACAAAAGCTAGGTGACTAAAAAGATTGTTTTAATAAGTTCATTTATTATAAAATCATTCAACTATAATATTTTGTGACAAACAAAGAATTATCAAGTCAGTGAAAAAATATTGAATGTCAGGCTAAATCAAAACATACTTAAGGTGCATCATCACCTTGATCTCAACTTCATAGATGAAAACATGGTAGAGATAAAAATTTCAAGAACTAAAGACCAAAATATAGATATATTTACTAAATCATTGTGGATTGAAAAATTTGTCAAATTTTAAGACATTCTACATCTTGTAAATGTTTCACTTAAAGAAGTGTTTACGAAAACTTAGTTAATATAATATGCTTTGTGAGTACCTAATAAGGGTAAGATGTCAGACCCTATATTACAATCTTGTTACAATCCAACATAGATAAACTATGGGAGGAAGGTTTGTTTTGGAATAATGTTTATTTAAACACTGGGAGGAAGGTTTGTTTTGGAATAATGTTTATTTAATCTAGATTCTAGACTTTTCTATGAGTTGGTGGTCCATAAAATTATATATTTCTAATCTCTTTCAGTGAAAGGGTTGCAGTTCGATTGGTGAGGATGATGGTTGTTTATATCCATCCACCAGGGTACATATCCTTCTAGGTATCTAACATCGAGAGTCAAACGGTTAAGGTCAGGATTGTGTACTGGGTGACTTTGATGGCGTGGATGCCTCTTACTCGTGACTACTTAGCCAAAAGAACTCACTAATTTAGATGTACACTTACTCATCATTATAATTTGCTATATATTTATTTTCAAAATATACATTGAAATACCAACATTCTATATAATTCAATGATTCCATGTGAATACTACATATTAAAACACATACAAAAATAATAGTGGTAATATTAATAATTGTTCCATTCTAAAACAATTTTTTTAATAAAATCTGGTTGACTTTTTCAGATCCTCTATAAACACAGCATTCACCCCAATCCAATCTTTTAGATGTGATCTTGTTCATCTTGTAATATTTGGCCCATTTGTCTATAGAAAGATTGTTTAACACAACATGTTTCAAAAGAGAAGGGGGAAATAAATAATTTGAACCTATTATTAAAGATGTCACTTTTGTGTTCTCTCTTCTTATTCTTCCGTGGGAAAATTGTATTTGAGAGCAGGCTTAAGCAATTCCCCATGTATTTCTTCCTTTAAAAATAAAATCGATGAATCGCATTCCTTTTTATTGAGAACGTCAGTCACGGGGGTGAAAATCTGGGCAATGCTTGACCAAAAACATTTGTCTCTTGGTGTCCTACGAAACCAGAGAATAGAATACACCATCAGAACGCTGTACATGTCTTTGCTCGGCTTGGGACGCAGAACTCAGCCCAGCCGCTCGGATTCTCCTCGATCAGCACCTTTTATTTGCCGTAAAAGGAAAATTTAAGTAAAAATAAAATGTACCTTAAATTAGTGCCATGACCACCTAGACCTATTACATTAATTAATATTAGCGTTTGAGCATTATTAATAGCTTTTGGACAAGTGCATTAGTTTCCATTTACCTTATGATTGTTTCAGACATTATTTTATTATATTCAACTACTGCATTGGATTATTTTGGGTTATGGCATACAGGTGCTACTGATGTCAATTTTCATGACTGCAGGGATGCCACACTATGAGTTAGGTTGGAAAGTGGGATAGGTTGTTCGGCTTCGAGTGTAAAATATACAGGTATATACAGATTGTAAAACACAAATGAGATCCTTACTTTGTACCGTGTTGCCTGCTTGATTATCCCTTGCGTTTAGACCCGCCTTCAGGTGTTTTATTTATTTTGTGCAGTCTTTCGGTTACTTGAGCAATCAATTTTTTTTACAGTCATTTTTTAGTTATTGTAAGTCTTATATTTTGGTTTTGTTTTGTTTTGCTGAAGCAAATGGGCATTGGTTGAAGAGTGGAACATATGACATTCCGACTCAGAGTAGGCCTAAAGTATGAGCAACTAATTTATGTGGCTTAGACTGCTGGCATAAAATGGATGTTGAAGGTCGTTTTGACTTGTAATGTATTTATGAGGTTCTTGGAATGAATACACCTTTAATTCCAAAGTTTGGACTACTATTTTTTTTGGAAGCCATGTTAAAACAAGGCCGAGATGTCTTACGTATAAGACATTGAGACTTGACTGTGGCATAAAATAATAAGTCACTTTGGATTTAGGGCGTGATCATGGTGATTGAAGTCACTTTGGACTTAGGTCGTGATTATGGTGATTGAAGTCACTTTGGATTTTGGTTAGAAAATCATAACAAAAATTATTATTTATGTTGACCTTTAATAAATAATCATCGATTAGAGTTTATAGAATATTGAGAATAAATTGGATGCATGTTTTTTTTTGCGTTCAAGTGGTTTTTGCATGGATCAAACAAGTGTTTGAAACTTATGGGTTTTCATGCATTGTTGTTAACATGATGACACTCGAGCTTTTGAGTAGCATGATTGAATTTGAAAATATGAGGGACTAGACTACTCTCTTGGTTGGAACTTCTATGTGTGGAGAGTAGATTAGTTTAAATGGGATTGTGTGTGAAAGAAAATGACACAACAAAGTTTGGAAGGGAATAAAAAAGAAAGAAGGAAAGGATTTAGTAGGTTTTTACTTGGATTTTCATGTAATGTTAAAATTTGGGTTTCTATTTTTGAAGAAAAGCAAGTGTTAGTTTAAAAGTACTTCACATTCTTCCTCAAAGACTTTTTATTGGTTTTATACTGCTATAAAATGGTGGCCAAGGATAACCCATTTGGGGGAGGTTAATTGTGTTCCATCTTTCCCTTGGATGGCATATAAATGAGTTAAAATATTTGGTCTTATGATAAAAATTGACCTCAACAATATATGGTGGTTGCTCATACTGTTTTATTTTGCCTTCTATGTGTATACTATCATTTACAAAATGATCTACTCGTTTGGTGATCACCAAGGTAAAATGTATGTCTGTGTTTTTCTCTTTGAGTTGATGCTTGCTTAAATCGAATCCACCTTGATGGATGCTTTCACCATTGACTGATGAAAATAATAACTAGCTAAGCAAAATATCAATAGGCATAAAAATCATAAATTGCATGAAAGAAAACTCCTCTATTGATTCTCATTGAATGAATAAAATATTATATAAGAGTCTTTAAATAAAGACCAAATAGAAATTGGAGTTGACATGCATAACTAAAAAATATATATAAATCAAAATCTACCTAAAGCTAATTCAACCATGCAATTTTTCAGAAAATTACTATTTTTAGTAACTTTCATCTTCTAGCAATTTTTTAATTTCTATTTTTAGTAAGTTTTACATACAAGCTCAGATGGTCCTAAAACTATCTACATATATTCAAAACAATAAAATTAATCTAGTTTATGAAATTCACCTCTATTTCATGTTCAATTACAAAAATATGCTATTTCTAAAAATGAAAAAATCTTGAAAAAAATAATTAAATGTAATTTAAGACCTTGAGTTTGTCATGTGTGGCCTCAAAAAAGTTATCAAAATAGTTATAACTAGATATACAATGTTCTTGATAAATTAAAAATTTTGATATGGTTATTTCGACTCAAATGAGAGCTCAAACGGAGTTATAGATCAAAAGTTATGGTCTCCAGAAGTTTGGTCTCTACATCATTCTCTTCTAATTGAAAACAAAATTTATCAAATCATGTGAGTTGTCTTGTTTAAAACCATTCCATTTATTTTTGTCAATATTTTTCATCTCCCATTTTAATATCCAAGTTTTGTCTTCATATTGTAATCCTTCTCATTGTACAAACCTATTATAACTTCCTAGCCTCGTGTGCACTGTCTCCTTCTCCAAAACTTAAGATATATTTTATTTCTTATTATTTGGTGTCTATTGTTCTAATTTATTTCTTAATTTTATTCCCCTTCACCATATTCTCCATGAAAATCATATAAATCAGAAACACTAAATACTGTAGAGATATCAAAGTTATATGTTGAACTTACCTCATAAGTATTATCATTGATTTTATTCAAAATTCAACATGATCCAATTTCATTGTACTTCAAATTGTTATTTGTGTCTATTGTAAATCTTTATTTCCTCAAGTAAACCATCACTATATCTCCTTCTTAAAATACCTTTAAATTTCTTGTAACATTTGTTGCTACTTTATACTCCTCAATGCTTTTTTGTAGGTTTCTTCCCACTTATTCTTACAACTATTATATATGTTCTACAAATGCTTCTACATCATGTCACTAACCCATTCTATAATTGGTAATTCGACCAAATCTAAAACACCCATAGTATTTCTTACATAAACAATCTTAAATAGTGATATTCTTATTGATCTATTCACTAAACTATTATATGCAAACTCAACCTATGGTAGTCCTATTTATCGGGCTTCCCTCTAACTATGCATGTCAACAAATTTCCCAAGCTCATATTTATAATTTATGTTTATCCATTTATTTATGGGTGGTATGCTCTACTTAATTGTAGATTAATTCTCAAATATTTCCATAAATTTCTTTAAAATAACTTATAACTTTCATGTCCCTATTTGATGTAAAGGTTTTTGAAACACCATGTAATCTCACAACATCTTTAAAAAATAATTTTGCAACTCTAATGGCATAATTGATTTTAATATATGAAATAAAATTAGCCATCTTATTTTTTTTATATAATAATAAAAATTGTATCATTACCTCTTTGTGTGTTTATAAATCTCAACACAAAATCTATACTCAAATCTATCCATAATACTCTTGGAACTGGTAATGACTTGCATAACCTTGTATTTTGTGCATAACATTTAGATAATTGACATGTTCTTCATATTGAAACATACCTTGCCACATCTCTCTTCATCTTTGGCCAAATATACTTCTCCTCCACCAAAGGTATTGTCTTATCCTTACCAAAATGTCAAACCTAACCACCAATGTATAGTTCTCTTATAATATTATCTTTTAGAGACCCAAATGGAATGCATAGTTTTTTCCATTGAAGAGATAACCATACTCTATAAAATAATCATCATGAATAGTACATTTCTCACCTCATAATGGTTTCCTACATTGATCAACTATATTTTTCAAATCTGGATCAATACCATATAATTACTTAACAACTTCAAATCCAACTACTTCACTCACCATAGTAGTCAGTAAACCACTTTCTTGCTCAAAGCATCTACAACTTGATTTTGTTTTCCTGATTTATGTTTCAAAATAAAAGTATATATGTTTAATAAATACACACACTTTACATGTCTATTATTTAACTTATTTTGATTACTCACATACTTCAAGGCCACATGATATTTAAATAAGATAAACTCCTTAGGCACCACGTAATGCCTTCAATGTCTTAATATGTTTACAATGTCATAAAATGCAACAACATATGTAGAATACTTATTTCTTACCTCATTTAGTTTATCATTGAAATATGCTATTGGCCTTTCTTCTTCACTCAACACAACACCAAATCCCATATGTGAAGTATCACAACCCACCTTCAACACTTTATTAAAATCTAGTAATACTGAAATAGGTTTTTTGTAATATTCTTTAAAAACTCAAAAAAAAAATTGTTGCTACCCTAAACGACATAAATTATTTTCCTCTCATGCAATATGTTATTGGTCCAATAATACTACTAAAATTATTAATGAACTTTTTTTAAAAATTTGGTAACCCATAAAAACTTCTTGCCTATGTTATGCTTCTTGGAATAGGCCATCAATAATTATTGTTACCTTTTCTTCATCTATCCTTACTCCATTTGATGAAACTAAAAATCCCAAAAATACTAACCTATCCTGAATAAACTTGCACTTATTTAAATTTACATAGAGCTTCTTCTTTATTAACAACTCTAATACCATTCTCAAATGCTTTAAGTGATCTTATTTAGTCTTACTAAATATCAAAATATCATCAAAATAAACTACCAAAAACTTAGCAATGTAATATTATAACGTTCTGCTCATTGCCCTCATAAATGTCTTGGGTGCATTAGATAATTTGAATGGTATTACCATCCATTCATATAATCCATTCCTGGTCTTAATTTTTATTTTATATTCATCTCCTTCATGAATCTAAATCTGATAGTAACCACTCCTTAGATTAATCTTAGTAAATTATTTTGTTTCTATCATAACATACATCATATCATCTAATTGAGGTATGGAAAATCTATATTTGATGGTAATTTTATTGATTGATCTACTATCTACACACATCCTCTACCATTCATCTTTATTTTGAGTTAGAAATGTTGGTGTTGCACATGGACTCATACTCTCCCTTACTACACCCTTTCTCACCAATAAAGTGACCTATTTATTCAATTCTACATGTTTTGTTGGACTCATCATAAATCTACTTGATTGGATAGAGTTGATCTTAGAATCAAATGAATATGATGATGAATGACTCTCTTTGGTGACAAACCATCTGGTAACTCATCAGGTATAACATCTATATCTTATTTCAACACTTCTTTTTGCTTTTATTTGTATTTGCACCACTTTTGTGTCTTCTTTATTTGTTATTAATGCATAACAATAACATACCATCTTCATGTCTTTGATAAATTATTTTTTAGACAACTTGATTTTATCTTACCCTTTTTCTTTAAGAGGTAATAAAACTACATTTGTACCACCTTTCGAAAAAGTATATGTGTTCTTTTACATATCATGAATTATTTTTCTATCAAACTACAATGGCCTTCCTAAAAATACATGGCATGCATTCATTGGGATAAAATCACACCATGTTTCATCTCTATAATTTTTTACTATAGAAGAATTGATTAAACATCTTTTATCTACTATAAATTCATTCTTTTTTTAAACTATAAAATCAGATAAGGATAAGGATGATTTTCACATTGCAAACCTAGTTTCTCAATCATATCCTTAGAAACATATTTTCATAACTACCACCATCTATAATTAATTTGCATATCTTACTTTCTGAAGTACACATTGTTCAAAAAATATTTGTTCGCAGCCATGTGTGACTACCTTTATTCAACACGTATTCTTTCCTTGGAGAAGTCATTATTCTCCTCATCATAATATTTTCTCCAATATCTATTGTTGCAACTTATGTATTTTGTATTTTTGTCTTAGCTTCAACTAAATTTACTCTTAAGTGGTGATCTTGCCTCATTTCTTGTTAATGATAGTGTAGACACTCAAATGCCTCGTGTCGTTCTCCACATCTATAATAAACACAAGACCTGCATTGATTAAGAAACCGACCTCTAACATCATCATATCATCATCCTCTCTGAAATCCTCTTATTCTTTGATGACATTGAAACCTTTATCATTTTTCTTTGTGACGATTCCATCCTAATGGGATTAAATCAGCATCTAGTGGTATTGAACCCACCTCATAAAAAACTCATTTGGTTATCAAATATAAGAAAGGTGTGACTAACAAACTAGCTGATATGTCATCTAGACATCCTCTTATTTCAGCCAAAGACACCATAAATATTCTTGTTCCTTTTATGTGTGTATTATGTAGATGGATATCAATATGATGCACATTTTTAGGAACTATTTATTCAAGTAGAGATGTCCTAGGGTGTAGGTTTTGAACCTAAGGATGATTGTTATCTTTAATATGGATTTATCTAAAGGTTCGGTAAATGTTATATATAATAATACCCATATGTAATGTTTCTAACATTATTCTTGTATGGGTAGCCATGAGTTCAGTTGTCATAACCAACATCAAATTATTAGGGAGTACATGAGTTGTATTGATAAGGGTTTACTCCTTCAATAAATGAGACCATCACCCTATATAAATATGTGACCCCCCATATTAAATAGTTCTTGCTTGATGATTGACTAAAAATTGATGGTTTTCATCGTTTGATATCAAAGTAGGTTTCTTAGATCTCTCTAAAAGAAGGAAAATAATGGCTTTACAGTGCATACCACTTGCGAACCACACCAATTATTTGTTAGTCCTCCATTTTGTACTTATGTTTGTCAATAGATCTACAATGCAGACCGCATGTAACTCCATTGTCAATTATTTTGTTTGTTTATGTTGTTTTCTTAATTTATTTGACCACTTGTTCAGGATTTGATATTTAGATTTAATTTGGAAGATTTATTTTGTAGATCTTTGTGTTTAAGTGTAAAGGATTTATATTAATTTGGATAAATTTTTTACCTTTTTTTACATTAATCTGATCTATTTGAATTTCATCTACAATTAAACAGGCCTATGGATTCCACATGAATCAATTCCGATGCAACAATATAAATGCCAAATATGAATGTTATCACACTTTGTATAATATATCATGATATTTCGCCGAATGGAGATTATATGCAAATAGATCGATCTCATTGGAGTCTAGAGCCTACGACATTGCTAAAGTTTTTAATACAAATATAAATAAAATATAGATGTCTTTTATTTCAAGCTGTAGTTCTACATAGCCCTCCACACCAACATATAGTCCACACCACTCTACTCAGCCCGTGCTCCATTGTTAACTCACTGTGGACCATGGATCCGGATATTCAAAATGACATCGAAAATTAAATATCCATCTCATCTCCCTTGTATCCGCCTTAATCTGAAACCCTCGATCTCTACACATGACATCTTACTTTTTAGCCTAAATAAATAGTATTGGATATTCTAAAATAGCATAGCTCACAAGAGGAACACCAGTAGTCTGAGATTAAGTACAATGAGGATTATACGGATCACCAACTGAAGAACCAAATGTTTGTAGAATAGCATGAGCCCACTTAGGCATAAACTAAGGAGAAGACGGAGGAGGTGAGGATGCAAGTGCATCATTAGTGGCACCAAAAATATCACGACGTAAATCCTCACAAGTAGATGAACAAGGAAGGATAAAGTATGGAGATGGAGTAGAGGTGGTCTTGAATGGAATATAAATCTCATCAAATCTGACATCTCGTCGAAATAATACATCATGAGTGATTAGTCAAAGAGCCAATGAACCTTAACATTCTCATAATGAGGAACAACGACGAGTGGTGTAATTATTTTCTCTATAGACTTGCGTTGTAATTATCTTCTCTATAGACTTGCGTTTTTCATCGGGAATAAGTGCCTATGCGTTACTTCCAAATACATGAAATCCAAATACATCAGGGTTGATTCTTGACCAAGTTTGTTCAAAAGTGTTTTTTTTGCACTACCATGTGGGGTATGCGGTTATAGATAGAATTTACATAATTTATTGCTTTAGTGAAATATTGAGTATCCGTGTCATTGAAATTGAATCATACAATTTTTCATCTCCTTCAAATTTATATTCTTCCACTCAGCAACACCATTTTGTTGACGAGTATAGGGCACCATAAATTAATGTAATATGCCCACGCCAAATTATTAGTGAGTATTTTCTTGAGTGTAATAGATGACTACTTATCTACAAATTCTTTGAATTCTTTGAAGTTCTAAACAATTTCACTTTTGTACTTGAGAAATTACACCTATATTATTTTAGAGAAATTTAAAATAAAATTGAGTACATATTTTGCTCTAGAAATATAGTGAGTGGGAAATGTCATGAGATCATTGTGCACCAACTTGAGAGGATATTTTTATAGGGAAGTCTTTGCTTTTAGAAAATGGTCTTCATGTTGTTTTCCAAGCATGCATCCACACCAAACATACAAGAGACCTTAAGATGGCAAATCATAAAGTTTTGTTTACTCATATGTTGCAAATATATGTAGTTCAAGTGACCAGAACATTCATTCCACATGTTTCTCATGGAATTAGCATGATAAATAAAATATGAACCTATAAAGGGTTTAAATATATCAAAATTGTAAAGATGCGAATGAAAATATATAACACCTGTTGCAACTACATCCTATAGATCTTTTAATTATATTATTGTAAGATTACATGGATATAATTCCATAATATTCCTAGTGCCTGAATTGAATATTTGATATACAAATGACAAATTAGTGGTTATTTTTGGAACAATAAGTACATCATTGATGCACCCATCATGCATCAAAATTATGGCGGAGCCTAAAACATCAACTCTAGGAGAGTTTCCACATTCAATCTGGGAAGTGTTATAATCTGAAAGAGATGATAGAAGGTCATGGAAATGTATTAGATGGTGAGATTCACTAAAATCAAGAATCTAACTATCATGCGATGTAATAAATGTCATGGCAGAAAATGCTTTCCCCTTGCCTAATGAAGGGGTAGAATAAGAAGGATAGGGAATATAAATCTTGTGTTGTTTCCAATTCATCCATATTATTATAACATATGTTCTTAGGATGATTTATCCCATAATAAAATCCACATGGATCATATACATTCCTTTTAGGCTTAGAGGACTTATGGGGCTCATATGTAGATTTTTTAGGTGTATGAAAGGGCTAAGTCTTAGGCTGAGGTGGATATTTGACCTTAGAGAAGATAGTAACAAGTGGATGACTTAAATTGGGAAGAGCATCAAGGGAATCCAACTTGGATTGCTCTCTAGTCAATCTTCCACAAAAAAATTGAAAGTAGGCATTTAAACTCATCACGTAAGGCATCCGTAGTATTGTATAAAGTGAAAGCAAGGCACTAAAAGGGTCCTTACATTTTGAAAAAGTAAATAAACTAACCTCTATCTTTCTTATCTTCTCTAGAATATTTTAATATGACCTAATGGATTTAAATTTGGCAAGTAACTCTTCAAATTTGGGAAATTTTGAGGGCAATAGATAAGATAATTTCATATCAAGTTGCAACTTCTTGAACTCATTTATTTTTCCATAAAATTTTCACACACACACACACACACACACACACACACACACACACACACACACACACACACACACACACACACACACACACACACACACACACATTTAAGCCAATGAAACCCATGGCTTTGTCCTATTTTTAGGCATACACATAATTTTGTTTTTCTACATGAAGGAAGGAATGATATCCTAAAACAATATCCATAGACATTTGGATTTTAACAACTATTACATCTTGGGTTTCCATGTGAAATAGGTCATGGTGTTCAAGGCTTAAATAAGGTGTTTCTAAAGGAGAAAGATGCATAAAAGGACATAAAAAAAAGATACCTCCTACACAGTTGACAATTATGCAAAAAATAACACCTCTTTGCAAGTATGATCCATTACAAATTGTCATGCTTTGTTATTTTTGATTTTTAAATGGTCTCGATAAAATAAAATTGACCCTTCTTTGAAAAATATAAACACCCCCTTTTGGAATTGTTTTACTCACTAAAAGCATGAAACCCCCTTAATAAAAATAAATGTTAAAGGAATAGAAAAGATGAAGAAAGTGAGGAGAGGAAGTTAAAAATCATTCTACTATGGTTTCATTATTTAGGTTTTCCTGACTACATCTTTTACCCATCTCACTCATACTGCTAGACTTGTGGGAATTTATAGGGCTACAACACATTAACTGCACTTGGTGTGCTTCCTTTTGGGTGGATAACCTTATATTTATGGATTCTCTACACTATACTACATCTATTGATGCAGGAGTCAGAGCTAATGGTGACCAAGAGAGCCTGAAAGTTTATCCTAAAAGTATATGATGAGGTAATTCATCAGCACCCTCCATTTTGGAGGTAAGTATTCCTGATGCTATTGTTAAACAATGTTACAAGTGGTATGAAAATCGATCTATCATTTCTTATTTCATTATTCATATCCCATTAAAGGATTTCATCGATAACTGGTTCCGCAACCATTGGGAGTTGTTGGGTGTCCATGTCTCTAAAATCCAAAACCTTACCAAAGGTTTTTTATTATTAACCTTTAAGGAGCCCTTGAAGACATAGCTAATTCTTACAAAGTCCAATGTTTGTTTCCTTCATAACCAAATTATGATTGTGTCTACCTTATCCTGTGATTTTAAATTTTTTAACAATGTCGCCCTTCATGTCCCTGT
Organism: Torreya grandis; assembly: GCA_037957365.1. Taxonomy (NCBI): domain Eukaryota; kingdom Viridiplantae; phylum Streptophyta; class Pinopsida; order Cupressales; family Taxaceae; genus Torreya; species Torreya grandis. The sequence continues at coordinate 1,804,899 of JARHVA010003217.1, read as the reverse complement.
TTGGTTTAAGCTTCATGATCTACTAGTTTACCTCTGGGATTTTATACCCTAAATTATTTCTCCCATAAGACATTTTGTTATGATTGGACCAGATAGGTGGTTCTCCCATTTAACTAACAAGTGAGTATGTGTGGAGGTTGACCTATCAAAGGATCTAAAGGATATCATTGAAATCCAATTTGGGGAGACCCAATGGTCATAAAAGGTTGTTTATTTCAACCTTCTCAACACTTGATTTTTTTTTCAAGCTTCAGACCACCACATCAAGGATTGTCCTCATATGGTTTATCCTAAGCCTCCTTAGCTACCTCCTTAGATCGAGAACCCCAAACCAATAGACCATGGTGATGGTTAGACCATAGTTACGCCTAAACTATTGTCAAGTCCTAAGCCACAAAGTACACCCTAGATGCCACCTTGGGAAGACTCTCCCCTAGTTATCATGTCCTTTCAAGGGACTTGTCTATTTCCCCCTACCACCCTAGCTCTTTCCAACATGCAGAGTATTTTTCTGGCCTCTCAAACTATTAGGATGCCTATGGCTAAGGTTATCTCAACTAGTGGCTCATTCTCCTAGTGGTCTCATAGCTCACCTCATGGGGGTGTAGACTCTCCTTAGGAGGAGTATGATGCCAAACATCATTTCATTATGGTTAGTATAATTTCATACTCTCACTAACACCAAAACTTTGTAACATTGGCAGATTTTGAGGACATGCAAAGGGAGATTAAAATGAATGACCCTTCCCTATGAATGTACTATCATAGAATGTTAAGGGTATTATAGATTCTACCCAAAAAAACTTTGTGTGAGCTACTTGTCAATAGATTAGTTTTTTATATATTCTTTGTCTACAAGAAGTTAAAGTGTTTGGATTTATCCTCTAGACGTCCTTGTGAAGCATTTAACATGATGCCTCCCAAGTCACCACCTTGAATGAGGTGGGATATGGAGGAACTTGTATTTTATTTACTCTTAAGGCCTCCCCCAACATCATTTCCATAGGGGAGGACCCGTCACATTAGGTAATCTAAATTATTCTTGACATTGAAGGTCATCCATTTGACATTATCAACATCTATGCTCTCAATGATGGCCCTGACCGCTCACTACTTTAGCAATCTTTGGTAGATAGAATACCTACTACCACATGGCTTATGTGAAATGAATTAAATATGATTGAATACCCCCCAGAAAAGACTAGGTCCCTCCCTATACATTGGTGTGTTGGTAAATTTGAGGCTTATTATTATTTCAAAAATAAATGGGAGTTGGCACACCCTCTCCTTTGGCAGTGGAAAATTAACCCCATGTCTTGGTTGATGTGGTCTAACTACCAATGTAGGGATCACTATGTGCTCAAATGTATTGACCACTTTATGAAGCCAGAGCAAAATCATTTCTCATTTTATAGCATTGATGGACATCCTATTAATGTCTACTCAAGTATTTTTTTTAGATCACTCACCATTTAATACAAAGTGGAATGGACCTATGGACAGTATAATGTGCCATGTAATCAATTTATTCTCAATAATTCCATATTGAGTCATACTAGTACCATTTGACTCATTCACCAGATATAGAACCTAGCCATATGGCCCTTATATGCCGTCAGCTGGATTGAGTGGTGGAATGAGGTCATTTTATGCACCACTTCCTTCCTCTGCCAACATGGTAAACATGTCACCTAGATTCATAAGTACTCAAATGAGGCCACAATCAGTGAGTTCAAATGGGTCTTTAACTCCTTTGAGGATGATCCTTTTAACTTACAGCTGTAGAAGCTGATTGCTTCTCTTAAACACTACCCCAAGGTGGTGGATAGCCATGAAATTATAGGTGCCCAGCTCCATACTTGGCTGCACTAACTAAAAATGGGTGAAAAATCCTCTAAGGAGTTATTCAAATCTTTTAAATCCAAGCAAGCTCATTAGAAAATTAAGGCCATTCAAGTGGCTCAATCTTGGCTTAATTCCCAGTCTAATATCTCCTCTACCATTATTGAGTATTACAATCTAGTTTTCCAAGCCCAACCTTTCACCACTGAGCAGTTTCAAGATCTTAAGAATTACCTCGATGTGGTGCATCACAAAATCAAGCCAACTAATCAATGGCTTTGTGATGCCCCACTCACCTTGCGGGAGCCTATAGAGGTTTTGAACTATATGAGTGATAGTAAAGCCCCCAACATCAATGACTTCCCTTACAAATTTTATAAGACCACTTTGGAGTTTACTAGTCCTGACTTGTAAGTCTACAAAGAATACTTACAAAATCAGTCTCTTGGACGCATAATCAATCAATGAAATATCAAATTCATTACAAAACCTAGAGATTCTAATCTTCTTACCAATTAGATGTCGATAACCCTGCTCAATGTCACTTACAAGATTCTTGCCAAAGCCTTTGCCAAATGTGTTTGGCTCATCCTACTTGCCATTTTTAGATCAGATACAATATTATTTATTAGAGGGTGATATATTTTGGATAATCTTATTATAATTTGGGAGGGCATGGCTTGGTCCTATTCCTCTCTTTAGAGAACTATTTTTATTATATTGGACTTTTAAAAGGTTTATGATAAGATTTAATGGCAATTTATTTTTTCCATGCTCAAGGCTCTCAAATTTGACCCCTATTTCATTTGCATAATGTAGATTTTGATTCATAATGCCTCAGCCTGCCTCAATATCAATGGGCATCAAACTATGGGGATCAAGCTCTAGTAATTTATTCACCAAGGTTGTCCACTTGCTCTAGCATTTTATGTTTTAGCCGTTGAAGACTTGGGTTACATCTTCACTTCTAAGGATTCTCAAGGGCTCATTTGTGGCATTATATTTCCTCATCACAACTCTTACCTCATCAATGGCCACTTTTCAGATGATACCTTCATCATGTTTAAAGAGCAAGAGGCTACTTTTAATGAATTTATTCAATGACTAGACATTTTTTTTGTTCTTTCATCTTTACCTTCACTAGAGGAAAACCTAGTTTTTTCATCAATGTATGATGCCTATGCCTGATTGGCTTATGAAGTTTAATTGATAGTGGATAATTCAATGAAACAATTCAAGTTATTGGGTACCCCTTTATTTTTAATAGCTTATTGGTTGAGCTTTGGCAATATGTCCTCATCAAGATTGAATGGAAGATTTCATAATCAATCACCAAGCCCTTATCTCTCATGAACAAGTTTTAGATTTACACCAAGATCTTAGCTCCCACACATGTTTACTATTCCTCTTGTTGGACCCCTCAAAAGCCTCTTATTATAGTATGGACAAGCTTCTTAGAGATTTCCTCTGGACAAATTCTAACAAGGCTCAGGGATTTCATTGAGTGGCCTAGGACATTTACTACCTCCCTCATGATAAAGGTAGCATGGGAATCATTGACACATATTAGAAAAGTATGGCATTGTGTACTAAGTGGTTTGTTAGGCTATTGAGCATAATATATCTTGGAAAATTCTTCTCTGACATTGTATCTCTTTAGGATCTCCCTATTACAAAATAAATTGGTAGAATATTGGCTTTCAATCCCTCCTCACCACTACTATAGCTATTAATATTATTAGTTCCTTTGTAATCAAAAGTATATGGAAGGATTTCAAAGTAGTCAAACCCCACTTAAAGTGAGTAGGGGACACATCTTGTATAGAGTTATCTTTTAATGACCGTAACTTATGGTGATCTCCTATTCTCACTAATTATTCCATTCCCTTGGTTGAATTACCTAATATTAAACCATTATGATTATTTCACAAAGGGATTCATGCTATCCATGATTTGCTTACCTCTATAAACTGGGTCTCTTAGCCTAATTTAAAAAACAAGTTTCAATTAAATAATACAGACTTACCTTCTATCCTTCACATTCAAGAATTACTCTCTGATCCTATGCTACATAAGTTTGGCCTACAACCTCCTAGGGCCTCATGGAAAGATTAGAGGTAAAAATATGATACACACTATAAAAGTTACTCTCCTAAGTTTTTTTATCAAGTGATGAGTCCATTCTCTTTGGCTATCAACAAGCTCAATAGGTATTGGGGACTCCAACCCTCTCCCAAGTCTTGGTTCTCCTATCTGGATCATGTGTGGCACCCTAGCCTAGAGCCCAAGGTATCTCATTTCTTGTGGTTCTTAATTTAGCAAGGACTCCCCCTTGGTGAGAGACTACTCCACCTTTGCATTCCTAAACCTTTTATCCAATTTGAAAGTTACCAGAATATTTTAAACATCTATTTTATTTTTGTCGTAAAGCTCAGCCTGCCTAGTGATTGGTTTATTCATTATTCTAACCTTAACATCTTGAGCCTTTCTCTTAGCGTGTTTTGGGATTTTTTTTATTGGTCAGCCTTTATTGCTTTCCTTTGGCATTTTTTCCATGCTATCATCTTCTTTCAGCATTGGAAAGCTGGAAATAATGTCATTTTTAATTATGAGACCTAAGGAATTTCATTTAATGTTAATCAAAAAGTTGTCATTATTTCATAGGTTTACTTGCAAATTCAAGCACAAGTTGAGAAGATGATGCTAAAACTCTGCCACCTACAAGAGCTCCTCAACCATCGGGGGAGTTCCCCTTGCACTATGATCAGAGTTCTACCAAATGGCCCACACTATAGTCCACTGCCACCTCTTCTTAGGAGGCATAGAAATAAAATATGATCTTAAAATAGGGGCCACTTTTTTCCTTCCCTTCCCCTAGGAGGTGTTTGGAGTTCTCATGGAAATTTTGATGTTGGGATTTCATAGAAATCTTCGATGAATATTATTATTCCTGTGTATCCCATGGATTATTGACCTGTCATTATTCATGATGACCCCCTAGATCATTGAGCTATTATGAAGATACCTGATGTAGAACCACATGCTTGGTCAATGATTCCCAAGGATGACCCTCCACCTCCACCACCTAGGGTAGTGACCTGTGCTTAATTTTATGATGATTGGTTATTTGTAGCTACTTTCCTCATACTTTGACCGACCATTTTTAATGTTTTGAGCTGATTTTAATCTATGTTATCGAGTTTGATTTATGATTTGTGTAGCTACATTACTTTTGTAACATTCTATAGTTATAATTTTTGTTTAATATAATGTGAAACATTCTAATTGTTAATAATTTTAAATACCCCATTTGTAATAAAGAATGTTAATTTTTGTTTGATATAAAAAATAATAATTAAAATTTTGAATTAAAATAAGAACACAAAATTCTGACTAAAGCAAAATAATGGGAGCGGATTGAACCCAATACTCTAATAAAATTTAGGGTTTTAAAAAATTATAAAGTCAATAGGTCATTCAACACTTTAAATGCATAAATAAATAAAAAACAAATAAAATAAGAACATTAATTACAGAAGTACATTTAAAAAAAAGAAAAAGAAAACCTTGTTGAAATGGGAGGTAGGGCATAATCAATGTGTTGACATGGGCAATGATGTGGTAGGCCAACAAATAACTATAAATTTGGTACTTGTCTATAGGGTGGTTAGCGAGGATGAAGGCACTATCGACATCACATCTATTGGAGACAAGAAATGACAATAGGGAAGTTATTTGACAATGTATCTATACCATTAATATATAGTCAATTACACATAGGACTAATAAAAATCCAGTGCTTCAAATTATAAATCATTCAATCCCAATGCTAATTTCTTAAAGTCCCATCCATATGGACTTGAACAAAATTAAGCAATGTCATACCAATAAAAATTTAAAAAAGGCTAATTTTTAAAGAACATATGCATGATTACAATGAAAATGTATGTTTTTAGCCCTTTAATTTGATGATGAGGGTATAATATCCTAAAATTCACATGTGAAAATATTCCTATTGAACCTAGGCATAAACCCACTAAAACTGGCAATCGAAGACACTACAACACTTTGATACTTGGAAGAACAAAATGACATAAAATTTAATGCTAAATGCTAAAGATATAACAATTAGAATAATGGAAACATAAAGTGAAACTCTATTACTAATATGGAGGCTTATAAAGGAGGGTAAGGCTCTAAGATTCGTCTCATAAGAGACGAGAAATGGAATATGATGTTTAAAACAATTCAACTGTTGACACATCCTTGATAGGTTGTTTGCTAGTAGGTTGGTCCATAGCATAGAGGCATCGAACGCATGGGCTAATATGCAGCTAGACAGGTATGTGGCAAATACCCTGGGTAATGTGTCAAGTGTCCTCTCCAACACTTGCCATTACCCTACTTTGTAGATCTAAGCTGTCCTTACCCTACTTCCCACATCTATTTTTGCTAAATATGAGATGTGTATTTGATGCACCTATTCCATGAGACAAAAAAATTGTTTCTGGTTAAACAGTTGCAAGTATTTTTAATTTGTTTATTATGATTTTGTTTCAGATAGAATTGTAATATTGTTGCATAAATAAAGTGAGAGTAAATGTTTGGTTTCTGGGTTTTAAATATGTAGGAAAAAGGAGAACAAGTGACTCTTGCTCACTAGGGAACTCTATTTTACAAATCAAAATTGCTTAGAGACCTATCTTCTAATAAGGTATAACTCTATTTTATACATGTATGAGAGAAAAAATATATTTTCAATTGAATAAATAAAATCTAGGTGGTGGAAAATAACATATGAAAATATATTTTAAAAAATATAGAGTGAAATACAGTATATTAAAAGAATTTAAAAAAAATACATAGATTAAAAATATCTTTCGACAGCCACAGACATGGTTAGAACACATGCATGTATGAAAAACCAAATATTTAATGAGAATCTACATCACTAATGTTCCAAAACCTTCAGGGTTTTAAAAAAATTAAAATATTACCTAGTAGAGCACATTCCATCATTCTAGTTATGGTAATTTATTTAAACATGAAGGGCAATAGACTAGTTGTGTAAAGGCCCTTTCGACCATCATAGATAGGAAGCCTTCTCCCCAATTCTATATCTCTATACAACTTCACCATCTACCCCATTGTGGCTATGTTCATGCTTATTAGTGTCACTTCTGACATAATATAACTCTCCATGACCAACACACATCCTTCTCATCTCCTCAAATAACGTGTCCCTTTACTATTACACATGGTTACGGTTTTTAAAGTATTTTAATATAGAATATTATTGAAATATTTTATGCCTATTAAATTTTCAAATATATATATAGGTAAAAACTAATAATATACATATATTGTTTTAGAAAATGAATACTATAACACTATTAATATTAAATTTAATTATATATTTAAATAAACAAATGTTGTAACAACTGCAGCTGTAACCCTAGCACGGTTGGCAAGGAAGATGGTACAAGCTCCATGTCTATTGAAGAAATTTCAAGGTATGGATAGGAGGGGGAAACACTAAGGGGAGATAACACCCAAACAGAAGTTGGTTTCCCTGAGAAGCTATCATGGACAGATAAAGTGGATACAAAGGAACCAACAAATGGATCTAATGATATTTTGATATTAGATACCATAATGGAGGGGATTGTTTGTCTATGTGTCCCTGATTCAATTGTAGAACAAACCCCATCACTAGGCATATCTCCCTTCAAACTACCGTCAGGCCATCGATATACAGTCTTGTTTGGTCAAGGATGACAAGTGCCTGCGATATGGATGGATGGCATACACCTTTCAATTGAGCGCACTACAATGTTACCAACCATCCCTATCAATGATGGTCAGCTTCATGTCTTGATGCAAATATGCCAGCCCCTGAGCTATGCCTACCATGATCTTGTACTGCTGTGACCACATCAGGCATGGTCAGGTAGTGCTGAAGAAATAATTTGCCAGGCTGCCATTCTCCATGAAGTCATAGACCAAGATATGCGCACCCTAGCAGCCTCACTAGAAACCCTCCCTCACAATTTTCCATCCTCTTTTTTTCTTAATCACCCTAGAAGCTTCACGGTTATGCATTGTGAACATTATAGAGGAGGAAAAAAACAGGCGGTGATTTCGTAGAGTATGTGATTAGGGTTTTTAATTATTCCTTGATTGCTGCCCTTTAACATGCCTAAAAGCCTACCCATTGATTATGGTGGTATCAGATGGTCCAAGTTCATTTGAGATCGATTCATGAATCGTTGCTCGAGCAAATAGGAGGTGACACGATTATGGGTCAACACAGTACGTACTATTAATTTTTATCGATGCAAAGTATTTAAATAATTTAATAGTCACACTCATATTTAATATCAATATATACATTATAAACCCTTCAAAGAATTGATCACACAATTAAATAAAATATATAGGTGAATATATCTACACATTTCCATGATGGGTACTTTGAAAATGATGAATTTTTTTACCATGTCATGATGGCATGCATCCGTTTGATATTTACTAAAAATGAGGCTTTAATATCTAATATGGTTACGGCGATTTTTATTGTAAACAAGAACATGTGCGTCCAGGATATAAATAAAAATATAAAAATAAATGTGTATGTCTCATGCATGTGGTCTCTTAATTCATTTAAAAGGTGTAGGAAAGTCTAAGGTGTTTAGGTATTAGGTTTTTATATATATATATATATATATATATATATATATATATATATATATATAAAAGATAAAAATAGCTGTATAAGATAATTAAAATTGTCAAAAATTGTACATGGGGTATCAGTTAGTGTAATATTGATTCAACATAAAACAATTGAAGACATCCATATATTCGGAGTTGTTGGGAAATAAAATATATTTACATTAGATGCCACAATAATACACATTAAAATGACAAATTTTTGCTATCCTACTTGCACTGCTGTAATTAACAATAAATAGTGTAAAAAGAAAACGAATCAAAATAATGATGCAATGTGGCATTGTCCAAAATGCCACATTAACGTTCAGAAACTATGAATATAAGTATGCAATGAATTTTGTATTGGAAGATGCTATAGAAATAATATGGACCATGACATTTGATGATGTTGCTATTGTAGTAATGGGTATCATGAGAAAAAATATGTAACATATATCAACATCACATAATGAGTTTTGAGAAATTGTTGGGAAAGTGCTATTCTATAAGTACCATTTAACAGTTTCAACAAAATAAAAAATTTACAATGACAAAGAACAATTACATTGTACTATATTGAATGCAATTTAAAATGAATCTACACCAGTAGATACATCTTTTTTTGATGCATTTGATGTAGAGTGACAGATGTTAACTCTACAACTAATGTGAATAATTGTAGCTTGTGTTCAGTTTCATGTATGTAATACATAAATAAAATCGATTTTGAAAAAAAATGTTGGTATTATTCATCTTCAAAAAATTTATTCACCATATCATAAGATGTTCGATATACCTTTCCATTCTCTCAATTTTGCAACAAATTAGATATTTGAATAGTTTGTGATCTTCTAAAATGACATGTTGTAAATCTAAGTGTTTTTTTAGTATTTTTAAAATCTTAACCTATGGTTAATTTTGTATTGATTAAGGATCATTGTAAAACTCAAAATAAAATAAACATGTCATTATAACATTTTATTTTATTTTATCTTAGGCACTCTTTTTAATTACTTTAGGCACTCTTTTTTGTAACATTTTATTTGGAACTACTATTCAATACGATTTTTGCTATTAAATATGGCCCTCGAAACATCCTACTAACCAATTGGACAAGAAAACATAGAGGCCAAAGAACATACATATTTGAATATCATTTTCGATATTAATTAGTATGCATGGGAATGTAATGAAAAAGACATTATCTAATTCCAAATAATTTTAACTATATCGAACAATGAAAGAGACTGTGTAGAATATAGTTAAAGAATACTTGAACAATAACTACTAATATGAAAATTGAAATAAAAATGAAATGAAATATTATAAAATCAAACAAAATTCATTCCTATATGTATATGGTCAATCATTAGGTTTGCTAAAAAAACTTATAACAATAAGCAATTAACTGAAAAAAAGGATATTTAAATAGTGTACTATTTTCAGCTAGTATAAATTTAGCTATACATAACTCTTTTAATAATTTAGTCATTAATATTTCTATTATGAATACTATAGATACTAATGGGAAGCAAACACTCAAATAAAAAGGCCTATTTAAATTATGAAATACACAGGGATGAAATAAATGCACATCAGTGACTTAAATACCATAAAAAAATAACAAATTGTTTCCCATTACTTACAGATGAAGCTAGTAGAGAACCTCAAAAGAAATTTAGTGAAAGAATAGATAGACTTTATTCAATACATCCATGCTTAATTTGTAAAGAATCATATCCAGACATTCAAACAAGGAATTGTCATGGGAGCTTTACTTGTTATTGATGCATTGGTGAAAAAAATATTAATCATTTTAGTGCAGTGTATAAAATGGACCTAAGAATACAACCTAAAGTTCTATTTGATCTCACTCAAGTTGAATAAATGGTTATTGCAAGAGTTAATCCACTACTACAGGTAACTCATGCACGTGGTGGATAATTCAAATATAGTGGCCATACTATTAGTTTCCCACAAGATATATCTTCTATTGTTAAGTATTTTCCACACTAGCCTGTAGACCTTGATATCTTAGTATTAAGAATAATTGGATCAGAGAACAAACCATACAATTGATTTGTAAGAAAATCACATGTTAATGAATATTTACACTATAAAAAGGAAAATATCCCGACTATGGGGATGTTAATGTTGACTATATGTCACTAGATGATTTATTGTCAAGGCCTACTAATATCTTCTCACTCTTTCATCACACCACAATGGAGATTCAAGATATGCTAAATACCAATGCCATCTTTGAAGATGACATAGATGCACCTATAAATCTACAACACCAACAAACAACATCATTTATATCTTATATTCCAAATGCATAAAGAGAGGTCGACTGCATAAGAGACTATGTGAACAACATAAATAGTGCAAACCCACTTGAAATTAATTGTCCAAATGTTAAAAATTCACCTATCAATGAATACAACACTGAGGGGATATTTTCTATGTCATTTTTGACTCTTTTTCCAATTGGTTATTGCATGTTCTAACAACCTATATTAAAAATATCCAACTACACAAATATGCTTTGCAGTTGCTTATATATCAAGATAAAAGATTTGGAAGCCACCTACACTTCCACTATTTTATGTTAAACATAATTATGCACCATCGAATCCAAGAAATATCAACATTATTTGCAAAGAGAAACATATAAGACAACATAACACTCATAATTTTAGACTTGCATGCATATTTAACACAATTGCCCAATGTATGTATTGTAGATCAATTAATGCATTTTGAGTCAACACTTAGAGGTACACATGCATTTTGGTTTAAATGTAGAAGCAAACTAATAGATATGATCACATAACTAAGATCACTGACACTATTCTTGACCTTGAGTACAACAAACACTAGATGGCCAGAACTACACATAATCATGCCAAAAACCACAAATTATACCATAAATAACACTGCCCAATGGAGAATCATAGCCTAATTGAGAATCCCCATCTTGTATCTTCATACATATAAAAAGGTTTACAATCTTTTGTGATGAAATCCTTGATGAACATCGTCACAACAATGACTATTGGTATAGGTATTCCTATTGAAAATATGATATATATATATATATATATATATATATATATATATATATAAGTTTAAAATTATTTAATGTATTTTTTATACTTAGGTACAAATGGCAACATAGAGTATTTTTGCACATCTATGGATTCATATGGTTAGAAAATGCACTAAAAATGGATACACTAAATTGGAAAAATGAAGCTGAGGTTGATTTTACAAGGAAATATTTTGATCAACACATAATAACATGGAACCCACACAACAAGATAGCCTCCACCAAATAATCCACCATAATGATTATGATGAACCATGCTTACTCACCATTGATGCAATATTTCATTGCGACCCTCAAAAGGATAACAAAGAACATCTAAACTGAGTCTAACTTCACATAGAGTGTAGTGAGTATACATGCTTAGGAAAAAAAAGAACAAATTTACAATGCATATATAATGTCGCATGGCCATTGCAAGCAAATTCAAGCATGTTCATTGATAGTCTACACTGAAATACTTACCTTCCATCATGAAATCATGAAAGAGTAAATATCCATAATGCAAGCATGATTTAAATATGAGGTGCAAATATAATTTTCCAACTAGTTATTTGTCGGCATGTTGCGCTCATAGATATAGTAAAATATGTAGCAAAAGTTGAAAGTAAATCTGAAAGTTACCATCATATGCTAATAAGGATATCGTCTACAATTGGAATTGAGAGCACAGCGAGGATTGCATATAGAAATTTTCTATCAAAAACTAATGTTGATCGAGACATAGGTGCACAAGAAACATGTCACATGTTGCAAAAGTTTCCTTTAACAGTTTGAAATCATAACGTCACTACCTTACTTCTTGGAAAAAAAATATTTAGATGAGTTCTTCAAAGTGCATCTATCGACAATAATCTACCATCTTTCATAGACATGTATCTAAAATGCCCTTCATTTCTTGACAAAATGCCATCCATTGAGGTTTCTTGGACATGGTCTTACAATAGTAAGAGGAAAATTAATCAATGAAAAAAAAACCAAATCAATCAATTATTTGTATATTTCCTTGTTTCTCCTCCAAGCCTATTGTTGAATCACCATTATATGAGGATTTATGTTAGATACATCTCTTACTTTAAAAATAATTTTTTAACATTGCAACGGGCATTAGATTTAATAAGGTAGATAATATTAAACATTGAGAAGAAATACATAATTTTTATAATCAATGGCATGATGAGAAAATACCTACAAAAAATAAAAATGTCAAGAAAGCAATGCTGAAAGTGATAATGAAGAACATCTAGAATAGGACATGGAAATACAGGAGTGGGAAAGCATATCTTGTACACACCCATCTGTAAATGTTGAGCTATATAACATCAACATGTTTTAACTCTATGACTTTGACAACATACACAACTAGAATCATTCAGATATCTTGTTCAACCTATACACAAGTACACAACAATTCATAGATTCATAACATGCAATTTAAAAAGATGAAAAAATTGAGTACAACAACAATCCAATATCATATGAGTTGTCAAGAAATCAATAGATAGCCTTTAACATAATTAACCAACATGCTAAGAAAGAACCACATGGTAGACCTCTCTGAATGATTGTACAAGGAACATGAGGGATAGGAAAATCTTACTTGATAAGAATAATCAAACACACCCTAGATAAGCTTCCAAGAAACAATTAGTCTCTCCTATTTCTTGCTCTAACTAGCATTGCAACATTTGACATAATTCATCAATAATACATTCAACACTTCATATCCATATCCAAGAAATGAAAGTGTTAGAGGGATAAATATTAACAACTTTCCAAGAAGAAATGAGACACATTCAATATGTGCTCATAGATGAAATGAGTTTTATAGGTCCAAAGATGCTTAGTAAGATAAATAACCGATTGTGACAAGAATTTCCTTGTCAAAATAACAAAGACTTTGGTGGTTGTTCAATTATACTCATTGGAGACATAAAACAAATCCCACCTATAAATGGCATTCCAATGTATGTAGGTAGATATTTTTGGTCACATATTATAGTGCATATTTGATACATTTTTTACATTAGAAATAATTTTTCACCAACATGGATGCACAATAAAATAAATACAATTCATGAATTTATTAACTAACATCAGAGATGCAAACCCAACTCAAGAAGATTTGAATATGCTCATGTCTAAAGCAACATCATTCATACCTCTGGAAGAATATGAAAATTTTAAAATCTCTACACATTTGTATGCAACAAATGTATTGATAATAATGCATAGTAAACAAATTTTAAAAACATTTAATATGTCGATTGCTTTATGCAGAGATGAACAAAGAAGACAAACAAATACAGCTAACCATAGCGACACTCAACCTGAGCTAGTTGTGCTTCTATGTAACAAACAAAAAAACATGTTAACATCCAATATATGGGTGAAAGAAGGATTAGTTAATGGATCTATTGGATAAATTGTAGACATTGTCTACAACTTAGATTCAAATTCACCCTTCCTACCCATATATGCAATTGTTGCATTAAATAAATACTCCCCCCCCCATGGGATGCAAATAATCTGACACATGTACTAGTTGTTTCTATCACACAAGGTAATCACCGATAGATGCCTATAAAAATGGCATGGGCACTAACCATACACAAAGCAGAAAGAATGACACTTAATAAATCAATAAATGACATTGGAAAAATTGATAACCAAGGATTAACATTCACTTCCATATCAATAATATGTTCAATCAATGACATGTACATTTCCCCTGGATTTACCTTTGAATATTTTGTAAGAATGAAAGAAAGTAAATATGTAAATATTAAAAAATTAGAGTAGAAAAAAATTGATAGATCTATCTCTTCCACACCATTCATAATAACTCTAGCTTTGTAATCAATGTTGTATAAAATAAAAATAAAAATAAAGATATTCATAACTACTATTAAATACAATGGATTTTATAGCTTTGACAATTCATCATTTGTAAAAAATTATAAAAACTGATATAATATTAAAATATAAATTATACAATCTAATATTAATTTAAATTATATAATATATAAAATCATTTTTTTTTAATGTATATATAAATTATAATAAATAATTTATAACATTTCAATAAAGCTGACCAAATAAATTGATAATTAAATTACGTGACTTAAAACAAAATAAAGGTTGTGAAGAATAATTGCAAAAACTTAGCAAAAAAAACACAGATTAAAGCACTTTATCATTGCAACAAGCCAAATATGAACTAATTTTATTTAATTTCCAAATTTTATTGCACCATGGGGGCAAATGCTATTACAAAAGGCTTATTACAATCTCTTACATACCTTATTCTTCTCACACTTATCATACCTTGATATGTGCATGTTATAGGAGTTCTATTTTAAATAGGTGAATAATTTAGTTAGTACAACTACTGTTAGTTTGTGTAAAACAATTATTAGGTGAAACTACCAAACCATTAAACTAAGAAATATTGGGGCCTATCAAGTTGGTAATAATTATTAGTTAAGTATTAAATTATGGTTTCAAATGCATAATTATATATGCATTCAAATTAATTATATTCTCTGAATGTTGTAAGTGTGAACCTATACACAACTATGTTAAATATTAATTAGATAATGTAGGTCTAATATGAACACACAACTCTAACATGATCTTTTATTAATTAATATATAATCCATCTTAGTATTTTTTGATGTGGTTCTCTTATTATTTTAGTATTTAGGAAATATAGTTCATAAAGAGTGTATGTTTATTATAGATAATTTAACAAGATAACCATCAAGAATAGGTGCACTCTTCCACAAATTGATAATCATCTTGATTAAATTCAACATACCAAGTATTTTACTAAACTTTATTTGAAATCTAGTTATCACCAAGTATGTATTAAGGAAGAGGACATTTGGAAAACAACATTAAAAATAGTGGAAGGGTTTCATGAGTTGTTGGTTCTACCTTTTGAGTTTTTATTGGTTCCTTTGTCATTGTATATTTGGTTGATATTCTTTTTTTTAGTATAACATTGGATAAACATGTTGATCCTTCATAATAAGTTTTATAATTTTTGAAGGAGAATAAGTGTTGAATGAGAAGAAATGTGAGTTTTTTCAACAATCACTTATCTTTTTAGGGCATGTGGTTGGATATGGGGATTTTAGTATTGATTCAAAGAAAGTAGAGGCCATCATGAATTGGATAAATACTTCCAATGTGATAGAGACAAGAAACTTCATGGGTGCAGTTCAATATTTGAGAAAGTTCATATATACCTTCTCTTCTATAGTTGCACCTTTGCATGCAATTACAACCAGTGGTAAAATTTTAATAAGGATAATTAGAAACAAGGTGTATTTGATATGTTCAAACATAAGATTAGAAATTCTCTAGTTTTAGATTTTTCTAATTTGTAACTACCTTTTGAGGTGGAAATAAGTGCTACTGACTACATTATGGGGGTTGTCCTACTTCAAGGAAGTAATCTAGTATGTTACCATTTAGATTTATTTCCTAGGATAATTTTGAATACTATATCATGGGTAATAAAAATATTTTCCATATGGATCATCAACCTCTCCAATATTCACAAGCTCATATTAAGCATTAGAAAACTAGACACTATAAGTGGATAGGTTTTTTGTAATGAACTCATTTGGTTATCAAATATAAGAAATGTGTGACTAAAAAAATAGTTGACATGTTATCTATACATCATCTTATTTCAACCAAGGACACCATAAATATTATTGATCCTTTTGTTTGTCTTATGTAAATGGATATGAGTATGATGAACATGTTGGGGAACTATTTATTCAAGCAGAGAAGTCCCAAGGTGTAGGTTTGAACCCAAGGAGGATTATTATTATCTTCAATATGGATTTCTTTATAGTTTAGGTAAGTGTTATAAAAATTAGGGTCTACATGTAGTGATTTTAGCATAGTTTTTTTACGGGTAGTCATGAGTTGAGTTGTCATAAAAAATTACATGTTATTAAGAATTACATGAGTTGTATTGATAAAGGTTGACTCCTTGAATAATGATACCATCAACTTTTATCATTTGGTATCAAATTATTTTTCTTGGATCCCTGTCTAAAATAAGAATGAAAATAATGGATTTGTAGTGCAAACCACTTGCAAACCAATTATTTGTTAGTCCTCCTTTTTTGTATTTATGTTTGCCAATAAGTATGTAATATGAACCATGTGTAACCCCATTGTCAATCATTTTTTTTTGGTTATGTTGTTTTCTTAATTTATTTTAGCACTTGTTTAGGATTTGATATATAGATTTGATTTGAAATATCTATTTTGTGGATCTTTGTGTCAAAGAGTTATATTCATTTGGATCATTTTTTTTATTTATTTTACATTAATCTAATCTATTTTGATTGATATTTTAATTCTATAATTAAACATGACTTTGGAATCCACATGAATCAATTCCAATGTGATAATATAAATGCCAAATATGAATGTTATCACATTTTGCATTATATGTAATGATTTTTGGTTGAATGAATATTATATGCAAATGGATTGATACCATTATAATCTTGAACCCATGACATTACTAAAGTTTTTAATATAAATCAAAATAAAATATTAAGGTATTTTAATTCTAGTTGTAGCTCAACATATCCCTCCACACCAACATCTAGTCCACACCACTCTACTCAACCCTTGCTCCATTGTTAACTCACTATGGAATACGGATCTAGATAGTAAAATGTCCTTGGCTCTACACTGAGATATCAAATCAAAACAAAATCAAATATAAAATTGACATATCCATCAGATATCCCTTGTAGTCAGCTTAATATAAAACCCTAAATCGATTTACATGAAATGTTAATTTTTTTCCTAGATCAATTCCATGTTGCACATAGGGACCTTGACTTGGTTTGTACATCAAATCCACATTGAATTCAACACAGTGTTCTTGCATTGTCTCAAAACCCCCAAGATATCAACATAAGTATTTATTTAATTTGGTCTTGGATGCATCGATGGCACAACCAAATTTACATTTTGAAGCTCACATTCACATCTAGATATAGACTGCAACCAATGGATCAGACTCATCATGCACTCAAAATCCCTATATTTTCATGATAACTATGGTGGCGATGGTATATAGGTTGTAACTTATTTTTAACATCAACCCAAATC
Organism: Torreya grandis; assembly: GCA_037957365.1. Lineage (NCBI taxonomy): Eukaryota > Viridiplantae > Streptophyta > Pinopsida > Cupressales > Taxaceae > Torreya > Torreya grandis. The sequence goes on along the minus strand of JARHVA010003217.1, from coordinate 1,787,081 downwards.
CATGTATTCTACCCAACACATGGGGAATGGTAAAACCATATTTAAATGAAACTCCCCAGTTTTAGGTTATTTTAAGTTATGTCTATATTTAGGTCTTGCATTGTTTACTATTTCGATATTATGTAGGTTTTTCATTATTTACTATTTAGGTATTATGTAAGTTTTGTAATAAGCAGATGGATTTGGATATCCAATAAGGAGACTTACTTTAGTATAATCATTATTAGTAATTATTTTGGATCTACTCCTCATCAAAAAGTGTCTCACTTTTTTTTGGAGGGCTCTAGATCGATTATTTGGAAGACATTAAAAGATGTTAAACAATTAGTAAAATGTAGAGTTTTTTGGAAGATAGGGATTTTATATAAATCAAAATTTTGAACAGATTCTTGGGATCAACATCCTCCATTATTCTTAGAGTTTCTAGATCTGTTACCTTTGTAGTAAATCTTGAAACATATAGTTTGAATAAAGGTTGCTTCATATATAGATTCTAAGACTATTAGAAATTTCACTTTCTTACAATGGAAGGGATAGGGAGAGTGGCTAATAAATGTATCTCATCAATGAAATATTCTTATTAATCAAATTCTCAAATAGATATTTTTTTAAGGAATAGCTAAGGAGGATAGGATAACATGGGGCCTTGGTGGTCTAGGTGAGTATACAGTTTAATAAGGGTATAATGTGTTGATCTCTTCTATGGAAATTATAAAAAATGTCCTATGGGATAAAGTATGGGCTAGTAAAGGATGGCCTAAGATAAATTTATTTTTTTGGAAAGATATGCACATAAGCTACCTCACCTATGATAAGCTTATGAAGAGAGTTTTTTATGGTCCATCTAAATGTATTATGTGTAATTCTCAGGAGGAAACACTTGATCACTTGTTATTTCAATTTGAATTTTCTAGCGAACTATGGAATAGCTGGCTACCTCTCTTTAAGGTTAAATTAGATTTTTGATTGAACCCTAAAAACACCAACGAAACCTAAAAACACATAAAAATCAAGCATACCCTATTCAGATGGGTTGGTATTTAGGTTTGAGTTTCATTTGGTGGCACATTTGGTTGGAAATAAATGCTCAAATTTTCCAAGAGAAAATTCACTCATTAGAGTTGGTATGGAAAAAAATTGTAATTAGGGTCTTAGAAACTATTAGAGATTATCATATGTCTAAAAAATCCTAAGAGAAAGAGACAACTCCCCAGGCTCAAAATTTTGGAACATAGAAACCCCCTCCCCAAGGATGGGAAAAGTTAAATATAGATGGGGCTACTAAAGATAATCTAGGGGTTACGAGGATCAATTTTCTCAAAAGATATTATGTAGGGAAGATCCTACATTGGGAGTTAGAGGATCTCATAAGGGATACTAATTTTTAAATAGAAGGATTGGTTATCAGGAAAGGTTGTCTCAATGTTTGGAAGTAAGGGGTACATAATATTCTAGTGGAGTTAGATTCTTAAATTATGGTGGGTTTTTTGGATCTCATTATACTTTTAGATCATAGGCTTGGAACATAAGCAATATTGTCAATCAATTTAAATCCATATGGTAATAATTTGAGGATGCCATCCTGACGTATGTGCCTAGACAAAGGAATGTTGTGGTTGATTTTCTAGCTAAAGATGGTACAACTAGACATACATTGGCTTATAATTAGGGTAGGAACACTTCAGAATGGTTGGAGGTGAATCAAAGGGTCCATTATTTATCCAATATACATTTATGTGAAGGGAAAACTAAGACTAGAATTTGCTAATTCTTGAGGTTTTTTGGAATTCAACTTAGTCAGTACTTTTGTTTTTTCTTGTGTGTGTGTTTCTTAGGCTTACCTAAAGTGGTAGCTTTAGTTGTGTACTTTAACTATTTTAATAAATCTTTTTACCTTTTCAAAAAAATAGTTTTAATATAATAATTCTTAAATTTTTTATTTAATTTTTCAGTACAATTTTTATATTTTGGGTTTAGATTTGACTCAAAGCTTTAATTTGATTCATTTTTTTGTATGTATAGAAATTTGATATATATATATATATATATATATATATATATATATATGTAATTTATTGTTTAGTTTGTCTATTTTTATTTTACTTTATTTTTAATTTTTAATCTTAAATAGTTTACTTCATTATTTTAAAATGTTTTTAGTATAGATTTTAGTTTAGAATTTAATTTTATAGGTGTTGAATAAAATGTGTTTCATGAAATTATTGGTGTCAAGCCACGTTTAGGTTGAAATATATATTTTATTCTATAATTTAATGTTTGTGTCTCATTTTTAATAGATTCATTAGTTTTTCAAAGTACTTAGTGTCAATAAATATATAATTGTCATTTATCATTAAATTTTTATATTTACAGTTTTCTAATGTAATAATTTCTTCTTTTTTTATGGAAGCATTATCAGGTGAACCAATGCCCATTATTCAAGGGGGAGGGGCAGGGAGGGGTGATGGGGTTTGTATTCACTTATGTGCACACTAAGGGGGAATGTTATAAATATTAGTGTTCACATATAAGTTTCTAACATTATTCTTATATGGGTAATCTTGAGTTGAGTTGTCATAACCAACTCCATGAAATTTGGGATTACATGAGTTGTAACAATAAATGTTGTCTCCTTGAATAAATGAGACTATCACCCTATGTAAACATGTAACCCATCACATTTAATGTTTTTTATTGATGATTGACTATAAATTAATGGTTGTTCTTAGTAATATTTGTGTGCCCAAGCAGGAAAGAGTTTATCTATTGAAGGAAGTATATACTTTAAAGGTTATAGGACCATTTTGTGCTAAAAATATATTTTTATATTTGCATAGGTATAATTATTAGAATAAAATGAAATTAGATGTTTTGAGGTTCTTAATAAACTGCACATTATGTAATATAAGCAAATCTAGTAACAAGAAGTTGGGTTAGTCTATGCCATCACTAGTTATATTTAGATCATGAGAAAACATTTCCATATATTTTGTGGGTGGCTTGCTTATGTCAAGGAAGGGGCGTGGCCATCTCATTATGGTTGTGAACCAATTTAGTAAGATGTGCATTCTTATTTCTTGTAAGAAGACCTTAAAGGTAATGACACATTTGTGTTTTTTTTTATAACATGTAGGTTCATTTTGGTTTACCTAGATATATTGTGTTAGATTGGGACTTGAGGTGTGTCGAGAAGTTTTGGGCCATATGTGGGAGAATATGGATACTAAGTGTAAACACTATGCTACTTTTACCACAAATTAATGTTAAAGTCAAGGTTGTGAATACAACATAGTATAGCTTTTGAGAGGATACAATAGGAAGCATCCTAAGTTTTGAGATTAAAATTTTGTGTATATTCAATATTCGTACAATAGGAAACTGTGTTATTCTACTAATAAATCTCCGTAGAAAACATGTTTTTTATACTTACCTCCATGTGAATATGATGTTGTTTTGAGACAACCATACAAAGGAAATGGAAAATTGGACTTGTGGTCCACAAAGATAATAAATTCATTGAAAATATTTATTAAATTCACCTCCAAGTTCAAGAGAGGTCAAAGGAGTCATAATGTAAGTACAAAGAAATACATAATCTACATAGGATTGAGCATAGTTTCCTAGTTGGAGACAAGGTATTATTGTACTTGAATAGTGAAAGTCTCCAAGATAATTATAAGAAGCTTAAGCCTTTTAGGAAAGGCCCATTTTAAATTATAGAATAAGTGGGCAAGAATTCTCTTAGACTTGATTTGCCTCCTTATATGAAGATATATTTAGTTGTCAATGTTGATAACTTATGTCTTTTTTATCCTTCTATGTTATAAAATGAATATATAGGGTTTTTTATACCTTAAAATAGTCAATTGGAATTGGATGAGGGGTTTTTATTATATATTAAGGAAATGACAACATGAAGAGGAGTGAAAATATTCATTAGTTAGGTTAAAGGAACTACCTAGAAAGGCTAAATGGTATTCTAGAGAAGATGTGGGGAAATACATTTCCCCACATAAAATATTCCTAAATCTTTTAAGAGCTTGAAATATTTAAATATACGAAGTATGATCCAAATTTGGATCATAAATTACTATTCGTGTATGCAAAATATTTCCACTATGCCCATTTCTATGTGATTCATGATTTTAAGAAACTATTATAAGACATTTCATATTCAAAACATAAGATGAGATATATAACAATGAAAAAGTCAATGTGGGGGTGATTTAGACTTCTTCATAGAGATAACATCAATAAATTTTTTTCTCTTGAAATGGAGGGGTTTATCATAGATAGTGGATCCACCATTTTTTTAGGGTGGCCACTAGTAGTTACACAACTACCATGGTAGTTGTGTAACTACCAGTGTATATGTAGTAGTTTTGTCACTACCCCAGATGTTATATAACCTCCCTAATGGATTAAAAACTATTAAGTTACATACACAATTATTTCATCACCATAAAAAAATTCTCTAAGTTGATCACTTGTAAAGATTTCTTTTTATCATTGTTGGTTCTTTTAAGCTTCTTAATAGATTTCAAAGTTAAGAAGCATAACTATGGGTCCCATGCAAGGTAAAAAGCTTAATAAAATGTAATGATAAGTCTTAAAGTTGGATTCTCATTGCAAGTTTAAATTTTTATTATTTTTCCTTATTGTCTTATCATTTCCTAGTTGTAGATAGTTGGTTCGGCTGTGTTGGAGTATTAAGAAGTTTATATTAAATGTAGAGCAATCTTGTATATAAGTTTTAGATATAGTAGTAATGATAATTCTGTTTATAAAGGCCATGTTTCATAGTACCTTCTACATTAATTTAATTATATAGTGTAAAGGAAACACAATTTCCTTAATTATTGATTTTTGGTTAGAAATATCTATGATTAGTACGCACATCTATATTATATGGCTATATATGAATAATAAATTCTAATAATAACTTATAATATAATATGCTCTATTAAAATATTGTATTTTTTATGATAAAGATAACCTTCTTTTATATAGAAGATACCTTCTATTTATTTTTACTTCCTATTTCATGAATAAATTAAGTTTTTATTGTGTGTTTTTCTATTCCAAACATTTTAGGAATAAGCTGAGTTTTTATTGTGTGTTTTTCTATTGCAAACAATTCATTTGATATTAGAGCCTTATTAATTATTTTCATGTAATGTTTGTTGAGAATAACCGAGGGGAAACCATTCTTCTCCATGGACCCTATGAATGGTAGTTTATTGAGTGAAAATTATTTTTTTAAATAAAAATCATTATTTATTTGTGTTATCTAAGCTTCTTTATTGTATATATAGTTGGTCACTAACAACAACATTTTTGGATGTATATGTATATGTATATGTATATGTATGGATTGTGGTGTTAGTGGCAAACCCACGTACAACTGAAAAATTAGAGTTTCAGCAGAATTCAAGGAATAAATTGGGAGATGCAGTTTCAGTCACAAAGAAAAAACACCATAGCATCATAGCTATAGCAGTTAGAGTAATATATTCTGTGTCTAATTATTTCAGTGTCACATCTGATCTAGATTTCATTTTCATAGTCAAGCCCCTTATGTGGTTAAAGGATCAAAGCAAAGTTCATTTATTATCAAATTATTAGCATCCCGTGTGCCCTTTGACATTCATCAATGACATAAGGAACCCTGCAGTGTATCTGTTGTGTGAGACATACTTCCAGCCACCTGTTTTCTATTAAATCTGAGATATTTTGCCTTGCATACATATGGATAGACGCCGAGCACGAAGTACCTAGTACCAGAAATGTTGGCTTAGCAGCCATCTCAAAATAATCTTCATTTGAAGGAAAATAATAACGGATTACATTCTATCTTTGTGGAATGTATGACCCATTTTATCAAGGAGTAAGCCATGTGATAATGAGATAAATTGACTCTAAATAAATCCTCCCAGGCCATTATCTTTATAATATTTTTGAAAAGTCTTTGAGTCTTAGGCATGATCAATTTTTTAAAGTGTTAATTTGTTTTATGTTAATAGTTTTTGTTATTGTTTCAGATTAATATAGTTAGTATCAGAGAGTTATAATAGGAATCATTTTTGAAATAATCGTTTTTTATTAGTTAATTAAACAATTTAAAATACATATTACAATAATATTATAAAAAAAAAATTTATAATATAATATATAAATATTGGTATATATTTTTAGTTATTATTTAATAATATTTCATTATTTTTAATGTATTTATAAGATGACAAATAAATATAATGTACAAATTATTATATTATATATTTTTGTTTCATGTCATTTCTAAAATAATTTAATTATCATATCTATTTTAGATAAATCTATGTAAAAGACATCGAGAGATATCATTCTCAAGGCACCTATCTTATATTGGATTTGTGACATAACTGGAATAGGCACCTCGAGAATGATATCTCTCAACATCTTTTACATATATTTATCTAAGATAGGTATGCTAGTAGCAACTGTACATTTTGTGTATTTATTTGAAATATAATTTGAAGTTTTTTATTAAACTTAAAATGTATATTATACATTACATTAAATCAGACATAAACATAATACACATTACATTAAATCACCCAAAACTTTAATTCATATAATTTAAAATTTTCAATCTAAATAGTTATTTAATACTCATCAAAATGTACCATACACATCACATAAAGTGTCAAATAATGAATAAGTACACCTCACATAAAATGTCAAGTAATGAATAAGTACATAAATTTATTCATAGTTACACAAAATTATTTTTCCTTTAAGAATTTCAATCTCTCTTCCTCAGCTTTCCATTTGGAAAGTTGTTTTCTATTTTTTAGCTTTTCATAGCATTAATATGTAAATGGAGGTAAGATTATTAGTCATTCCAAAGACTTTACATGGGATATAGCCACAAATGTTAATCTCGTTCTTTTTCTTTGACCTATATCGATTGTGACTTTTGAAAGGATCAAACCTTGTGATTTGTGTATTGTTAGTGTCCAAGCCAACCGTAAGGGTAGTTGACTTGTGAATCCCATTTATAGAGGTGCAACTGGTACTATATATAAATTTTCATATTCAAATGGTATTCTTGAGTGATTTTCAAACTTAACCATAACATACATTGGTGGTTCTAGTGGGGCACTCCTAGGTTTATAGATTATACTTCTGATATACCCTAGAGCTCCATTTAGAAGATATCCTTCTATCTAAAGATTGGAAGTTAACATGACCCTTGCATTGATACCAATCAGTAACTCCACATCAATTTCATCATTTGGACCTCCCATTGGTGCATTGGCACTTCCTACTTTGGTCGTAATGTTGTGTGCAACTGATCTTTTTAATGAATATAATTTTCTTTTATTATGGTTACGCACATTATAATTTATGGAAAATAAATTAATACAATTTTTGAACTCTTCATTGGTGGCTCTATCTATTCCAACATTTGTTTTGGTCATCAATAGCTTCCACTCATCTATTATCAGATTTGTATCTCTCAAATTTTTGAGTAGTTGACAAAACCTTTGTTGGTTATCACTTTCTTCTTCCTATCTAAACATCTTATCCAAATTAAAAACTATTTTAAATTCTTCCCATAATAGTTTAGGTAATATATTGCTATTGTATGGTGGTCTATCACTAACAGGGGGAAGTTGACCCAAATCATCAACCAAAATAATAGATATTTCACCAAAACTCATGTTTTTATTTTCAAGAAATGCTTGAGGAAGTCTCATGTCTATGTTCTGTAGCAAATTTTACCAAATGAAGTTCATTTCATCAATAAATATGTATTTTATGTGGTGGATATATTCTTAGAAACTTGAAAATCTTATTCCTTCTAATTAAACAAAATCTGCAATTGGGATTCAGAATTGTGCATGGATAGTTGAGGCACCAATATTGAATGTTGCGAATCCAGTTGGTGCAAGTATTAGAAGTGGAGACCACTCTGGGAATGTTACATCTTGAAGTGATTGATAAATGGCACCTATCAGATATGATTTTCCTGTTCCTTTTGTTCTTTGGACTATCATGCGTAAGGGTGAATAATTTTGTCCTCCATGAAAATGTGTCATAACCATATCAAGTGATTTTTTTTGGCACCCAAAGTTTCATAATTCATCTTTGGTGTTCTATCATCATCTATAATAAATCCATTATCTTTCATGGTGATTATGAATTTAATTGCTTTATTTGTGTATTCTTCAACTCTATATTCATTATTCCATACTGCTTGTCTATCAATATCTCTTCTTCCCAACATATCTATCTCACTAACTTCCATAACTTGGCCATGTTGTAGCTTGGATATGATTTCCCACTCATGTTCCACTATGTTTTGTTGAATATGTGGATTATCCTCATCTTTAGTCTCACTGTGACATTCAACATCTTCTAGAGTTTTTCTTCTCTCCACGTGCCGATAGTTATAATTGAATGAATCCCAATTTTATATTATTTCTTCATCATCAATTCCAATATCTCTTTGTATATCAAAAAATGACTTGTAAAGTAATAACTCTGACCAATAGAACTCAACCCACTTATTTGGTTCACATGTAAGGATGAAGGAAAACCTTAGAAATACTCTCACTATAGATGAAATACTCCTTGCATCTCATTTGTTGTCTTTTTCTACCTTGGACTATATGTCCAAGATCTCACTACATCAATAAGTGATGTGCTTTCCATGGAAACAAGCCTATTCTTGTGTCCATCAATGAATGACATTGTAGGATCTTCATGATCATCTTCTTCATTTTTGTCTATAGGTTTTAACACCTAACATGAAACATTCAATTTCACAAATACTATACTTCTCTCTACTAACAGAAGCTCCAACAACATGTAACATGTTTCTTGTGCCCCAATTTCTCTTTCAAAAATTATCTCAGGTAAAAGTCTTTTATATGCTTTTCCTACTAATTCATCAGGTTTTTCAATGTTTGCAAGCCACATCAACATTTGATGATAAGTTTCATAACTCTTCTTTGCCTTTGATGCATACTTAGCAATGTATTTGACCATGACATGTTTGGACAGAACAGGTTGCCAATCTACATTTATTCTCCACAGTTGTAGTATATAGTGATTATGTGTATTGACTCTATTATCATATCTTGTAGACTCAAACTTTTTATCTCTTGTGTCTAAGTCTTAAAATAATTTTGATCCATTAAGATTCAATGGCCATGGTGCACCATACCTAGAATAAATAATAACTCAATTGTTAGTTCTTTTTAAAATATTATGTATAATTTTTATACAACTATTTATATGATCAAAAGTATTACCTACAAAACATTTTTCCTCTTTTCTTATATAGACAAACACCCTCTCTACACATTGTATGTTGCTCTACACAATTTAGTAACTCTTCGTAATCATGCTCTATATCCACCTATGTAATTTGTCATGTATTTTGAAGACATGGATGTTGCATAAAATTTTGACATGCCTAAAATTAATGATGTATAATAATTTTTTATTTATAGTGAAAAATATAGATATTGCATAAACCATAGATTACCTAATGATTGATAGAATACCTATATGTTCCATTGGTGTGGATCTTCTGAATAATTCCAAGCATGAAGAATATAATAGAAGTAATTATCATCAATTTTTCAATCATAATCATTTTCCCAATCAAGGTTATCCATATTTGGTGCTCCATATAACCATATAAATACATGTACATGTGGTGAACCTCTATGTTGTCATTCATATCTAAACCAGTAATCTTTTACTTTCATTCCTTTTTGCAAGATCTCTTTACAAAAAACCTAATGTTGCAAGTGCATATAATGCACCACTATATGAAGATAACCGATAATATTTTTTCTTCACCAATTTTGGGCTTCTCATGGGTCTCTCATTGGGGTTCCTAGTATTAGTGCATGTAGATTAGGCCAATATATGTTAGTTGCACTCAATGTGAATAAAATGGTAGGTGATCCAAATTGATGCAACATGTCTATTAATTCACCACTACAATTTTCCCAATATAACCTTGTACCCCTTAATGAGGTTCTAAACCACATCAAATGATCTACTAGATGGGAGTGGGGCACATTATCCAAATGCTCGCATAACTTAGTAATAGTGATTGGCATCTCTTGAAGGTTTTTTTTTTCAGGAACACTACCCATAAATTTTGTGCACGATGTCTCATGATCATGTTCATTTTGTAATATCTAAATCATGGATGTTGGCCAAAACCATGATCCCTATATTGAAATAGATGTTTAATAAATTCATGTAGATGTACTCGTTTCAATCATGGTTCTATCCAATCACATTTTCCATCAGGAAACAATGTTGGAAATGTCATATCAAGTAATCATATTGTGACATACTTATTTATAGGATATGCTCAAATACCTATCCAATCAATCAATTATCCAAGATTTGCATTAAGGTTATTTACCCATGCATGGATTAATTCCATCTCCCTTGGTACATTTGGGGGTTTAGAGGCCATTGAAGTTGTGTGATCAATGATATTTGTCCCATCCATCTCCATCAGTGGACCCAAAAATACAACTTCATTTGAATAAAAATCAATTTACATATACATAGTGTTAAGATAACTAAAGATATTTTCATCTAAATCAGATGTAAGATCATTGAGTGCATTTTCATAAATTTGAACATCTAAATAAACCCTGTCATGTTTTATTTTATATTTCAGTTATTTGTATACTTTTTATCTATTGCCAGTATAGTTGTAATTTGTTCCATGTTGGTCTTTTCATTGAACTATAATCATTGGAAAATCTTTTATTTAATGTGGTAAAACCTTAACAATTTTCTTTACTTCTTGCAGAAAACAGGTTGTATGACCTTTATATTTATATTGGCCTCATGTTGCATATGTCACTTGTAAGATTGGGGTGACATGAGATATTAAACATGTGTTATGTTTTCAAGTTATGATGGTTGTGGTCTAAGATCCATATTATTCGATGCTGAAAACTAATGATGACCTTTCTCTTGTTGACATCTATTGCATACTGGTCATTTAGAGGTTCAAGAAACATTTATTTCAATATACTTTTTTTGACAAATATAACACATACTTGGTGAAGTAATGTTATCTAAGCCCTGTTGAAAAATCATTTGAAATGTTTTCAAATCTCTCCCAGCCATTCCATTGGGATCAGTCATATTTTTCTCTCTTTCAATTTTTGTATCTTGCATTTTTGTTCTTCTTTTAGGTTGTAAAGTTGACTCTTCTTCTAAATCATTATTTTTCATTCCTCTTCTTCTTGTAGGTTGAGATGTTTGCTCTTGTATATATTTATTTTGTGTAATATTTATAATTTTGACATCCATTGCAACTTGAAATGCATTATTTGATGTTTGGAGAACACAATCTATTGATATAGATTTTTCTTCTTCAGAATTGATGTCAACATTATGAATCAATCATTGGTAGTGTCTTTGAGATGCTTCACATTGAAGTTCTTGTTTATGTTGTCTTTTTACCTCAGTTAATTAATCTGAATGTATTTTTCTTTGTAATTTTATTCTTAATACATATTGTTCATCTTGAGATGTTTGTGCTTGAATGTCTTTCATCTTATGTGCATGTTGTTTCTTTTCTGCTTCTAATTGTTCAGTTGTCAATTCACCTCTGTGTTATTAAAATCTTTGTCTGTCATTATCATTATGATTTTTTCTTTTCTTCCTCTCTTTGTACATCCATCATTTGTTGTTGTCTTTGTCTATGATATTGACTTTGATATTTTCTTTGGTGTTCTCTTCGTTCTTCTTCATTTGCGAAATTCAATTTTGGTCAAGCCATATCTACACAATTTTAAGTAAATAATATTACCGCAAATATAGATAAGATATTATATTTGATCATTGTGGAATATCTAAATCATAAATATGTCATATTATAAACACTTTAAAATATTATTCTTACTAATATAAAAATTATATATTTTATGTTATTATAAATTATGTTAAATATATTATTATTTGTATATTATAAAATTTCTTAAAATTCGAATATATATTGTATCATAAAACTTGATAAAGCTTGGAAGCATATTGTGTATCATCTTATAAAACTCACTAAAGCTTCTCAAGTAAAAATGAACAAAATGAGTTATACTTATTTGTTGCTAAATCAAATATATTATAATTTAGAAATATTTTGATTGTCTACTTTCCTAATACCAATTATATATACAAACTCATTTATTATAATAAATAATAATAAATAAATATACATCATTATTAAATTAAACTAAATATATTACAAAAAATCTTTTTCTCATTTCTCAATACTACTCAACTAATTTCTTAATAATTTATATTATAATAAATTAAATATTTTATATTTAGAATTTTTTTTCTTATTTCTCAATACCATATATACCTAATTTACTAATATACTAATATTATTGTGGTAAAAAAAACTCATTAATTATAATAAATAATAATTTATATTATGATAACTTAAATCTATTACATATTTTACATGTAATAAATATTTTTTCTGCCGATACCTAGTTTATTAATATTATTGTGAATAAACAAATTCGTTAATTATAATTTTAAAAAAAGGTGAAAACAAATTCATTAACTATAATTAAAAGAAGGTGAAATGATTAAAGATATTTTCATCTGCGTATTAAGATTATTAAAGAGCATGTAATTAAAAAAAGTGGCAGATAAAAAATTCCAGGTACCGTATAATTCAAATTAAAGAAAATGACATAAGGGAAAACAATAACCACCCTTCAGCTTTTTTATGCGTTTCAAATTAACACTAATAACTAATGGAAGTTACAATCTCTCGTTTTATTATGATAATATTTGATGATGAAATGATTTTATCTACAGGGTGTGAGGCTGAGGAAGGTCATTAAGAAAATATCAAAGATTAGGCTGCCATTAAGAAAAACATAGAGGTCAGGCTGCCATTATAATTACATGCTGCCACTACAATTACACGGCAAATCGACACAGGGCAATAAACAACAATAGTGCAGCAGTAGAACGGTAAATCTAAACAGGTCACAAAGCAACAACAGCGCAACAATAAAATGAAGAATTTATATTTTTTTATTTTTTATCGTTGTATCTGTAATTTTTAATTCCTTATTAATGTTTGATTTTGGATTGATTTACATTGTATTTATAATGTTTGAAAAATCAAGTCTTTGATTTGATTATTATGTCTGTTGTTATTATGTTTTATTTAATTTATTTAATATCATTGTTATTAAATTTAAATGTTGGTAATTTTTCTTTACACGAGCAACATTAAGCTCCCCCTCTCTCATTATAAAATACTTCTCAATATAATTAATAAAAAATATTTTTCGTTTTAAATGAAATTTATTCAAATAACATTTATAAGAACAATTAAACTGAAGTGCATACCCTCCTCCTTTTTGAAAAATGCACATTTAAATAAACTTACCAAAGAAAACGTCGTGCACTTATAACTCATTTTAGTGGAAACATAAGACTTGCGTTCCCTTTCATGAATAGAACCACATATATGTAAAACAATTAAGATAACACAAAAAGTGCATAGGATGGGGATCATACACAATGCGTGGCAAAGGCTACATATTCAGCACCATAAACCTTCCAAAAATCATCCTTTCTTCCATGGGTAAAGTCTTACCATAGCAATACACTCGATATCCATAAAACTCAAAAAAATCTCTCGCAAAAATCGTCATACATTTTTACATGTCCAAATGGCTATTCTATTAAAAACTTGAAGTGGCCACCTCTTCTCCTACCATCACACCCTTTATAGTAGTTAAAGGGAGTATTTCAAAATTTATAAATAAGTGCCATAGGACATTTCTTTACTCGCACCTTCCACTCTATCATGCTATAAATAATTATAATTTATTGTTAAGTGTAAATAAATATATAAGTATTTAGTATAACAATTTTCAGATTACCAAATAAAATAATGATCACAATTTAAATGAGAAACAAATGCTATCTGTGTCAAGTCACCAACTTATCAAGCATATCTATCCTCGCTATCAATTTTAAAATAATATATCATATAAAATTTAATATACATAAAAATAGATAGCTTAAAATTAATGGTTTGTGTAGCCTTCAAATTTTATGCTTTAACCAATAAAAATATTTGACAAGGCAATATTTTATTACAGTTAATTATTATCTACAATATAACTGTTACTGTTTATGGTTCTCTTCTTATTGCTTTTCTTTATAAACATTTCAAAAAAATACTTTTCATTTTACAAACATAATAGAATAGAGTAAGTGGATCATATTCATATAATCCACCTCCACCCTTAACAATCTATAAATATAAATCTAATACAAGACTGGAAACAATTGTTTACATGCCAAGTGTTGAAGGATAAAGAACATACATTGAAATTTAGAAGATGCTAATAACAATGACAATTTTTACCATGCGTAATTTTAGAAATATTTTTTCACACACAATACAAGTCACATTGCTTCTCTTCCTACTGTATTATACAAATGAATATATTGCTAATCAAATATTTTAGAACATATCAAATGACTAGAGTACATTATATTTTAAATCTCTAATATCACTTGAGTTAACATTTACATAACTCTACATTATATGCATTAGTCATTACTTATATGACATAAATTATAAAAATACTATATCCCTAAATCTCATCATTAATACTTTTCTCTACTTATTAGTATTAACTTTTGTACATATTATTTATTATTGCACTAACTTTACAATATAAATTTACATGCAAAGTCAAATTAAAATAATTTACAATACAAAGGGAGGGATTAACCGCTACATGAACCTTATTTTTATAAGCATTGATTTATTATATAAGTCTATTTTTTTAAAATTATTTTTATTAAAATATATTGATCTTACTTAATGTTAAAAATTAAAGTTTTTTGAGTTTATAATAAGTTAAGGTTTTTATTGATAGATATGTCATAAAAACTTGTTATAAATATAGTATATAAATATAGTCTAAATAATCTAGTCTATAAAATGTTTTATAGTCTAAATTATGTCTTGTGTAATTTATGTTTGGGTATCACTATTGTATTTCATAAAGTCTAAGTCAATGTAAAAAAATATCTTTTTAAATAATGTATTATTGAGTGAAATTGACATCCATTCTATGGGGGTATTTTTTCATAAATAATGACATATAGTTGAGCTTCATAATCCATACAAGGGGGCATAGGGGAGAATTCTGGAAATACGTATGGTTATTACATGTATGTATATTTATGTGGTTATGTGTGAGTAATGAGTTGAAAAAAAAAAAAATCATACTAGATTAGGCTCTATTGAGATATTGTAGGGATTTTTTTGGTAAGGGTAAACTCCTCCTCCATAGGATATCTCCATTCTATTTATTTTTGTTTAACATTCAATGAATGAACTAAGATTTTATTGTGTGTTAATGTGCACCAAAAATTTTATTTTTACTACATCATGTTTATCCAATATAGCTTTTGTTCTTCTTGGTCTTTGCTTATTATTATGTTTCATGTTTCATGTTTCATGTTTCATGTGAATTATGTTTTACATTTCATTTTTAACACTTTTTTTAATCTATTTTTTAACATTATAAATAACCTAGAACAATCATCTTCCAATCTTTGTGTATCTAATTGTAATAGTATCCATGTTGATAAAGCTTAGAGTGGAATATACTCCTAGTTTATAGATCGCATCCTTATTCTCATATTGAATTCTGTATTTTCAAATGGCCTCCACTATATATTTTATTTGCTTCTTTCTTTTCTTTTCTAGTGAAAATAATTCTTTTGTAGTCTCACAACATGTTTGAGAACCATCATTCATTTTATTTCTTGTAGTGATTCTCTTCAGCTACCCTATGGATTTATCAAATTTCAACTTGATTTTTGGTTTCTCATGAATAATCATGTTGCCTATTTGAGCTTTTACCATTGCATGTTTTGTATCTTTTTTTATGTTTCAAATGGGACTGATTAGAATGGGATTGGGAAAAATTGATGTTGGATTGGATGGAATAGATGAAATAGTGGAAATCGATGTGGAAGTGAAAGTTGGAATGTTCATAGTTAAATCCAATGGTAATTAAATAAGGGTGATATGTCTTGTTGGACTACTCAATGTTGCACTTGTGGCAATAATAAAAATTAGATAAATAGAGGGTGAAGTCATAATCTTGGTCACACTTTGTTTTTTTTTCCTAATAGTGGGTGGTGGCATAGAAACATTACCAACCTACCATAGTATAATGAAAATAGAAGATGTTTGAAAAATTGGTATAACAGTAAGAGTTTTGGAAACTAATGACAAAGCTATCAAAATAAGAGTTGTGTAAATCAATGGTGGATGGAGTAGTGAAAGCACATACCTTAAAAACAAAATGGCCACTAGAATAAAATAAATAAGAAAAAATACTCTCAATTTAGATGGCATGGAATCAATGATGGCTTCAAGTGTTGCCTAAATTTGATTAGTAGTAGACCCAACATCCTAAACACTAGTAATAGGTTGAGACATAATAATCATGAGTGACAATATACAAAGTTGATTAGGCCTAGGTGAAATAATAACTATTAATGGAAATATTATGGAGGGATCAGTCATAAAATTTATAAAATCAATAGAAAAAATATATAGATGAAATAATAAAATATGTTACAATTTTACGAGTAAAGGAAAACATTATTACCTATGGTATTGATTGATGCAAAGAAAGAGACCAAACTACCGGAGGACATAACTTTTGATATGTAGATCCATTTGAGCCCATCTTCACTCCAAAATGACCCTATCAAAAAATTCAATGCATCCATAACCTACCCTTCTGGTTATGGGACATTTTCAATATTTTTCAAAGGCCATACAAGACTATCTGAGCATCTAAAATTATAGTTTAATTTTTTTTAAGTTTTTTTCTAAATTTAAAAATTAACTATTTTTTTAACTGGAATTGAACTTCAGTTGAAATTTGTCTGATAGTTTAACTTTAGTGTTTAGTTTCTTTTTTCGATATTTTAAGAGTTGTGCATACTTTCATGTGAAATTTACTAAAATCAGTAAGTTGAATGTTATTTGTTTTTAGAGTTCAAGATTTTTCATGTCAACTCCAATTCTAAGTTGAGGCTTATATATGCATGGTTTGTAATTATCTAAATTATTCAATATGAATCAATACTCATTATCATTTATAATATTTGCTTATTTGATTTTTATTTATCTCGATAGTATTCGGGCACATTATCTAGTATCTTAGCAAGTTTCAATTGTGGATGTGTAAGAGATAGCGAGAGGATAGGGAAGAATCGCTCAGATGAACCATACTATGAATGAGTTACAAAGGCAAGTAATAAAATTAACTAAGATCATAGTGAATCAAAGAAAAAGTAGAGTAGAAGATGATGTAGAAGATAACATAGATAATGAAGAATAAATTATACAAGAGGAGTAACAAGAATAGCCACCATCAATATAAGAGAGGATGGTTAGAGATTTATAAGGAAGGAATGAAGGAAGCAAGGTTAATGTTTTAGATTATGGTGGAAATTTAAAACTAGAGGTGTTGATAGATTGGATGAACAACATGGAGATGTTTTTCAAATAGAGAACTATAAGAAAAGACAAAATGGTAAAGTTTGTATGCATGATATTGAAGGGTTATGCAATGATTTGGTGGGATCATCAGTAGAAAGAAAGAGAAAAGGTAAAGAGAATATTAACTCATGGAAAAAGATGGAGAAGAAGCTAAGGGAGAAATTTATTCTTGTGGATTATTCACAAACCTTATAATAAGATTTTAAAATTTTAGATAGAAGGATCATCGTATACAAGAGTATATAGATGAGTTTTACAAGCTTTCATACACATGGAACATGATAATATAGAAGAGCAGATAGTTTCAAGGTATGTAAATGGGTTGAAGTTTTCTATTCAAAATAAATTAAACATTCATATAATATTTTACATGGAGGAAACTTTTCAATTAGCTTTGAATGTAGAAAAAAAATAAAATAGACATAATTTTAGAAGAATGTCTATTGGGATAAGAAGAGGACAATCCCATCCTATAAGGGGATGAGGTGTATTTAATACAAATAGAGTTGGTTCTAATACCACTAGAGGAGAATCATCATGTGGTGGATAAAAACAAGAAGTAATATAAAATGATTTAAATATTAGTAAAGAGGAAGAGGATTTCAAAGAGGATGAAGTTATGGTGGTGGTAGAGGATGGTTTATAAATCAATGTAGGTATTATGTTTGTTAAATATATGGATAATAAAGTCATAGGTAATTTGAGTATCCACACTACCAAGATGAAGAAAGGAGGCAAGAAGATCACCTAAGAGTGAATTTATTTGAAGCTAAAATGGAAGGGAAAAATACTAAAGTTGCAGTATCATATAGTGGAGAAAATCTCATGATGAAATGAATAATGTTTGCTCCAAGGAAAGAACATGTATATAATAAAGAAGGCAATGATGTATGGTTGTGAATAAATATAATTAAAACAAGGTTTACTTCATGAGGTAATATATATAAATTAATTATAGATGGTAGTAGTTGTGAAAATATGGTTTCTAAAGACATGATTGAAAAACTAGGTTTGCAGTGTGAAAAGCATCCTAATCCTTATTGGATTTCATGGTTTAATAAATCGAATGAAGTTACATTAGATAAAATGTGCTTAATAAATTTTTAGATAGGTAAAACTTACAAGGATTAAATGTGGTGTGATATTTTACTAATAGATATATGCCATGTGTTATTGGGAAGGCCATGGCACTTTGATAGAAAAGTAGTTTGTAATAGAGAAAAGAACACACATAGCTTTTATAAAGGTGGCATGAAGGTATTTTTATTACCTCTTAAAGAGGAAGGGAAGGATGAAAGCATGTTGACAAAAAAATAATTTATCAAACACATGAAGATGACATGTTGTTGTTATACATTAGTATATAAGATAGAAGATAAAGAAGTGGTACAAATACTTATAGAACCAGAAGAAGTATTGATAGAATTTACATATGTTATACTTGATGAGTTACCATATGGTTTACCACCAAATATAAATATTTAACATAATATTTATTTGATTTTAGGATCATCTCTATCTAATCAAGCAACCTATAGGATGAGTTTAATAGAACATGCAAAATTTAATAAGCAAGTTACTGAATTGGTGAGGAGGGGTGTAGTAAGGGAGAGCATGAATATTTTTGAAACACCAAAATTTCTAAATCTAAAAAATTTAGAGGGTGGAGGATGTGTGTGGATATTATAGAAATCAATAAAATTAAAATCAAATACATGCTTTATATACCTCTTTTAGATGATATGATTGATGTTCTTATAGGAGAAAAATATTTTACCAAGATTGATCTAAGGAGTAGATACTATTAGATTTGTATTTGTGAAAGAGATGAATGGAAAATAACATTCAATACTAGATATGGTTTATATGAGTGGATGGTGATGTCATTTTGGTTTTCTAATGTACCCAACACATTTATGAGGGTGATGAACATGATACTATAAGAATATAGTGGTAAATTTGTGGTGGTTTATTTTTATGATATTTTAATATTTAGTAAGACTAAAGAAGAGAAATTATGACATTTAATAATGGTATTATAATTATTAATAAAAGATAAAATATATGAAAATTTGAAAAATTTCAAGTTTATGTAGAACAATTTATTATTTTTATGATTTGTTTTTTCAACAAATGGTGTAAGAATGGATGAAGAAAAAGTAAAGACAATTATTGACTAGTCTATTCTAAAGAACATAACTAAGAAAATAAGTTTCTATGGCTTATAAACCTTTTTTAAAAAAGTTTATTAAGAATTTTATTAGTCTTGTTGCACCAAAAACAAATTGTATTAGAGTAAAATAATTTGCATGGATAAGGGTAGCATCAAAGAGATTTGACTTGTTAAACAAGAAAATTATAGAAAACCCTATTTTAGCATTACCATATTTTAACAATGCATTTGAGTTTGATTGTGAAACTTCATTTGTGGGAATCAATGCTATATTGAGTCAATGAGGGAATCCAATAGTATATTTTAATGGGAAATTGAATGAGTTAAGAAAAAATTATTCTATGTATGATGTTAAATTTTATGCCATTGTAGAAGTATTAAGACATTGGAGGTATTAACTAGTTCATAAGGAGTTTGTCATATTTACTAATTGTGAGGCTTTAAATTATGTGAAAATTCAAAATAATTTAAATAGTAGGCATACAAAGTGGGTGTATTTATTTCAAGGTTATACTTTTGTGTTTAAAAACAAATCAAGAAAATAGAATTAGGTAGTTGATGCTTTGAGCAGGCGAGTGGGGTTGATAAATACTATAGTGAGTGAAGTATTTGAATTTGGATTTATTAAATAAGTATATGTTGTTGATCCATATTTTGGAAAGACGGTTGAGCAATGCAAGAATCTACTGACAGATGATACAAGTAATCTTTATGAAGAGTATATTATTCAGGATGGTTATTTCTTCAAAGGGAAATAATTATGTATTTGAATTATGTCTCTAAGAGACAATATAATAAGAAAAATTACACATTGGTTGTTTGGATGGACATTATAATAATACAAAGACAATAGATTTGGTGAAGGAGAAGTATTTTTCACCAAAGATGAAGAGAGATGTGACAAGATATGCTGCAAGGTGCAAGATATGTTAGGTGGAAAAAGGACATGCACCAAATACAAGGTTGTATATGTAATTATTTGTTCTAATAAGACCATGGACATATTTGAGTATGGATTTTATTTTGGGATTAGAAAAAAATATATAGATAATTATTCAATTTTTGTTCTTGTAGATAGGTTTTCTACGATGGTTAATTTTATTGCATGTAAGAAAACCAAGGATGCCACTAGAGTTATAGAACTATTTTTTAAGGATATTGTGAGATTGCATGGTGTTCCAAAAACTATAACATCAGATAGGGACACAAAATTTATAAGTCATTTTTGGAGGACTTTATGCAGGAATATAGGGACTAAGATACAATTTATGAGTGCATACCATCTCCAAATAGATGGATAGATAGAAGTTGTAAATAGGAGTTTGAGAAATTTGTTGAGATGCATAGTTGGAGAGAAGCCCAAGCAATCAGACTTGGATTTAGCATAGTATGATTTTACACATAATGGTTCAGTTAATACATCAATAGTAAAATAAATATTAAAAAAAAATTATGGGAGAAATATTATGAATGTTTTAGGTTTGGTATAGTTAGAAGTTACAAAATGAGTTAGAGATGATGCAAAAGAATTTATAGAACATATATAATACTAACGAAAAGAAGTAAGATGAAAATTTCAAGAAAGTAATGAAAATTATAAATCAAAAACAGATGCCAAAAGAAGGTCAATATATTTGACTAAATATATTTATTGATGGTTTACTCGAGGAAAGAAAGATTTCTGAAATACATATATAACAAGTTGAAGTACAATAAAATTGAACCATGCAGAATTGTGAACAAAATCAATGACAATAATTATGAGGTGAGTTTACCACATAATATTTTTATCTCTCTAGTATTTAATGCTTCATATTTATATGATTTCCATAGAGAAGATGGTGAGGGTGAATAACATGAAGAAGTAGATTGGAAGCAATGCCAAAGAAGAAATAAAAGATAATGCAAGTTCTAGATAGGAAGACATTAAACACAAGACAAGGAAGTTATGACATATATTTGGTACAATGGAAAGGATTAGAGTAGGAAGACAATACTTAGATTATTGAGTGGGAGCTAAAGAATATTTATAATAAAAAATTGTAGTAGTACAATCAGAGCAACTTCCATGAGTTGAGTTGTTTTCAACCATAGGAGAATGATGTAGAAAAATAGGTCAAACTTCCATAGGCCGTAATTTTTTATACGTAACTCTGTTTGATCCCATATTGACACCAAAATGTTCATCTAAAAAATATAAATATAACCATAAATATACCTTCTATTAATGGGATGTTTTCAATATTTTTTGGAGGCCATACATGACTATTAAAGGGTTTAAAATTACAATTTAATTTTATTTTCAAGCTTTTTTTAAATTTATAAATTGTTTATTTTTGTAACCAAACTTGAAATTAAGTTTATATTAATACCATTGGTTAATTTTAGTGTTTATTTTATTTTTTGTATATTTTTAGATTTACACATGCTTCCATGCAAAAGTTATTAAAAATAATAGTGCTAAAAATAATAGGTCAAGTTTTATTTATGTTTAGAGTTTTGAATTTTGCATGTCAACTCCCATTCTAAGTTTAGGCTTATTTATGCATGGTTTTTAATTATTTGAATCATTCAATATAAATCAATACTAGCTATTGTTCATAATATTGGCATATTGGATTTTTATTTGTTTTGATAGTATTCAAGTTCATTATTAATAGTACCAGAGTAGCCACTAAAAGTGTAGATGGGGTAAATCCCTATAGTATATTACTAAATAAATTGGGTTTTTATTTGACAATGTTACTTATCCTTTATTTAAATGCTAGATTATGTATTCCTTCATACACTCATGATATTGGTTTGATTAACCCTATTGGTTGTAGTTTTCTGATCACTTTTTGGCTATTTTGAGGATTGAGATTGTATTGATCACCTTGAGGCCTTTCATGTATATAATTAAAATCAAATTTTCCTTGAAAACACTATAATTGATTATCCATAATGTTATATGGATGCCACATTCTAATCAGATCCTCCTTAAACATTTTAAATGCAATCATATGTACTTAAAGTTGTATGCATGGCCATGTTTTGTATAGTGAATTTCAAAATTGAAGATGTGTTAGAAGATATGATGTCTAAATTATATTCTTAAAAATTCCTCCCACTCCATGAAAAAATTGGTAGGCTAATTATTATTATACAAAATTTTTAGGAAAATTAAATGAAATATTCTAAGTGGCCACAAAAATTCCTTTTATTTTAAACACAATTTAGGTAGGATAGTACCAATAAGCCCCAAATGTCTTAATTGAATGTCTCAATTCATTAGATATCCTTAAAATGGAATTATCATTAATTGATACATACATCGGAGGGTATAAATAGTCACAAATATCTTACATACATTCTTGTTACATATATATGTATAACTTAATGGAAAAAATGAATAGGTAAACTAGAAGGGTTTGGCCATCTAAGGAAATCTACATGAGTTAAATTCATTATTTCACATAAAAAATATATTAGATAGTCCAACATGTATAAGATTTAACTTTACCTCACTCTATGTAATTTTTATTTTAGATCAAAGGTAAGAATTTCACCTAGGGTTGGTTTATTCTCATCATTAATAATCATGGGAAATGAATGCACCTAATAATTCATGTGATCAATGTTAGTGGCCAGATATAACCTATTCATTAGGAACATTCTTACCCTTACACTAATCCTCAATGTTTGAATGGTGTATATATCTATGTTGTCTTTATTATCCCAATTATATATGTCCTTGACCCAATATTATATAAATTACATCAAGTCTTTCTCTTTCATCCATTGAGTAGCACCAACATGGTTATATGTCGAAGTGGGCTCTAGTAACTTACAATAAGTTTCAAAACCACTCTAGAAACATAATCCACTTTTTTTCATACATGGAGGAAATATTACATCATTTTTTTAAATGTTTTCATAGTTGAATATGTCTAGTTTGGTTACTAATTAGTGGAGGCATATTTTTTAAAGAGTTACCAAATCATATTTGAATTCATCCTTAGGCTAGTTTGTATATTTTTTCATCATAGAGCTTATGAGATTCCTCACATTTTCATATAATAACATTGTAGTTCTCATAATGAATGATGTGCATAGTGAGGTTGGTATCCCTAAATTTTTGTGGAGAACATGAAGAAGAAGGCACTAAAACTTGGTCCAATATGTGCTCTTTGATAATTCTAGTGATTTTTTAACAAAATTTATAATTACCACCTATTGATTTTTTTACTTTTATGTTATATGCCAAATGATCTATGTGATTTATCATTTTCTAGTGTGGAATTATCAAGAATGGATGTTATTTTTGAATGAAACAAATTTTCATCAACTACCACACCCCAATTCAATTATTAATTTAAATTTGAGACATTACTTGATGTCACATCCTAATCCATCCTTTTACAATGTAAATTAATGGAAAACAACATTAAAGGTCCCTATTAATTATCCCTTAAAATGTTTTTATTTTATATATAAATTATTATAAGTGTGTGATTTTAGTATTAATATAAAATCCTAAATTTACACATGCCACCATCATGAAACCATGAAGTCAAGTATTTCATGATGTGCCGCTTTTAATTTTATGTTTACTTTTTATTCCATAGACGTGTTGAATATTTAATTTGTATTTTATGTTTTATCAAGTTTGAATTATTTATAAGTTCACATATATTATGTCCATGGGTTTAAATCTTAGGTATCAAGTCTTCACATAGATCCAAGTCCTCCTCTCATTTCATCTTTACTATGTCCATTAAAATTAGAACACATTGTAGTCCCTAAGTTATTCATATTCATAGGCTCATAGAATCTTTTAAGATTTTAAATGATTTTGTGTAATGTTTGCATATGAATTAGATCATTCATCCTTACTTTATATCTATTTATTTTTTCACCTTTACCTATGTAAAATCAATTAACATGTAGTAATCATATCCTTAAAGGTTACAATAAAGTATACATAACACCAAAATAAAGTATGTGGTGATAATCATGGGGTCAAGGAGACACTAAGTGTCTCATTTTTTTTTGTTGTGTCCTTGGTGAAGTGTGCACATGTGTTTAAACTTTAGATATTCTTTGTAACTGCACATGTCTACATTTTGACACACACAACACACATACATATACCCATGATCATAACTAAGGATTAAATAATATATTCATAACTTTAATTAAACTCATTATATAAGAAGTGAACACATGGAATTCATAACATAATCATGGTTTCACATATTTCTCAAAATAAAACATAAAAATTGAATTATAAATCAGCCTCTTATTGATGCATTGACATATGAAATTTAATTATGAATGATGATCATGTTTGTTTGATTTGAAAGTGTGTTTAATATGGAATATAAGATGGGTCTTGACTTAGGATATATGTTTATGAAAACACTGATAATTTTATGGTTTTATGAGGGTACTCATTTATTTTTAAATAAATAGGTTTTTTTTGCATTAATAACTACATTTGAGCCTTCTTCGTAGTATTAGAACATGAGAAACGATCAAAAATTTGACAGAGATTGGTTGGGGTCAATAAAAACTAAAATACTAACACATTTTAAAGAAACTATTATCTGCATAAATAAACATTAGTTGATGTAAAAGATATAAGAATTTAACCACAAGATGAGAGAGGTGAGCACACATAAAATCACATTATATGTGCAAGAACAAGGCTTATAGAAATATCATACCCATCTTATGCACAAAGGAAATATTGGTTATCCCTAAAATTTGTGGTTGTTATAGGCATATTAATTTTCTTGGGATAATTTATTTTGGGTTTTATCACATGTTTCTAATCTGAGTAGATGACAAATAACTTACATAGAATTTATAGAATTAGTGATGAATTTTGTGAGCAATTGGCAGGTATAATCAACTAAATACATCATCCCCTCTTACTTTTTTATTTATAATAAGTGTGTTTATATTATTACATTTTAATTTAGATCGATCTATTTATTAATATATTTTACATAATTTGAATTAGCTCATAGTTTTATCAATTTTATATCTCGTAGGTGTAAAATAAATAAAATAGACATAACCTAATAAGGATGAAAAGATGAAGACTATGAATTTTTTGGATAAGCTCAAGCGTGTCTCGACCTTAGTAAATTTTTTGTACATATAAATGATTATGAATGCATGATATTATTTAGTGTCTCCATAAATAAATGTTAATATATCAAAATGAGAAAGAAACTAAAAAATTAGAATATAAATGAATACACTTGATGGTATACAAATAATGTTGTCACTTTTTGGAATTTTGTCTAGAACATAAAATTGGAATTAGAACGTAAAGATTTTCAAAGATAATGTTTGAAAGTAAAAGGATTTAAATAAAACCTAGAAAAAAAATTCTACCTCCTAATCAAGGAAATAGATATTTGGTGATCATTTATTTGGTTATTTCAACTTGGTTTGAATAATTCAACTATCATTTATAACTAGCATTAGTGATAGAATTTATAGATATAATTTCTTGATATATACCCCTAGTTTTAGGTAAGGGGTGGTATTTTAAATCACTCATATAAATATAAAAGGATTAAATATACCAAGTGTAACATGGAAAGGTAATCCTAGTTATTTTAATAATTAAAAGTATGTCTATAAAACGTGTGTGTGTGTGTGTGTGTGTGTGTGTGTGTGTGTGTGTGTGTGTGTGTGTGTGTGTGTGTGTGTGTGTGTGTGTGTGTGTGTGTGTGTGTGTGTGTGTGTGTGTGTGTGTGTGTGTGTGTGTGTGTGTGTGTGTGTGTAAAATAAATAAAATAGACATAACCTAATAAGGATGAAAAGATGAAGACTATGGATTCTTTGGATAAGCTCAAGCATGTCTCGACCTTCGTAAATTTTTTGTACATATAAATGATTATGAATGCATGATATTATTTAGTGTCTCCATAAATAAATTTTAATATATCAAAATGAGAAAGAAACTAAAAAATTAGAATATAAATGAATACACTTGATGGTATACAAATAATGTTGTCACTTTTTGGAATTTTGTCTAGATCATAAAATTGGAATTAGAACGTAAAGATTTTCAAAGATAATGTTTGAAAGTAAAAGGATTTAGATAAAACCTAGAAAAAAAATTCTACATCCTAATCAAGGAAATAGATATTTGGTGATGCTTTATTTGGTTATTTCAACTTGGTTTGAATAATTCAACTATCATTTATAACTGGCATTAGTGCTAGAATTTATAGATATAATTTCTTGATATATACCCCTAGTTTTAGGTAAGGGGTGGTACTTTAAATCACTCATATAAATATTGAAGGATTAAGTATACCAAGTGTAACATGGAAAGGTAATCCTAGTTATTTTAATAATTGAAAGCATGTCTATAAAACATGTGTGTGTGTGTGTGTGTGTGTGTGTGTGTGTGTGTGTGTGTGTGTGTGTGTGTGTGTGTGTGTGTGTGTGTGTGTGTGTGTGTGTGTGTGTGTGTGTGTGTGTGTGTGTGTGTGTGTGCGTGCGTGCGTGTGTGCGTGCGTGTGTGTGTGTGTGTGTGTGTGTGCGTGCGTGCGTGTGTGCGTGCGTGTGCGTGTGCGTGTGTGTGTGTGTGGGTGGGTGTGTGCGTGCATGTGTGAGTGCGTGTGTTTGTGTGCGTGCGTGCATGCGCGTGCGTGCGCGCGCACGCGCGTGTGTGTGTATCATGACATAAAGATAGAAATTAATATCCATTACATGTAATAAATTAACCAAAAAGGAGGTTAAATTAACATTCCATTATGTACGTACTCAAGATTAATAAAGGTATGCTCAAATTTTGAGAGAGAGAGAGAGAGAGAGAGAGAGAGAGAGAGAGAGAGAGAGAGAGAGAGAGAGAGAGAGAGAGAGAGAGAGAGAGAGAGAGAGAGTGCCATTGTAACTAGGTGTATTGAACAAAAAGTGAGGCCATGATATAGGCAATGTAGAATAAAAATACACATAGGTACATTATACATCCAAGCAGAAAATATATGATAGGAATAAAGTATAGATAGGAATCCTCTAATTGAAAAATATAGATAATATTAATGAATCTCATGATATAGGTAGGGTAAGATGGCTCCATTAGAAATCTATTGATCATATTCTCAATAAAATAGGGACAAAGGACATGCCCCATTGTAGTAATATTCCCATGGGAGGGATGTATATAATAATGAAACAAACACAATAATATTAGTATTATTCAAATATATGAATGGTAGAGACCATTAAAACATAGGAAACATGCATGTATATCACAAGTAATAACATTTATGATATGAATCATGTCACCACGAATAGTATATCACATAATTTATGTATGTTGATGAAACATATGCACCTATATAATATTTATAAACCTTTAAAAATAAATTTGACCCATATGCAATCAATGACATACCATGATGACTAGAGAATTATCTATGGACAACATTAGACAAGATATCAACAGAAAATGCACACAAACACATGCATTCAGGAAATAGAATAATAATAGGGCATACAAGAGAACACAAAATACATCCATGTAGCAAAAAATATGTAAGGTAGATAAAAATATGTTTAGTTAATATATGTAAGTATATATTATAAATGGAAATTAATAAGGATATCACCTACGCTATACTAAAATACACCCCTTAATTTAGGGATTCCTCTAATGTGAGAATCCCCCTAGGTGTGAACATGATGAAAATTCATAACAGTTGTAAATCCATGATCATATAAAATCTATATATCTTTCATTTCACCCACTTAAAATGATACCATGTGAAACTTGTATGTAACATGTATATGTAAACATATAGCATAGGTAGATAAGCATAATTTGTATCATCAAAAAAGGTAAAGGAAGAGATTTATTTTTATTTTTATATTTTTTAATTTATGATTTATTGTAGAATAAGATCACACAAGGAGGAATCCAAGGTGTGAAATGAGAAAACAAGCAAGGAAAAAAAGGAAAGACAAGTAGTAAAAAAATGGAATAAATAAATAAATTGATTCCAAACAACCTAAATTTTCAGTCGTATCTTAGTGCACACTAGGAAAGAAGGCCTCGATATATGTATTTTGTCATGATTGGGAATATATATGCAAGTATTTGGAAAAGGATAAAATAAAATAAAAGAGAAAAGGTCATGGAACATATCAATCAAACATAAACTTAGGGGATAGAAGAATGCTAATTGAAAATAAGGAAAGAACATAAACCTCAAACCAAGATCAAGCATAAGGTTAGGAAAAATATTGAAGGAAGAAGTCATGGAATATATAATACATATTAAAAACACAATATAAGTAAATTATATAATATCATTGAAGCATAAGGGATAGACTAGCGTGGCTAACCAATTATTCATTTAATCTATCTAAAATTAGAAGACACTAAATGTGGGGTTTCAGATCCGTCATTAGAAGTATGAAAAATATAGTAATGAGTTGTATAGTAACCGAAATCATCATCCTATGGAGAGTCATTGTGGAAATGGGTTAAAGGATTTGCATCTACCTCTTTGAGAAAAACACATATTATTTTGATTATTTCATTCTATAGTTAAATACATAGTAGGTTCTTAGGAAGAAATATATGAAAGAGTTGATTATAAAACCTTATGATGTGGATAAATAGGAACCATAACTCTTAATGGTATAAATAATGGGTTGTGACAATAAGATTAAGGATGCTAGGAGTCGAAAATCTAGGAGATGTAATTTGAGGAATCAAAATTGTATAAGTTGTAGATGTACAAACTATAGGAACCATACATGTAGGAGGTGTAAGTGAGGTATATGTCACATGAGTTTCAATAATTTTTTGTTTAGGATTTTTTTTTTAATAATATATTTATCTTTTATATTGGATGGGTAAATAATAAATAGTGTCCCAAATAGTATATACTTTTTTATCATGCATGAAAATATTAAATTGGTGTACCATGGAGGGGATATATGTATCATTATTTAATAATACATAAAAACATACTAAAATTATCTTGGGACCTATGGTGACTAATAATGTGATACCACTAATAGGTGTCCATCTAATACAATCATAACTCTTAAGAACCATGGTTGTGTCATGTAAGTCTTGTTGAGTATGCTTAGTAAGGAATGACATCTTAATTAAGTTTTGAATTGAACCATTGTATACCATAATTAAATGTTTACTTTTAGGATGTGAATCAAAAAATTCATGTACAAATAGTGGATCATTATTAGTTTTATCATCTTCATTCTTGTGGTGATAGAATTTGATACATGAATATTATTTTTATGAACCTCTGACCATTTTTGTAATATGATCTAAGATATGCTAATTATAAATCATTTTTTGATGTATAAATATTAGTATGTGACCATTATATATATATATATATATATATATATATATATATATATATATATATATATATATATATATATATATAACGGTCACATAATAATATGTATACATCAAAAAATGATTTATAATTAGCATATCTTAGAAAATGGTCAAAGGTTCATATAAATAATATTCATCTATCAAATCCTATCACCATAGGAATAAAGATGATAAAACTAATAATGATCCACTATTTATACATGATTTTTTTGATTCACATAATATGATCTAAGATATGCTCATTATAAATCATTTTTTGATGTATACATATTATTATGTGACCATTTTATACATACATACATACATACATACATATATATATATATATATATATATATATATATATATATACTGGTCATCATGATTTAGAAGTGTATTATTAAATATTATAAAACATTTCATTCAAGATATTATTATTTTATTCCACTTAAAAAAAATTGCTATAAATTATATCTTTTGTATAAATATATAACATAATTTGGTAGTATGTCCTAAATATATATGGTAGTCATAATATTAATTTACATCATAGTTTTTAGATGAATGTTGAGATGTATCCAACCAACCCATGGGTAGTAAATATATCATGTTGCATTCAATTAACATTTGAATCACTTGTTGAGGAGGGTCAGGTAACCTTGTAAATTTCCTATTATCTTGGGATGGTAAAAGAACCATATTTTAAGGTTTTTGAAACCATTTTAACATTTTTTTCCTCATTCATGGATTTAAAAATAGGTATTTCATTAGACTTATATTTGAATTTTGAAATAGTATGGTATTTGGAGTTGGTATAGGTAGACATATTAGACCCATATTTAAGCATATTGAATTGTGTAAGTTTAGTTTTGAAAAATATTGGAAATCTCATCAAAATATTGGTAAGTATTAAACGTGATTATATTTTAGTGGTTCAATAAATTTTTAAAATAAAATAGTTTGTAACTGATTATCATGTATTTAGTGAGACATTTTCATAGGCATAGTGTTGAATCTAAGCACATACTCACTAACATTCTCATTAGGTCCTTGTTTAAATTCATAGGGGTGATAAAATGTGACCTTTTGGCTAATGTTGATATAAAAGTGAGTTAACAAAATATCAGCCAAATGATTAAAATGACACATAGAGCCTACTAGTAAGGCATGTATATTAGGGAATAATTAGCCCTCATAGTAATTTGCATAGCATAATATAAATAATTATGAGAGTAATAATTCACTATTATGTAAAGTTTGTTTGTTAGATATATTTTATTAGTAATTGGTTAACATAATATTGTTACATAAATATTATAATTATAGGTTAGTTATTATATATTTTTATTCATCTAGGTGATTGAAATATTTGGATGAGATATTGGTGGAGATATGATATCCCCAATTATAAGAAATAACTTTCCCATATAAAATTTGTAATATCTTGTATGAATGATTATTAGAGTGTGTAAATAATATTATCAGTGTTATTAATTATTCTCTATTTATTTGGCCTACGGATTATACATAACTTTATGTGCATTAAATAAAGCTCTGGTAACATTTTAATTTAAGTATTTTCATTATAATTTCTCATAAAATGTAAGTCAAAAATAGTATCTTAAGTTTTTAATTTTCTCAAATGGCTAATACGTACAAGTGGCATTATATATATATATATATATATATATATATATATATATATATATATATATATATATATATATATATATATATATATATATATATATATATATTTTAATTTAGGTTTTAAGATTCAATTCTTCATTCTCAATTTTGTTCTTTATTTTATAAAGAGTTTATAGTATTTAACCTAAAAAATATATGTTAAATTATATTAGTTGATCAAAGATATTAGTAATTGAGTCATTTGGTTACTATTGTGAGTCTTTAGATTTTGTAAAAGTTATATCCTTTAGAGTTAAATTTTGTTTATAAATAAAAATACATTGAGTCATTTTTTTTTGGTCGTCTATGTCAAAAATGTTCAAAATTATAAGGATGCATTACATATTATACATGAAGTCCAAACTATGGGAGGATTTATCCTTAAAAATTTCATACATCTAAACTTCATGACTTCATTGACTAAGCAAGCAACCTATTAGAGGTTGGAAGATAATGGAACATGGATGCTTTCTATGCCTCTCATTAGCCACTAATGAAGGCGTGCTTCTTGTTATAGTCACACACACACACACACACACGACACTTTTTTGTATGTGTGACAAATAAGAGATGTATTTCCTACTTTTACACATAGTGCACTACATAAAAAAATGGTGTTTAGGAGATTCAGGAGTGAAAGTTTAATAGATGGTTCCTATAATGAATCTCACATTATATAGGTTGATGTGGTTCCCTCAATAAATGGTTGATGGTAGATGTTCATATTTTAATTTTTTATACTAATTAGACTAATGTGTTATCAACAGTGAATGGTTGATAAGAAATTGATGTATTCCTTCATTAATTTCATTAATTCCTATGAAACACAAATTACCATGTAAATCTTAATGGGGGAATGTTATAGAATAATTAGACCTCATAGTAATTTGTATATTGTAATGTGAATAATTATGAGATTAATAATTCATTATTACATATAGTTAGTTTTTTAAATATATCTAGTTAGTAATTATTTAACATAATATTTATCTAGAAATATTATAGTTATAAGTTAGGAAATATGATCTTCCCAATTATAGGAAATAGCTTTCCTATATAAACTTTGTAATATCTCGTAAGAATGATTATTAGAGTGTGTAAATAATATTATCAATATTATTAATTATTATATGTATTTGGCTTGTGGATTATCCAAAACATTATGTGAATTAAATAAATATCTGGTAAGATTTTGATCCTAACAATGTAAATAATCAAATTCATAATTTTCAAACTTGTAGGAAAAAACTTAGCCATCATATGTCATCTTGTTAAAAACCAAAGCATTAATAAAATAAATATCAATCATGATGTGAGTGATCATCCTTGTTGTAAACGTAAAATTTATACACTATCAAAATTGGTGGGTAAAGGGTGAACAAGGACACAATAAAATAATGGGTTATGTATTATATCTCTAAAAGTGATCACATGGATAAGTCAATGACATCCTTTGGAATGTTGCCAAATTTTTGCTTATATATCTTTAATATTATTTTGAATAAATGTCATAGATGTATTAGAATTTATATAATATACCATTTGATTAAAATTGGTATTAATGGAGGCTTTCATATTATAACTAAGACCCCCAAAAAAATAGAACATGAGGAGTAGGTTAAGATTGTCAGATAATAATAGGAGGAACAAACTAAATGCTAGGTTATATAGGAATGAGGATATTAAATTTAATTAGATTAATAATAGGTGGAGGAAAAAAACATGAGTAGGATAGTAAGATTATTCTACACACCTCTTTATGTAGAAGGATAACCTTTTTTTAGGCAGATTACAAAATTTTAAAGTATCAATGATAACTTTATTAAGTGTAAAATCCTTAATCAAATTTCTCTTATTTCATTATTCACTACCAAAATATATTAAATAATCAATTTCCATAGGGACCATCAAAATATGATTTTAAAAATAAATTGTAGTTCATAGTATTAAGGTTTGTCAAATAATTATCATTAGAAGTATTAGTATCACAAACATTAGAATTTGAATCATCATCAAACTAATTATAAACATGATCGACATATTTATATTTACCATTCACATTTATCGAATTTACATTTAAATTATTTAAATTATTCATCACATAAGAAATAGGATTAATATCACTAACAATTGTAATTTTATTTTTCAAATAAACATGAGTATCATGCAGAAGCTGAATTAAATCACTAGTAGTATAAAAAATACAATACTTTTCCTAGTAAAGATTGTAGATCTAATTGATATCTTAATTGGAAAAATATGTAAATATGGGAAATGTGAAACAAGTGAGGGCTAATGACAAATTAAAAATGAGAAAACCAAAATCTATAAATTATATTTGACATGTGGAAAATTAGACACCAGAAGGAAATGGATAAAATAAAATATAAACATATGGGCATGATAGGTTTAAGAGTAGGAAGATTCACAAAAATATGTTAATTATATTTAAGAGGTGAATTATAAAATTATGTTATGGTTATGAAAGAATAAATAATAATAATAATAATAATAATAATAAGTAATTTCAAATCAAAACTTAAAAGTGAAATAATAATGTAGAGGGAGAGGAAATAAAACTCCAATATTTGATGGTCACTAGGATAGGTTCGCCAAAATGTTTACAAAATTCAAAAATTACTAAAACTAAAGCATAAGGAATATATAAGATAATATAGTAAATAAAAATAATAAAATATAACATAATACCTAAAATAGTTAAATTAAAGTACCATTAAATGATTAATATGGAATAGTAATTTCAAAAGAGATAAATGACTGAAACTGACACATCTGTGCACTATAACTAAATTTTAAGATTAAAAAAAAGAATGAAACTTACACAAAATATATCCTCATAATGTGACTATTATATTATAATAGGATAAAATTTGAGGTCAACTATTTATGACATATGATATAATTAACTACCAATTATAATGCTTTGTTAGTAATTCTGGCCTTTATCTATGATTTTGACCTATTTTTATTTTTATGTTGTGTAAATTTTTAAACCATTATGATATAGATCAGTCATTATGATTATCGATTCACCTTGATAAATTAATGATAAAAATTAACTAAAATTGATATTTTTAATAGACCTAATTAGCCATAATGTCATGAAATATAACATATACAAGGGTTAGTGGCACAGGTCTCCTTGTTTGGGTTGCAAATAAAAAGCCCATATTCAATAGAAACATGGATCAATGTAGATCTAATGATTCTATGTTTTTCCAACCCAAATGAGGGAAAGTATTTCACGTACTCTCCATATATATAAAATTTCAATAATATGCTTTGTTGTAACCTTATTTTGATATAAGTGTGATGTAAAAAAAATAATTATGGTGATGTAATGTAAGATCAACATGCAATTTTCCCTAGATGAATGTATAGACGTCTTGATAATATTTGATATAAATTTTTGAGATACTTGTATTATAAGATATATTTATGTTAACACTTAATCCATAATTTATATCAATAGACTAAGGGTAGATTTGTATACATAGGACTATCTATGTGTGATATACACATATGCTAGCACTAGCAAATAATTATAAGTGGAAATTAAGGCATGATAAATTAGGCCAATGTATAATATACCCACAAAAGGAATAGGATCCAAATATGTAAATCATGAACTTTGACTTATTTTATGAGTTGTACATTCTGATCCAATAAGATAAAAGGCTCAAAAAGGTGATAAATATGAAAAAAAAGATGACTAATTGGGATCGTGGTGATGAAAATTTAAATATTTGAGGTGTTTACGAGGAATTATATATGCATCAAGGCCATGAAGAGTCTAATTTTGGTGAAAAGTGTATAAAATTATCAAAATTTATACCAATATGTTATGTGGTAAATCACGACAATGATGTAGTTTAAAATAGTTTTGTGTGATAAATAGTTGTCGACACTCACATCTATTAATGTATGGGTAAAAATATAGAAATATAAATGATATTCTTAGGCATACCATTAAAAATAATGTAGAATGAAATGTAAGGCTTAATAATTCTTGGTTTTAACAAATACATCCAAGTTTATTCTAAATTAATTAAAAGTGCAACTATGCATATATGCATCAACATAGTTTATACCCCTTGTTGATGATGAAAATTGTACCATCAATGAATAAATCCTTTCACCTATCATGAATGTTAAGTTAGAATTATATCAGTTTAATAGTAAGGTTCTAAAGGTTCAATTATGATCTCAAAGATGCAAGGGGTTTATCAAATATTCTAGGTAATATCAAATACATTATCAAATATAACATATTCCATTATAATTTTATAAATCAACTTTATCAAATAATGAGTCATTTTAGATATGAATGCGTAATTTATCCTATCTGAGGCCTATGAACAATACAATCTCTTGAAGGAAAGAAATATGGTTCAATAATGTAGTATATTTCAAAGTAATATCTTGTTTTTTGTTGTAATAAGTTCAAGTAATCTCAAGATAAAGTATTAAAAATATAAATTAAATTAGATTTGAGATAAATCAAGATAAACAAATCTTCTATCTAAAAGTATCAAATTGATCTCAACACATCAAGACACAACAAACAACAACTAAAGGAAAAGAAACTATTGAAAGAAACAAAGTAAACAATTAAATCTAAACAAAACAAGAATAAACTAAAGGCTAAAGCAATTAAAATAAAATAATCTAATCTAAAATCTTACTCTAATAAAATAATCTAAACTAAGATAGAAACTACAACTAACCTGAAATATAACTAACCTAACAAATTAACTATGTCTAAAACTAAACTTATAAAAGAAGAAATTGATCAATAAAACTAACCAATCTAACTCTAAAAGAATAAACAAAGAAACTAATTTAAGATAAATAACCTAAAAATAGATATAAATATTAATCTAAAATAAAAGATATTAAAAAAAAAACTAAAGAAACAGAAAGGAAAATTAGATTAATTAAAGATCAATCTAAAATATATTAGACTATATTAGAATCAAAGTCAATATAAAGCACAATATAGGAAAATGTGTGTCTCAAAAGTGAGAGTTATCTTAACAAAATGGATCAATTTTATTTGAGAAATCTATATCTTTCTTTATAAATATCTAGAGTGACAAGTTTTACAAAAAAAATAGATCAATGAAGTGTCACAAACAGTAAAATTTTCATCGTTATTCAAGTTAAATACTTAGATTCTACACATAAGACTGCAAGAAGAAATCATCAAAAGAGGTTAATAATGAAAAAATTCAAATAATCTATTATAAATGATAATATAAAATTGGATATACCTACATTGCTTAAGCAATTACTCAACCATCAAAGAAAGTACCAATTGGTCTATCTACAAAATTCATGCTATCTCAAGTAAGTTTCATAGAAGAGAGATAAATAATTGACTTCACAATGTATAAGTCCTCAATACCTATGTTTTTTCTTCTCTTCAAATGAATCCTTGATCTTCTTTTATGCTTCAAATTTGGTTGAAAAAGAAGTTATAACTAACCTTAGTTATTAGTTTACTTTAATTAATTGATTTTGTGAAAGTCAATTAATATAAATAATTATTAGTAAAAATTTAATTAAGACTTAAAAGTCTTAGTGGATCAAGTATTTGAACATAGATTAGGCACTTCTTAATGGGTGGGGACCCTTATCAATTAATAATAAAATAAAATAATATATATCAATAAATAAATAAATAAATAAATAGATAAATCAAAGTTTAATAAAATTCTTATTTATATTAATACCATAATACATATTTCTAAAAAATAACTTAGGCATATATGCCATAAATTAAAGTCTACTATACTTTCCAAAGCATCATCACCAATATATCAAAATCTGAAAGTCAAAGTAACAAATATATAGGTATATAATTCTACAAACTAAAATTTCAACTTGAAAATAAAAGTTCATCCTATTGACATCCAATAATCATCAAAATTAGAAATAACTTCAATCACTAGCTTCCCTTGCTCAATAACACGTTCATTGTACTCTATCTAAACTATTGGGAGGTTAACCATATTTATTCTTGTATCATTTGAAGGGCCATTCACTTTCAGCTTAATCTGCTTGAGAACTCTGACTTCAACTAGAGTATTCATGTCATTATGGCTATCTAATCATTTAAATGAAGTAGTTGTATGAGTCTCAAGTGTGCATTTCCTAAAACTTGAAAGTGGATACTTCAAACTTAATTTAATCGATCCTAAAATAGGATCCCTTTAGGAAGATGAAATATCATTAGAAATTGAAGGTAGGGAAAATTTAATAATTTTTTTGGCATAGGTTATTTCAATGTCAAACTAAGTGGCTTCATGAATAGGGTGTGACTCATCAATAGGCTGGATTCTTTTCAGGATGGGTGAATAGACTAGTAAATGATGTGGATTACTTTGAAAATGGTGAGAATTGTTGGGGAAAGGATTCCTAGCACCAAATCTTTGTCCCCAAAAGCCTCTATAACCCTGATTTTTTGCAGGGTTGAAAGACATATTATTCAAAACATTTCAAAACTCAAGATCTGCTACATCAAAGTTAATTGACTTCCTATCGCCTCTATTAAATCTAAGGCCAAATCTCCT
The DNA here is from genome assembly GCA_037957365.1 of Torreya grandis. NCBI lineage: Eukaryota > Viridiplantae > Streptophyta > Pinopsida > Cupressales > Taxaceae > Torreya > Torreya grandis. The sequence goes on along the minus strand of JARHVA010003217.1, from coordinate 1,748,640 downwards.
AGACCTAAAACTTCCCATTGGAAAATTTTGATTCAAGTTCTACTGATTTACATTGTTCAATTTCATACCCCAACCTCTGCTGTCATTACTTCTACTTGATCCAGGTTGATCCCATCCTAACACCCTAAATATTGAAATATATTAAAAAAAATCATCATTACTAGAAATTATCATGTATTCATTCAATATGAAAATAAATTATATATTTAACACACAATCACTTATCGATAAAATTTCTGAACTGACTTTGACTACACAAACTTGTTTCCCATTATATCAACCAACATTACGCTATTTTATTTTATCAAAATAAATTCATCAAAAATTATCATAATTTTATGTTTACAATATTTTGTTATTTTTATTTGAATTCTCTATTCTCACTATGCATCAAAATGAAAAAGCATAAATTCTCAATACTAAAACCTTCAAGAAATATATTCTGCCAAAATTATTTATCACTATTTCACTTCTTAAAAACTAAAAATAATTTTTGCATGTATTATTTTAAATAAATCTCATTAGAAAGCCTTCAACAAAGAATACATTTGGCATATCTATATTATTTTCAAAATCACTCTATCTTAAGCTGAAAATAACTTATCACAACTCCAATTTACTAGACATTTCAATATTTGACCTTAATAAAAATACTTAGAATTTCCAACTAATTATTTCCAAGCAAGTTTTTAATGATAGACTACGAACCAACATGTTTATCCACATAATGTGTCTGTGCTTATACAAAAATCATCTTAAATAAAACATTAACACAATTTTAAATCATCTTAAGTAAAACATTAACACAATTTTTTAATAAGGCTCCAAACTGATGGGTTTCAAAGATATCATAATATAATACTTTGAAACAAAAACTCGTATGTTCAAAATATATCTTCCAAATCAAATCTTCAAAACTAAGAAAAAACTAGTTATAGTTTTCAAGAAAATGATTTCTATTCCTTTTCTATTCATTTAATTTCAATATTTGAATAAAACTCAAAACACTTTCCAATGCACCTGATTTTCAAATGCTTCAACTTTTACAAAACCCCAACATACACAAACTTTGGTTTCAAAAGACTGAAACATCAAAAATCTTAATATGACAAAACTATCAAATCCCAAAACTGAAGTGCAAACCATGAGAAAATCTTCCTTTATTTCAAAATGAATCATGTTATACATCCATAACATAACTGCAGGACTTTCTTTAAAAACTAAAACTAATATGCATGCAATTTATAGCTTCAAATGTTGAATATAGACAAAAACATCACTGGACAATCTCATGAAACTTTGCTTCAAAATATGGATACCAATTGTTTCAATAAAAAACAAAACCCTCAAAACTCAAGTTAGAGGAGTAAATCTAGAAGAAGATTTATTATTTTCAAAGTTAAAACTAATATATCTCCATAACCTATCATGCAAATTTATCCTTCAAAAACCATGAATACCTGATACTGTAGAAAACTTATAACTAAAAATGTATTTGTATGCTAGAAAGAAATCTCTTTATTGAAAAAAATTTATAACAAAACATAAATTTATCCAAACCCTTCAAAACATTCATGACATAAGGCACAAAAAACTTATTTTACAAGAACCCAAAGTCTCAATGAAACCTCTAAAACCATAAATATATTCAAAAAATAAATTTAAATATATTAATGAATATAATACTAAATATATATTCACTGAAATTAGACCAATATACATGCTCAAAAGTCTTAATATTTTCAAAAAAAGAATGTTCAAACCCAAAGAAACAAACATGTTTGAGCTTCATTACCTTCTGATAAATAGTTTATCAAAAACCAGTGCCCATTTACTTCAATATCCAAGTAAAGAAGTGATATATTTAACTAAGCAAAAACTGTAAGCAATAAATGACCTCCCAAAACTTGCATGCATAGAACTTAAGTCAAAACTTACTACCATGCAGATTGAGACTATATTATTTCCATGAAACCCATAAAACATAATTGAAAAACCTTCTTCAAAACTCATTTATTCTATTTGATACATACCGATTATGTGTTTTTTCTGCAATTATCCCATTCTAAAATGCCATCCACAAATTCAAAAACCAAATTGACAAAGTGACGCTTCCGCAAACAAGCTACCAAAAATGACCAAAATAATGAAAATAAATCTATTTATAATCACAACTCTCAATTGTAACTACTGTGCATATGTTCACTATCATCATTGGCCATCAAAATTGATATTGATAGTTAACGTTCTACCAACCAAATTAGCAATGACTTTAAACATAACAACCACTAATTCATTTACTAAAACTCTTTACCAATATACGATGATCAATTCATCTGTTCCTCTCATTGAATTCTCAAAATGCTAAAATCTTACCATGATCTCAAAGCATCCAATATGCTTCACATTAATTCACCCTGCCAACTTGTATGTCATGAAACTGCTAAGTCAATTGCCAACTAACTTGCCAACATCCTATGCCATGTAAATTTCATGAATTCAAACAAAGTCATCCATACTACCTTTTAAAATAACCAATTCCTTTATACCTTTTACCATTCATGCCTTGAGACATAGACTTAGGTTAATAACATTAGAAATCACCATGGCCCATTATCATCATTTCAAAACTTTAGGATAAATGACCCTAGGTTAAGATACTTTGAAATAATGAGACCATTAGGATCTTTCAAAACATAAAGTCATATTACTTTTATAACTTATGATATACAAATGTTTGAATTAAGAACCTTAATCAAATAAAGACTTATAATTAATCACTTCGAATTTTAGGATCCTTTAATATCCTAAAGAAACAATTTGTCCAAATCTCAAAACAACCTTGATCATACCAGTATTTTTAAAGTATTCACTATATTAAAACTAAATTCTGTCTAAATGGGATTCATTTATCAAACTAATAAACTCATATGATTTTCAAAAATAAAGTTCATAATAAATCAAAAAATGTATTAGATTTGAAACATCATAAAATACATTATTTTCTCAAACTATAATAATTATGACTAATCTATCCATATGTTTGCAATTAAAAATACACTCACCAAAAAAACATATTATCAGTCAGTATTATTCCATCTGAATCAAACCAAGTTAATTATTTTCATGAAAATATAAAAATTCCAAAATAGTCACCACAAACTATTCAAGTTATCAAAATTGAAAACCTAATCTAGAAATTGTTATGATAATCCACACTCACTGAGATCAATGTAAATATTTGAATCATATGACAATTATATAATGCCTCAAATTTTAATAAACCAAATAATGTGTTCCTATATAAATCTAAAATGTTGTATTATCATGTGATCATGAATCATCAAGAAAAAATGACTAGTCACTACCATCGATCATGATAAATATATATGCATATTTTATTTATTCATCTATTTATACTTTTTGAAACCACTCAAATATATATATGAATTCATAAACCATCATCATCAACTTATCATTGAAAATATTCATCTAAATAAACTAATAATATATTAGGTCCTTGACATAGTTTCAAACTTTATGATCGAGTCATCTTTATGGCAAATAAAGTATTAGTTTTAAAAAATTGATGGGGAGTGAAAAAATAGGCATAATACTAACGACCTTGCTAGTCATTTTTTTGTAATAAAATTAAGTAACAATTAAATTATCTACTGATAAACATAATCTTGAGAGTGTGATCTAGGTAAATCATTTTTCAAGTAACTAGGCACGAACCCCTTTAATAATGAATTCCAATAAGAGATGAATTATTTGTCTAGTGTGGCATGAAGAAAGGATTTATATAATAGGATAGATTAGATTGGATGCATAAACTAATACAAATGTTTTAAGTACAAAATATGATAATTAAGTAATATTTTAACAACTAGTTACAACTTAACATATATTTTTATGTATAAATAAAATTAAATTTATAAGAGTAATATCTAAAAATAATTGATACTTATAATAATTTTGTAGCATCTTTGCATTCTTCCTTCATAATGTAAAGACTTATCTATTTGTAATACTTCATTGAGCCTTTCAAAAGTAAAATAATGTACATCAAAAGTCAAATAAAATACCAAAATATAAACAACAAAGAAAAGAAGCACAAAACCAAAACTAAAACCAAAAAACAAAAGAAATAAACAAATCTGAATGTAGTTAATCACGAAATGATTTCAAATGATGATCATTAACTAAGTAACATAACCAATTTTCTAAATCATAACCAATTTTCTTTAAGATATTTTAAATGAAAAGCATTATTTCTAAGTATAGTGTTATTTCTATAACGATCAAGATATAATGAATAAAATTTATATTGTTTATCAGGATCTTCATGAGTTTTATCCCAATATAAAACTAGATCATCAACTTTAAATTTTTTATTAGAAACTTTCTTATCAGAATTTTATTTTTATTTTTATTTATCCATTTATAATTTTTACAAACTTGTTGCTTTAGATTCATCAAGATCTATTAAATCATGCAATATTTGTTCAATCAAATTTGTATCTTCAGCAACACATTGTAAAGTAGTTTTAACTAGATAAATATGAAGTTTTACTGGTAATGTGGCCTCAAATCCATATGCTAACATGAAAGGTGAATAACAAGTTGTTATCTTAATAATAGTTTTATCAACCCATAATTTTTTAAAAAAATTAATAGCTTAATTTCTTTTATTTCCACAAACTAATTTCTTTATGATTGTAATCAGATTTTTATTAGTTGACTCAGCTTGACCATTACCTTATGGGTAATATTTAGATGAATGACTAGATACAATAGAATATGTTTTTTTTAAAATTAGAAATTTGTTCGAAACAAATTTAGGCCCGTTATCAAAAATGATTTCATAAGGAACTCTAAATCTAGATAAAAATTGATTTTCTAAAAATGAGATCACTTCACTTGTTACAAAACTTTCGAGTGTTTGGCCTCAGGTCACTTAGTAAAATAATCTATTGTTAATATATACCTATTACCAGTAGATGAAGGTGGGTTTATATTTGAAATAAATTCAATGCCCCATTTATAAAAAAAATTTCAAAAATGATAAGGTTTAAAGGCATTGTAGGTAACTTATCTCTACTAATAAATAGTTGACATGGCATACAAGAATGAATTAACTTATAAGCATTTTGAAATAGAGTAGGCCAATAACAACCCACTCTTAAAATCTTAAAAGCTATGGTTTTTGCATCATAATGTCCACCACAATTTCCTTCATAATAACCTCTAAGAATTTTTTGAGTTTGATAATTCATAAGGCATCTTAATAAAACTCCATCGTTATTTCGATAAAATAGAAAAAAATTAAGAAACAAAAATTTAAAGCTTTTAATTGTAAGAAACATCTTTACTTTTTATCAAGATTATTCAGATAGGCTTGATTTTGAAAATAAAAGACTAAACCATGATATAAATCATCTTCAGCCAACATACAATACCATTCATTCATTTAAAGATCGAATTTGAACTTTTTTGAAAAATTAAAAAATTTCATGGTCTTTAAATGAGGCTTTGCAATTAGATTATCATCAACTAACAATACTAAAACATTAATATCTGATGAAGTGTTTTTAGCTAAAATTTTTTGTAAGTCATTACCTTTAATCATTTTTTAAGTTTTGATTTCAAGATCAAACTCTTGAATATATAAAATTCACTTACCAAGACTTCCTTGAATGGTTGGCTTTTTTAAACATGAGTTAATAGAGACACATTATATCACATAAAAATATTATTTCTCATCAATAAATAATGAAATTTAATCAAATACGAAACTAATGAGAACATAAATTTATCAATAAGAGGGTACCAAGTTTGAGCATCTTTTGAAACTTAACTCATATAATCAATTAGTTTTTCATCTTTATTTTCAAACTCTTGAGTGATAACAATTCTAATTGATTTTTTATTAGCATTAACATAAATAATAATGAATTTATTTAAATCTAGTTTGGCAAGAAATAGATCACTTGCAATGACATTTTGAACATTATTGAATGGTAAATCAGCACCTTCATCCGAAGTGTAAATTTTATTGTTATTAAGTAATAATTGCAAAGGGTTAGACTTATCATCAAAATCTAATATGAATTTAAAAAAATATATATTTTAACAAAGAAAGACCTCAGACTAGATTGATGTTTAGGAGGAGTTACTTCTTTAATAAATTTAATGCATTTAGGATCTATAGAAATTTCATCCTTAGAAATAATATGTTCTAACATCTTACCTTAGATAATACCAAAAACTATTTTCTTTGGATTCAAAGAAATACTATACTTTCTACATCTTGTGAAAACCTCACGAAGATGATCTAAATGATTTTTTTTGTTTCTTTTTTAATGAACGGTGAGGTCATCTAAATAAATTTGAATAATAATACCAATTAAATCATCAAAAGAAACATTCATATTTATTTGAAAAATATCTCCTACATTCATTAATCCAAAAATCATTCTGTTATAAGAAAAAGCGTTTTTATGAGTAGTAAAAGAAGTCTTATGTCTATCTTGAGGATTTAGAACAATTTGATTATAATCAAAAAATCCATCTAATAAATATATCATTTATATTCTTTCAACTTTTTATAAAATCTGATTTACACTTGGTAGAGGAAAATTATTTTTAATACTAGCTTTATTCAAATCTCTAAAATCAACACACAATCTAATATCACCATTTTTTTCCTAACACTAAATTAGCTACACATTCAAAATATTTTAAATGAAAAATAACATCAACATCAATCATTTTATCTAACTCTTTATTAATGGCATCTTCTAACAAAGGGTTAATTCTTCATATTTTCTATCTAACACGTTTTATAGTTATATCATGTTTAATAATATAAGAATCATAACTTTTAATATCTTTATATGACTAGGCAAAATATCAATCAATTATTTAAATAGCTTAATAAACTTAACCTTATTGCTTGTAGTAACTAGAATTCCTAAATAAATATATTTAGAATCCTCTTCTATACCTAAGTTGATAGGACTAGTATCACATATTATTATCCTAGAAGGTTCTTCCATTCTAGAAATTTTAGGTTAATCATTAGGTGTAAACATAGATTCTAAACATACTAAACAATCAAACAATTTATTAGTACTTAGTTGTAAATAATCTCCATAATTTAGTATATAATCATCATGATCAAAATAATTTTCTTTAATTAAATAATCTATGTATTCATCACAATTAAAAATAGGTCAATTATCATTCAAATCAAGAATTTTAGGTCTAAACATTTCAGCATAAGAGAAGTTTGTGGTTAGTTCACTCTCACATAGAGTTGGGTTATATGCAAAAACATCAATATTGTTTGCTCTAATATTATGTTCTCTAAGAATATAAGTGATGTTGAAGGCCTCAAGATGTTCAAGAAATTACAAAACTTTTTATGTATAACAATGTAGATGAGTTTGATTATTTTTATAATTTTTTTTAACTTGTCTAATATCTAATTCAGAATCTCCAAAGACATATAAATGTTTAATGTTAAGTTCAATAGCATTTTCTAAACCTAAACATAATGCTTAAAATTATAAAATATTATTAGTGTTTTCAAATGATGATTTGAAGGCATAATAAAAAAATTTACCAATAGGAGAGACTAAATAAATTCTAACACCATTACCTTGTTGAGAACAAGCTCCATCAAAGTATAATGTCCATATAATATCTTTCTCAAATAGTTTTTCATGTTGATTTTCTAGTTAATCTAAATTTAGCAATTCATAAGTAAGCATTCCTATCTCAACATAAGTAATAGTGGACGAAGTAGTTGACTCTAGTGTAATAGACCATTCTTCTCTTTTAATTACATTAATATAATTATTAACAGGAACCCATGTGATACATTTTTGCATAAAAGCATCAGTTAGTTTTTACCAATCTCTTCCTAACAACTAGTGTAATTACTATAAATATCTAAAACTTTGATATTAGTCATGCATCTAATTCTTTCATCTTGAGCAATCTTAACAACTATGTCATAAAACTTACCACAACTTTTGATTTATCTAGAATCAAATTCAGTAAGTTTAATATTATTAGTTTCATAAGATATATCTAATTGATCTGCAATAAATTTAGGTATTATATTCTTTAAATCACACATATATAAGATATAATTATGGAATAATTTATTATCAATCTTAACTGTAATATAAATTAGAGGTATATAATCAGTAGGGGGATCATGACTTTGAGTAAAAATAGTTGATTGTTCATTACTACTTTCTTCTTCAGTTTTAAGATTCTTACCAACTTCATTAATTTTATCAAGTTATCCTAGAAGACTAGCTACTTGCAACAATGAAAATCCAACTTTAATTATTGATAAATCATCAATTATGCTATAATTTTTAACATCATATTATTAAAAATTCTTAAATTTATAATACTGATATTGACTATTATTATAACCAATTGACATAGGAATACTTTGAGAAGAATTATCAACTACACTACTTGAAGCATTATTCTAAATTGTTTTACCTTTATCATTAGAATAAGAATCATTATTTTATGTTTTATTATTCTTATAAAAGTTATAATCTTTATTTCTAGTATTAACAACATAAGTACTTACATTTTTTTATGGATCATCAAGAGCACACATGTTTATATTGTCTACTAAATTTTCAGATATAAGATCTTTCCCTTGAAGAAATTATTTAAACTTATGAATAGCAACACATGAATTTAGATCATAATCTAATTTATATACATTATATTAATAAGAAATTTCTATTTTTTTACTTTCAATATTATTTTTATTAGATGAAGAATTTTTACCATTTAACTATCTTATAATAATGACTAGCTCATTTCCTAGACCTTGAACAAATTTTAAAATTTCTGTAGTATCTAAATTTAAACATGTATAAGATCTATCTTTAAATCCAATATGTTTAAGTTTATTTTCATATTCAGTACAAAATGTTAAATTTTTATCATATTCTATAATATCCCTATCCTCTAAGGCTAGTTTATATTCTAGGGGTAAAGCATTATAAAAATAAAGTCTAGATAACTTCTTATAAGGCCTAAGATCATGAGAGATAATTTGATGCAACTTAGTGAATCTCATAATGAAATGATAAATTTTCTCACCTGGATCAATAAAAAAAATTACAAGGTCATTGACTAGGTCAAAGTCTTCTTTAGATTTCTCAAAAGATAACTCTATTCATTCTTCAATATTTTTCCACATGCTAATCACTTTGGCAAGTAAACTAATAAATGCTTGGTAAGATTTCCTTTCAAATATCTGAGTAAAAATTCATAAATAAATACTTTCACTTGTTGTACCAAGAGTAGGGAAAATTATATAAATACTTCTAAATGATTTTCTCAAGATTCTATAAGAGTACTAGAAAATTTTGGTATATTTAATCCTTTAAGGGAAGGCAACTTGCCAAGATGATTTCCAATATTTATTATATTTATATAAATTCATTATGTTATAGCTATTTGATGTTTTTCTTCAGCTTTAACTTCATCTTCACCTTCAGTGAGATCATTCTGATCTCAATTATCTTTTAGTCTGTGAATCAAGTCTTCCACCCTCACTTTTTCTTGATCTCACATTGGAAGCTTTAGTAATTTTCTTTTCTTGAATTGGTTGACTTTATTGATCTTGATTTAATTGAAAATTTATATCAATAGGTTTAGAGGGAAAATATAGTTCATCAAAAAGAAAAAAATCAAAAAATAAATGAGTTCTACACCTAGGATTAGCAGCTAAAACTCTAGCTCTATCCTCTTGATTTAATCTATTCATATTCGAAATATCTTGTTGAGTTTCATGAGTAAAGTTAGAATACCAATCTATCTCAAATTCCACTATTTATTCTTCTTTATTTATAATTTGAATAACATGCTAAAGATTATGAGGATGATTATACCATGCATAATGCATTAGATTAAAAGCAACATCAACTTGATCATCAGTAATATCAATTCTAGGTTGAATAATAGGAGCATGTCCTCCAAGTACCATGAGCAAGAAGAAAACAAAACTCTAAACAAATAAGGGTTTTGATTGAAGTTCTCAATGGAGTCACCAAATTTATTGATGATGAGAATTATATAAAAGAACTAACACGTTTTCCTATCATGAAGGTTAAGTTAGAATCATAACATTCTAATAGTAAGGTTCTAAAGGTTCAATTATGATCTTAAAGGTGCGAGGAGGTTTTTAAATATTCTAAGAAATATCAAATAATTTATCAAATATAACATATTTTATTATAATTTTATAAATTCACATTATCAAATTATGAATTAGTTTAGATATGAATCTGTAATCTATCCTATCCAACAAAGAAGGCCTATGAACAAGATAATCTTTTGAAGGAAAAAATATGATTCAATAATATAGAATATTTCAAAGTATTAACTTATTTTTTTGTTTTAATAACTTCAATTAATCTCAAGATAAAATATCAAAAATATAAATTAAATCATATTTGAGATAAATCAAAATAAACAAATCTTCTATTTAAAAGTATCAAATTGATCTCAACACATCAAGACATAACAAATAATAAACAACAACTAAAGGAAAAGAAACTATTTAAAGAAACAACGCAAACAATTACATCTAAACAAAACAAGAATAAGCTAAAGACTAAAGTAATTAAACTAAAATAATCTAATCTAAAAGCTAACTCTAATAAAATAATCTAAACTAAGACAAAAACTACAACTAAACTGAAATCTAACTAACCTAACAAACTAAGTTTAAAACTAAACCTATAAAAGAATAAATTGATTAAGAAAACTAACCAATATAACTATAAGAGAATTAAAAAAGAAACTAATTTAAGAGAAATAACCTAAAAATAGATATAAATAGTAAACTAAAAGAAAAGATATTAAATAAAATAAACTAAAAAGAAACAAAAAGGAAAATTAGATTTATTAAAGATCAATATAAAATAGATTAGACTATATTAGAATCAAATTCAATATAAAGTATAATATAAGAAAATGTGAGTCTCAAAAGAGAGAGTCATCTTAGCAAAATGGATCAATTTTATTTGAGAAATGAACATCTTTCTTTACAAATATCTTGAGAGACAACTTTTACAATCAAAATAGATCAACGAAGTATAGCAAACAACAAAGTTTTCATCATTATTCAGGTTGATTAATTAGATTCTGCACATAGGATTGTTAGGAATAATCATCAAAAAATGTTAAACTTGACAAACTTTAAATAATTTATTATAAATGATAATATAGAACTAGATATACATGTGTTGCTTAAACAATTATTCAATTGTCAGAGAAAGTACCATTGGGTCTATCTTAAAAAGTCTTGCTATCTCAGAGAAGATTCATAAAAGAGATAGATAAATGACTAACTTCACAATGTATAATTCCTCAGTACATGTGTTCTCCTTCCTCTTTCAATGAATCTTTGATCTCATTTTATGCTTTAAATTTGGTTGAAAAAGAAGTTATAACTAACCTTAATTAGTTATTAGTCTACTTTACTTAATTCACTTTGTAAAAATCAATTAATATAAATAGTTATTAGTTAAAATTTAATTAATACTTAAAAGTCTTAATGAATCAAGTATTTCAATATAGATTAGACACTTCATAATGGGTGGGAACCCTTATCAATTAAGAACAAAATAGAAAAACATATATCAATAAATAAAGAGATAAATAAAAGTTTAATAAAACTCCTATTTATATTAATACCATAATTCATATTTACAAAAATTAACATATATATATATATATATATAGAAGTCCGTTATACTTTGTAAAGCATCATCACCAAAATATTAAAATATACAAGTCAAAGTATCAAATTTGTAAGTATAGAATTCTAACAATTAAAAGTTCAACTTGAAAATAAAATTTCATCCTATTGACATCCAATAATCATCATAATTAGAAAGAACTTTAATCACTCACTTCCCTTGTTCATTCACATATTCATTGTACTCCATCTCAATTAATAGGAGGTGAACTATTTTTTTTATTCAGTAAAAGGATCATCCACTTCCAACTTAATCCACTTAAAAATTATGACCTCAACTATAGAATTCATGTCATTCTAACTATTTGACCATTTATCCAAAGTAATTAGATGAATCTCAAGTGTGTATTTTCTACAAGTTGAAATTGGATCTTCCAAACTTAATTTATTACATCCTAAAATAGGATCCCTTTGAAAAGATGAAAGATCATTAAAAACTAAAAGTAGGGAAATATTAACAAAGTTTGGGGCATGGGTTATTTCAATGTCATGTTGAGTGACATCATGAACAAGGTATGACTCATCAATAGGTTGGATTCTTTCTAGGATGGGTGACTGGATTAAAAAGTGATGTGGATTACTTTGCAAATGGTGAGAATAACTATTGTGAGAATGTGTCCTAACACAAAGTCTATGGCTATGAAATCCCCTATTACCCCTATTATTTATAGAGTTGAAAGATAGATTATTTAAAGCATTCCAAAACTCAAGATCTACTGCATTAAAGTGAATTGACATCCTAGCACATCTATTAAATCTAAGGCCAAATCTTCTAGCCCTAAAACCTCCCCTTAGAAAATTTCTATTCAGGTTATTTTGATTTATATTTTTTGAATTCTAACCCCAGCTTTTGTTATCATTACTTCTACTTGATTCAAACCAATCCCATCTCGACATCCTAAATATTGAAATATATTCAAAGAAAACTGATTATCATGACTAGAAATTATCATGTATTCATTCAACATGAAAATAAACTATATATTAAATACATAATCACATATCAATAAAAAAATTAAACTAACTTTGACTGCATAAACTTGTTCCAATTATATCAACCAACACTACTTTATTCTATTTAATTTCATAACAAAATAGTTGTCAAAACTTATCATAATTTTAATTTTACAATATTTTTTTATTTTACCTTGAATTCTCTATTCTCACTATGCATCAAAATGAAAAAAAATAGATTCTCAACATTGAAACCTTCAATAATTATATTTTGCCAGAATTATTTATCACTATTTCACTTCTTGAAAATTGAAAATAATTTTTGAATGTATTATTTTAAATAAATCTCCATAGAAATCCTTCAATAGAGAATACATTTAACATATTTATATTCTTTTTAAAATCACTCTATCTTAAGCTGAAAATAACTTATCACAACTTCTCCAATTTACTAGACATTTCAACATTTGACCTTAACAAAAATACCTAAAATTTCCAACTAATTATTTCCAAGCAAGTTTTGCATGGCAAACCAAGAACCAACATTTCTATCCACATAATGCATCTATGCATATACAAAACTTATCTTAATCAAACACTAACATAGTTTTTAAATAAGCCTCCAAACTAATGGGTTTTAAACATATCATAAAATAATACTTTTTAAATAAAAACTTGTATGTTAAAAATATATCTTCCAAATCAAATATTTAAAACTGAGGAACGGCTGGTTTTAGTTTTCAAGAAAACTATTTCTATTCATTTAATGTTCATTTATTTTCAATATTTGAACAAAACTTAGAACACTTTCAAATTCACCATATTTTCAAATACTTCAACTTTTACAAAACCCCAACATACACAAACTTTGGCTTCAAACGATTAAAACATCAAAAATCTTAATATAACAAAACTTTTAAATCCTAAAACTAAAGTGCAAACCATGAGAAAATATTCTTTTAAATCAAAATCAATCATGCTATAATTCCATAACATAACATGCAAGACTTTATATAGAAATTGAAACTGATATGCATGCAATTTATAGCTTCAAATACTAAGTATAGATAAAAACATCACTAGGCAGTCATTAGAATCTTTGCTTCAAAATATAGAGACCAATCATTCCAATAAAAAATAAAACCCTCAAAACTCAAGCTTAAAGAGTAAATCTAGAAGAAGCTTTATTATTTTCAAAGTTCAAACTAATATATCTCCATAACCTATGATACAAATTTATACTTTAAAAACCATGAATACATGGTAATGTAGAAAACTTATGAGTAAAATTGTATTTGCATGATCAAACAAAATATCTCTATCAAAAAAAATTATGACAAACCATAAATCTATCCAAACACTTGAAAATATTCATGACATAAGGCATAAAGAACTTATTTTTTGATAACCGAAAGTCTCAATGAACCCTCCAAAACCATAAACATATTTGAAATATAAATCTAAATATATTATTGAATATATATTCACTAAAACCATACCAATATGCATGATCAAAAGTCTCAATGTTTTCGAAAAAAAACCCATGCCTAAACCCAAAGAATCAAACATGTCTGAACTTAATTAACCATAGATAAATATTTTATCAAAAAATAATTCCTAATCAATTCAATATCCAAGCAAAGAAGTGATATATTTAACTAAGAAAAAATTGTAAGCATCATATGACCTCCCAAAACTTGCATGCACAGAACTTAAGTCAAAACTTACTATCATGTAGACCGAGATTATATTCTTTCCATGAAATCTATAAACTTAATAAAAAATCATTATTCAAAACTCATTTATTTTGTTCAAGGCATACCTATTATTTTCTTTTCTAAAAGTATTTTGTTCAAAAATCCCATCTACAACTTCAAAAACTAAATTGATAGAGTGATGCTTCCATAAAAGAGCTTCCAAAAATGACCAAAATAATGAAAATAAAGTTATTTGTAATCATAATGCTCCATCATAACTACTTTGCATACATGTACTATTCTCATTAGCCATCAAAATCAATATTAATATTTAGTATTTCGCTAACCAAATTAGCAATGACATTAAACTTAGAAACCATTAATTCCTTTGTTAAACCTCTTTACCAATATCTGATGATCGAGGCATGTATTCTTCACATTAAATTCTCAAGCTACCAAAATCTTACCATGATCTCAAAGCATCCAATATGATTCACATTAATTCACCCTGCTAGCTTGTAGGTCATGAAACTGCCAACTCACTTACCAACATCCTATGTCATGTAAAGTTCATGACTTTAAACAAATTCATCCATACCACCTTTTGAAATCACACATTCTTTTACACATTTTTCCATTCATGCCTCAATAGGTTAATAACATTCAAAGTCAACATGGCCTATTAACACCATTTCAAAACTTTAGGATAAATGACCCTAGGTTAGGATCCTTTAAAACAATGAGATCATTAGGCTCTTTGAAAACATAAAGTCATATTACTTTTAGAACTTATGTTAGACAATGTTTGAATTAGGAACCTTAGTCAACTAAGGACTTAGAATTTTGGGATCCTTTTATATCCTAAAGAAACAATTTGTTCAAATCTTAAACCAACCTTGATCATATCAATATTTTTAAAATGTTCACGATATTATAACTAAATTTTGCCTAAATGGAATCCATTTATCAACCGGATGACTCATATGATTTTCAAAAATAAAGTTCATAATAAATCAAATAGTGAATTTGATTTAAAAAACCATAAAATACATTGCTTTTTTAAACTATAATAATTATGACTAATCCATCCATATATTTGCAATTGAAAATGAACTAACCATAAAACCATATTATTAGTCAGTATTATTCCATATGAGTCAAACCAAGTTGAACATTTCCATGAAAATATAAAAATTTTAAAATAGTCACCACAAACTACTCATGTTATCAAAACTAAAAACCTAATCCAGAAATTGTTATGATAATCCACACTCACTGAGGTCAATGTAAATATTTGAATCATTATGGAAATTATATAATGCTCCCAATTTTGATAAACTACATAAAGTGTTCCTATTCCAAATCAAAAAAATTGTATTATCATTTGATCATGAATCATCTAAAATATGAAATGACTAGTCATTACCATTTAGAAATGATAAATACAAATGCATATTTTATTCATTCATCCATTTATGCTTTTCAAAACTAATAAAATATAAATATTAATTCATAAACCAATCATAATTAACTTATCATTGAAAATATGTATCTAAATTTACTACTAATCAACTAGGTCCTCAGCCCAATTTTAAACTTTATAACAGAGTCATCTCTACTATATAAAAAGTATTAGTTTTATAAAATTAAGGGGTTATGAAAAATAGGCATAACACCCATAAATCCTCTTGTCCTTCAATTGCAATTTACCTTATTCAAGGTCACCAAATTATTAAAAACTCTAGGATTGATACATGCTTAAATCATGTTTTAATCACATCATTATGAAGTATTTCACAATGAATTTTCATTAATATGTCAAAAAAATTATAGTTTAGGCAAATTTAAATAAATTATTATATATATTTATATTAGTATTCAAATTTTGAAGCTAAAATAATATATCATAAAACACATGGTGTTAAAAATATTTATTTCTCAATATTGAAAGCAATAATTTCTACCAAATTAGTAGTTGTGGTGTCTACTAAAATAATTGAAAAGATCATTAACCATTGAAAATTCACATTTTTAATGTTTAGAGCCCCATACAACTTGTTCAAAAGGATCATCACCAATATTATTACAAGGTGAATTTTATAACTATGTACTAAAATGTATTTATTATTCATCCAATGGTCAAGGTAAATAGACTAATCATTCAATATGTTGTGGACATAATAATTGTTAAAAAAATTCTTTGCACAATCATTGTTATACCTAGAATGAGATTTGGGGATGTTATAAATTTGTCTAGTATAATCTATGATAATCAATATTTGTAATATGTTTTCTAATAATAGAATGAATTATTCCCCATTCAATGATGAATTTATACACATATCCCTTACTAAAAATTAGTAACAAAATAATGTTGGTTTTGATGTTTTTGTTTGGAGGCTACATACTATGATATTTTTTATGCCCTTGGTTGATCTAGGGTCTATGATGTGAACCAGTGGATAACCTACTTAAATATATTTAAGAGGGTTATGAATGGAAGTCAATTTATTAATGACATAAATTATGAAAGTGAAACTCATTAATAATAAGGAATGCAAAGAATAAGATGACAACTCAAAAAAATTATTATCATAATTTATAATATATGTGAGAACAAATGTCTAGTGCCTATGTAATTCCTAAATTCATTCTTATCTATGTTTATGTGTAATCTATATACCAAGGAAGAATATGAAGTCATGAATGAACCATTACAAGATTTGATAACAAATTCTTCATAATTTTTGAATGTAATGACATCATTAACTATCATTACTGATAAGATAAGTTTTATTGTATTGGCATCATAAGAGCTATGCATTAATGCAAAAAGTAAAATTTAATCTTACAAATTGGCATCTAGGTGAGGGACATAATGATGATAATATTGATGTTAGTGCATGAGTAGCTATGAAACAATGGTAAATTCTAATAATATATATGGTCCTAGATCTTCGTGGATCAGTTATCCCTCTTTGAAAAGAAATGGTCCCTATTTCATGTAGTTATGAAAAAAGATGTTGAAATAAATTGGCAGTCTCCACTTTTGTAAACCAATTTCTATGGGAAGGCACTAAACCTACTTTGATGATCTGGAAGAGATGGATCTCTTGTCAATGTGTCAATTTGACCCAAACAATAATGACTTTATTTTATTCTATAGGGATGCTATAATATGGAATGATCTCTATTAACTGAATATTTTATGTAGTACATGAAGTATCTAATAGTAGTGGAATGCAATGGTGCAAGAGGTCAATGTTGAAAATTGGATGCAACCCAATGTAAGTTTGAATAATGATCCCAAAATCATTCTCTCCTAATTTATTGGTGATGTCATATTGATTTCACTAAATTGGATGAATATTGAAGTAAGTTCCTATCAGTCTTTACTTCTAAAGGTGTATCCAAACTTGATCTCCAACCTTGAAGGTGTATGATGTCTTATGCTTTTAAAGGCACTTTTTTATTCCACATTATCATGTTGTTGAATTATTTTCACATTTTTTTTAATGTGCTAAATGTGCTCAATGAATTTAAAATATGTTTCAAATTCCTTTTAAGATGGAGGAGTTATTAATATTGATGGTAGAATAGGATCATCTACATTGATGGGTGACAAAGGTTTCAAACCCAAGCAAACCTAAAAATGATTGTGTGTGGTAGAGTTTTGTAGATATCTATTTTAAATGTTTTTAATGAAAGGAAAAATTTCATCTAGAGTGCATTTATTCCTATAATTATGCACTCTTATAAGGTGCACTATCATCCTATTTACCATTTCTATTTTTCCATTAATCTAAGGATTAAAGTGGTGGATTTTTTAAACTTTATGTCTAGCATAGACCAAAGTTATTTCTAAAAATTTATAAAAATAAATGGTATCTCTATTAAGAATGATATTTTATGGGATTTCAAAGTGGATCTAGACATGATGAAATTATAATTGTGTTGTTTCTAGAGATAAAAATTATTTCTTATAAGGTATAAAAATTTCCATTTATGAAAACCTATCAACTATTACATAAATGCAATCATTAACATGATTCATAGTAGGGTAGTCTGATAAAAAAATCCATGGAAATATATTTCCATGGTATCATTAGAACAAAAAAAAGAGTGTAAAAAAATTTCTTCTTGTTATCTAGATCAAAAATTACATAAATAGTAAAAATACTTGATATACTTGGATACATCAAACCTAATATGTGACAGACAAGAAGAAGTAATTATATAACACTGCAAGAGTATTTTCAAATCTAGAATGTCTTTAAAATTTTATAAAATGAGATTACCAAATTATTTTATGTCTCTCTACCTCATATAGAACACACAAGTGCCTAAGGTGATCTAAGAGTCCATCTTGAAAGTATAACAATAGAATTGAAATACCTCAAAGTAAGTCTTGTGTGTGTGTGTGTGTGTGTGTGTGTGTGTGTGTGTGTGTGTGTGTGTGTGTGTGTGTGTGTCTGTGTGTCTGTGTGTATATATATATATATATATATATATATATATATATATATATATATATACACAGACACACACACACAAATATATATATATATATATGTATGTATATATATATCAAAACTCCATGTCATCTAGATACAATTATGAACATGCATTTAATCCATGTTCACATGTGTAAGTAAATTATTGAGATATTAAAATAGTAGATGACCAATACAATCTGTGATTTGATTCTCAATTCTTTACAAGATTTATCAAAACTCTTTAGTGAAGATCTCTCCAATGGCTCATTACCACAACCATTGATGCTTCAGTGTATACTCAGAAGGAGAAAAATAATTGTAAATAAATAATTATTAACACACAAAATAGGTATGAAAAGTATTAAAAAATCATGTAAAATAATAAATAATAATATATATTACAATGAATAACAGTTACTTATATAGGCAAGGCAGAATAAGATGAAGGCTAAACTAGACAATGTGGGACTAAAACCACATAGAACAAAACTAGGTAAACATAAATACCTAAAGCCTATCAAGCATGAGTAAGATACTCTAACACCCTCCCCCCCCCCTCAAGTGAAACTAATTTCTAGCAATAAAGTATGTAGTGTGAAGTCATGTGTCCCTATGCACACCAATCCATCATGCTAGAGTGCATGGATTTCAAGGCACTATAAATACCAAGTCAAAGTAGAAATGGTGTTGAATATGAGGATCACTAAAAACAAACATTATGATTCAAATTACTAAGTATAATGATGAACTTGAATAAGTATAACCTAAACATCCTCCAACACGATGGTGAAAAATGAGCATAAACACTAGTTGAGCTACCAAACTGGTGTCATGAGTGGGGATACCATACTGATGTCACTATAAAAATCACCAAGAAAGCCATGGAGTCAAGTAATAATCCTCATATAGGTTCTAAAACACAAAGTTCCTAAATAAGATACCCATGTACAAATGAGTAATCCAAAAAAACACTCAAAAGTACAAAATACATATAACACGCATGAAGTGGAGAAAAATCGAAAACCTATAGGAAAAATTTCCCCCCACAAAAGAGAGAAAAGAAGAAGAGAGAGATAGAAAGCCCCCCCAAAGTTGGTGCTAAAATAATTCGCACTCCAAGTAATCTTAAGTCATGAAGGAACTCAATCTTCATGAGTGGTATGAATATTTTGTTTGTTTCTAATTTAGTCTCAAAAACAAGTTTGTAGTGTTTCTTAATTATTTTGAACCTTTTTATCAGAAATCAAAATACTTATAACTTTTGAACCGTAACTCAAATTTGAGTTCAATTCTTTTCAAAAGTGCATTTTTTTAATTCTCTATCCAATGGTGTCATCAAATTGTAAAAATGCGCTACTTTTATAAAGTACTAAATATGCAAAGAATGCTCAACACCAAGAAGCATAATGTACATCACATCCCCCCACTATACTATTGAATGGATGGAGTAGAGGAAAAAAATTTGCATGAGTGGTCTAAATCTACTACTTGAACACCATATTTTATTCCTATTTGAGACTACTATGTGACTAAAAGTGGATAAAAAGGGACCCTAATATGGGTCAAGTGTTATATTAAGGATAAGTTGACATCAAGTGGACATCCAAGGCATGAATGGTTTATTTTAATGACTATAGGAAGCAATATATATTAGGCAAGGAGATTGTGATCCACATATATGAAAAATCACCTTAGTTATTTTATAATCATAATAAGTTGTAGCAAGAGTGGCATTAGAAATGTCTTCTTATCTTAAAAAATTCGATCTAAACATCAATAATAAGCAGGGAATGTTAGAGTATCTTAGTCATGCTTGTTAGGCTCTAGGTATTTATGTTTACCTAGTTTTGTCCAATGTGGGTTTAGTCTCACATTGGCTAGTTTAGCCTTAACCTTATTTTGCTTTGCCTATATAAGCAAGTGCTATTCATTATAATATATATTCTTCTTTATGCTTTTACAATCTTTTGTAATACTTTGCATATATCTTTTATGTTAAAATTTTTTTGTTTATAATTAGTTTTCTTCTTTTGAGTATATGCTAAAGCATCAATGGTTGTGGTAATGAGCCATTGAAGAGATCTTGGCTGAAGATTTTTTATAACTCTTTCATGGTATCAAAGCCACTCTTCAATAGCCATTACTCAAGTTTGTTTGTAGATCAAACATTTTATTTCTTTACCAACATTGTTTATTTGGTGGATTATATCATGTATTGTATCAGATCTTTATATATTTGATTTGACCATGGTATGTTCCTTATTTTTGGGTTTTAATTAACTCAACATCAATGTTGGAAGATTTTTTTGGGGCCAAATCTTGGTTGTAGCTTAGTTTATTTGAGGGTTTGAATTCTTGTCTAGAGGCATTTTAAGATCTGATGGCATAAGGATTATTTTCTAGTAGGTGTTAGAGTTTTCTTTAGGGGCATCATCTATCTTACAAGCCAATGTCCAAGCCTCCCTCACCAACACACTACACCCTGCATACCATATTTCACCATGGTTGTTATACCTTTCTCATTCATCATTGTCCAAGAGGAATGACATTATGTGAGCATGGGGTGAGGGTATGAATAAGATAGCCATTTGTTTCTTTGAGTTTTAATAGCCATGGACTTACCATGGCTTGCTTACCACCATCTTCCTTGTCTTCTCTCATCCTATGCCTAATCTCTAGCCCATGTAACATCCCTACAATTATTCTATCTATCTTTAGAAAAACTATCTATTACCCTTTTAGTCACTATTCCAAGCCTTAAAAAAACTCTACATAATAAAGTGAAATAGTACGTCCAGTTTAACGAAAGGCCATAAACCCATGAGCAAAGTGACAAGGGGTAGGTTGTGGATATTGTAGGTCAAATGTGGCTCTCTTTGTGGCTCTCTCCATGTTTCTACATGTTAGTTGGGTTATGTTTTTTTTGGCACATTTTTTATGTGAAAAAAACATAAAAATGCAGGCCAAACAACCTCCATTTTGTGCCTTCCTTGGCACCTATACAATCATCAAGGGTGATGCCCAAAGCCTTTTTTTTATTGTAGACCTGTATATGTGACTGACAGTGGCTCTCTTCTTCTAAGTCATAAAATTAAAAACCTCAAAATTTCCATAGACAACTATCCTTTTTAATTAAAAGAGCTTTAAAATAATTAAAGCTTGTTATAAATAGCTTTATTAGACATTTTTTATAAGCTATGTATTTATATCTTAAAAAGAGAATCTATTTATGGCTTTAGAGTTTACAAGGATGTATAGGGGAATGGTTTTTGAATTTTGTTAACTTGAGGAGATTATTGGTTCCATGATGGTTCTAACTAGTAGTTTGAAGGTTAGGTCCTCTTAGCCATAGTATGTTTTTTTTAAACCTTTAGTGAAAATTTTATTAAATAGGCCTCATTTATGGGAAATCATTTATTTAATAACTTTTGATCAGTAACTTGAAATTGAGAACCATTTTTTGAAATTTTTTATGTTTTTCAATTTTATACACATTGGTCCTATTTATATTGTAAACCACACTAAAATTTAAAGTGCCACATTTTAGGGTGTCTCTTCGCATTGGTTGTATTGCATTGTACTTATTGTCATGTGGTGACATTTTAATGGTGATGTATTTTATATGTTTTAAGCATTTATTGAGGGAATATTCATTATTTTGCACATAGCTTATCTCTTTCATTTTTTATAGATCACAAGATGAGGTCTGGTCTAGTAGGAGGTCAAACCCCCTCACAGGTAATACAAACTTCCTTCTCGCTTCTTATGGATTGCAATGTCATCATTTGTTCCACTCATGGACACATTTTTGGTTGGGTCCAACATCCTATTATTGAGTTTATATTGTCACTACTATGGGGTTTCATGTGACATGGGCTATATATTGTACTTCATGCACACATTGTCTCAAACACATTTTCAACTAAGCCCAACATCCTCTTTTGCATGTGTTTTTCACATTGTTGATTATTTTATGGTGTGTTTGAACACATTATAGATATTTTCTCAATTTTACACACTCTTCCATCATCCCATAACATGAATTAGTACTTTGATACATTGGTAGTTGTGTCATGTCTCCTCGAGGCCCCTTTCTTAGCACCTCACCTTCTTTTATGGAGACACCTCTTTGCTCTCTTATTTTTGGAGCAACTCTCTTGATAGATTTTTCAACATGTTGACAGTCTCCTTATTTGGATCTATTCTGGTGAAGCTCGGTGTCTTTCTTGTTTTTATCTTATGTTTTTTGTGTATGGGTTATATTATACTCACACTAATTTATAAAGTGTCATGGGGGGTTTCTTGTTTTAGCCTTATTTACCTTCATGCATTTGTGTGATCTATTTTGAGCACCTTTTCACTTCATCAGTTGCTTGTCTCTTCTATCACCACCATGGGTCATCATCTTTGAGAGACTTATCTGTATTTTTTACTCCTTTTTTTGATAGTTGATAGTTTCCTTATTTAGACATATTCTAGTGTATATAGTGTCAATTGATTTTGTGTTTGAGTAGTGGATTTAGATCAGTTGTGCAGACCTTATTCCTCCAATCCAACCATTCATTAATATGGGGTAGGTTAGGGGGGTATGTGATGTACATTTTACTTCTTAGTGTTGAGCATTCCTTGCATATGTAGTAGTTTCTAAAAGTACTAATTCTTTATAATTTGATGACACCAATAGATAGAAAATAAAAAATTCACTTTAATAAAAGAAATCAGATATGAGTTATGGTTCAAAATTTATAAGCATTTTGATTTCTCATAAAATAGGGTCAAAACAATTTTAAAATACTACAAATTATTTTTTGAGACCAAATTAAAAACAAACATAGTCGTGTAACCAAAGTGAAAAATAGTCCTTTTTATTGACTCGGTATGTGTGTAGGTGAGTTTGACTTCCTCTTTATGAAAAAAATATAGCTATTAACAAAAATAATAAATATACAATTATTTTTAAGATTAAAAGTGAGTATATTATATGTGTCTTATGCTTGGTAGGTGTCTTAACCCTAAGTAGGTACTTCTAAGATCTCATAGTTTGAGCAGAATGATGGGATGCCAAGGAAAGGAGGAAGAATGTTTCCTCCACACACCTCCAATGCACCTTCATGTAGAAAAATAAAATAAAATAATCTTCCAACATTGATGTCAAGTTAATCAAAACCCAATAAGAAGGAACATACCATGGCCAAATCAAATATGTAAAGATATGATACAATGGTTGACATAATCCACCAAATAAACAATGTTGGTGAAGAAGAAAAATGTTTGATATAAAAATAAAATTGAGTAATGGCTATTGGATGGTGGTTCTAATATCATGAAAGAGTTATCAAAACTCTTAAGCCAAGATCTGTCCAATGACTCATTGTCAAAGCCATTGATGCTTCAACATATAATCAGAAGGATAAAACCAAGTTTAAACAACCAATTGTTAACACACCAAAGAAATATGAAAAGTATTAAAAAATCATGTAAAAGCACAAAAAATATTATATATTACAATGAATTTTACTTTCTTATAAAGGTAAGGAAAAAAAAGATGACGGCTAAACTAGTCAATGTCAGAGTAAACCCACATAGGAAGAAACTAGGTAAACATAAATACCTACAGCTTAGTAAGCATTTGTAAGATACTCTAACATTACCTTCTTATGATTGATATTCAAATAAAAAATTTGAAGATAAGAAGACATTTTTTATGTGAATCTTGCTACAACTTATTATGATTATAAAATAACTAAGATGATTTTTCAATATGTGGATCAAAATCTCCTTGCCCAATATATATTACTTTTTGTAGTCATTAAAATAAACCATTCATGCATTGTATTTACACTTTAGGTCACTTTATCATTAATATAGAAATTGAATCATATTATGGTCCCTTTTGATCCACTTTTAGTCATATGGTAGTCTCAAATAGCACTCATGCCTATAGAACACCACATGAAACGCATAATGGTACAATTCCTTAGTTATTTAAGCCTCTACACCCTCCAAAAAGTAATTTTTACCTCCCTAAGAGGATTAGAGTTGGCCTAGACCTATTATTAAGTCACCCTCCCAAGTCATTTTTACTAGAACACTATATAAACACTAGTATCATACTCTTACATTGTAAGTGAACATTATCATAAACATACAAAAATGACAATTTATTTTGAGTAAAAACTCCCAATTCTTCTAATATTATTTTGATTCAACCCATACATTCAATAATCCATCCCTATCATAGATATATATATCTCAAGTTTCCTCCATGGTATCCTCTCATACATTCACACTTAAGCATTCTAGCATTCACTTGCACAATGTACCATCCCTTAGATTGGGAGAACTACATCAGGATTCATCCCCCTTTCAAGGTATTGGTATGTAAGAAACTATACTCACATGGGGTGTTGAGGTCATGTCCATCCTACCCAAATAAATCCTTTTTCTTATGATGTTTATTGAAACCCTTACAAGTATGAAAACCTAAGGTTTTCAAAGGAAAATAGAGCTATAGTAAATAATATTGGTCACATAGACTTGAAATTTGGACTAGAGTTGGAATAGGGCATGTTATACAAAACCCAAATTTTTTTTTAGAGATTATAAGTGGGTCATAAACGTATTTCCTTAGACACTAGTCCAAAGTGGTACTTTTCAAAGGATCACACTACTATTTAGGGCTAATTATAACACTTGGATCTAACTTCTGAAAGTCAGACCTATCTGCTCATAAATTTTCATAGTCTAATTCCTTGTAGAAGGCTTATTTTTAGCTAAGTTATTACTTCTCTCTCATCCTTTCCATATTTAAGAAATCAATTAGGTTTATTATTATATAAATCAGTCACTATATTTATTCCATGATTTATTCTTACATCCATTTAACAACCTAAGGTTTTAAACTCCATAATCCCCTTAACATTTAAATCATTTGGTGAACCCAAATTACTTCAAATAGCGCAACAACCCTAACCCTAGACTACCTTTAGGGTCTATGTTTCTAGACTTTTAAAACTTAGACTCAAATTTCAAATCCTTGTATTTTTTTAATCTAATCATGATAGTAATGACAAAAGTTGTTTAGCACTTTTTAATGCAAAGTTTTCTAGTTTCATTTGTTTCCTTTCATTTGGAATCAATTCAAAAACGATATAATCATATATGTACATGTTATCCTATATTAGTTAAAATATATTTTATTTGACTTATTCCATAAATTAATACCCTAAAAACCATATTTCAAGTTTCAATGTCATATCTTATACACAGGACATAATTCCTCCTCATTTCCTTGAGGGTGATAGCTAATTTCCCTATAACCAAGTCCATGATATCACTGCTCCATGAGATGAAGTATCATTTACTATTTCTACTAATTACCATACTTAAATTATCCATGCCTCCACGTATTCTCTATAGGGTGTGTACCTACATGTTCAATTAGAAGTAACTAGGGTTTGTAATTATGAGACTTTAAGGGATCGAATTATCAGTGTGAGTTAATTTCAAAATTACAAAATTAGAATCAACTATTACATGAAAAAATTACAAAATTATATTACAATACAAAAGCCTTCAAGGCACACTACTATCAATCATGTATATGCATTTTGACCTAGTTAATTTGTGGCAAGCAATGTTACTCATCAAAATGAGAAATCACAACAAAGTGAATCTACAACTATTAATTCAAAAAAATACTCAAAGATAAAATAGAAGTTCAATTAAAATTTTAAGGAAAATAATTAATGCTAAGTTGATCAACTTACCTCCTCTACATCCAGTTAGGAGATCCATATATTATTACTCATACCATAGAATGCATGGTCATTATAGAGATTCATGTTTGGCATTGAATAAGAATATACAACAGAACATTGCTAATGAGGAACCTATACAAGATAAATAAATTAATCAACCCATATAGATACATGAAAATATTCAAAAAGGGTCAAATTTAAAATAATACAAAAGTGGTTACCAAAGCATAACTCAAAGAAATAAATACTACAACAAGCACAAGTAAAGAAAAAAAAAATATGCAAAGATACCTCTCCAAACGGAGGTCCTACTTTCAAAACGTAATGGGTTTGGTTAAAAATATATATGATATTTTGATTGTCAAAGTTAGGGGTTGGGAAAACATGCCCAAGGAATCTCTACTCCTATTCTTATAGTTGATAATTTTGGTCAACAAGGTTTGGGATTTAGGGAAAATATTAAGGCAACTAATTCATAGACACAGTTTATCAAGATACAAGATCAAGATACAAATGTCATATTAAAAAAGGAGCAACCACATAGATTTTAAATTCAAATTATGTAAGAGAGTGTTCTTAAGATAGGGTTTATAACCCAACATAGTCTAATGAAACCAATTCATACAAAAGTTATAGTTTCAAATGAGGTTTCAAAATAGGTGACTAAGAAGACTTCAAAATTCATAGATCCTTTGATTTTTTCAACACTCATATATGGAAACTAATGTACCAATGTCATAATTGATAATTATATCAAAATAAATGTTTGTAGCATGACACTCTTAAATTACCTTCGATATGACAAGGAATATTTGGGAAAGATCACTTTATCTAAATCATTTGTTGGATCCATTGAGATTCCTTACATAGTTTGACCAAAGACATGTTCAGTAGTATTTCAATAACACCATGGTTTGACACAATATAGTACCAAATTAGGGACATCGTGGATTAAAAAAATTAAGGCAACATTGGATAGAGACTTTAACCACATCACCTTTGCACATGAGAGTGAAATGATCATAGTTTATAGAGATGACAAGATTTATTCCAATAAATATCTTCCAGAAAATTATTTGCCTATAATAAGCTCAATATTAAAGTGCACATTTAGAAAAACTATTACAAAACACAATTTATAAAGGTCAATTCCATAGTATGAGGAAATTCCCTATGCTAATTTAGCTACAACAGAAGTCAACACTAGCATTTCATTGGATCAAAATCAATATGATAATGGTGAGTGGAACAACAATCTAGGTTATTATGATTTCTAAAATACTGACAATGAATAATGCTCAAATTCACATTTCAATTCAATCCAACCACAACATATTAATCAAATTGCATGAGAAGTCACCATCCCTATTTTTTACACATGATCCATTGAGGGTGGGTCTCTCAAGAGATTCATTGGTTATTAGTATCTCTAATTAATTTTACATAGCTTTCATTTTCCCAGATTACTTTTAAATTTCATTTTCATGTTACTTGAACATATATTTTATCCAAAAATAATATAATATGGTAAAAACCATAAAAAACATTCAAATATGCTTAGAAAATACAAATTTTAGATTATATGCATTTCCCATGTTTACATTAATTCTATTTTCCAAGTAATACATATACTAGTTATGTTAGTATAGTTCAATTTTATTATATATACATGTTTCACTTGTTCTCTTCGAGTGTTCATAGATTCTTACAGGACTCAAGTCCATCACATAGATCTAGATATGTTACTATCCACCCATTGGGGGTACATAAACATATAAACATATTCATCATTGATACATCCACCCATTAAGGGCATCCTATACACAAGTTCTAAATTACCAGTTTGCATCATTTTATACTCCATATTACATATTTAACATTGCTTATACCTTGATATTTATCATCTTATACTACATATATTTTTTATTGACTAATACTACTATAGACTCAACTTATGTATATATTTATTATTTTATGGATTTGTACCACATGTTCATGCATACTTTCATTTCTATATTTACTATTTTAGACTTGTTTGTGTCTCTTTACTTCCACATCTATTCAAGGGAATTTGAATATGACATTATTCTATGGCTCCAAGCCATTTCATTTCATTATGTGTATGCTTTTGAGATTTCCCCATCTCCTTGTGTGTGACTTCCTGATTGTGTATGCAGACATTTGAACATGTCTTCCCATGTGGCTCTAAGCCAATGTTGATTTTTGTATAGGTATGTGGACATTTGAACATGCCCTTGTATGTTATCTCTTTCTTAGACTTGGTGACATGTGCCCATGTACCTTCTATTGTGTCCCCTTGGCCTAATTTACATGACTCATGTGTCTATACATATGTTTTCATGTATGCATCATGGCCATGGCAATTTTCTCTTACTTTTTACACTCACATCCATCTTATGACGCTTGGAGGATGTCATGCATCTCCCCTTCCTCCTTGGGTTCCTTCATAGACATCATGCCCCATAACCCTAGGTAGTTACTCAAACTATACTCAGATTTTTTATCCATATACATGCTTACATATTTCTATCATGGAAACCATCTGAATGTTATATCTAACATACATCCTACATTACCAACTCATGCTCAAATTATTTTACATTTGGATGTCATGTATATATATTATATTGATTTATCATGCATATATTATATATTTTAATTCTAACATAGGATGTAGAGCTTTTATTTTGAGTACAATTATTGCATATGTTCAACAACTCCCCTTAAAATAGGGAACATTCACAAGGGTTTTCCACATAGATTAGGCCATCTAGGTGCACTTAAAACACAATTTTTAGCACATATGCACAGATTAAATATCCCAAAATCATGAAAACAAAATGGAAAATACTAAGACACAAACTAGTTTTAGTTTGGCATAGAAATAGCATAAAAGAACACTAACACATCACAAAGGACACTAACATAGTGTATTAATGTCCATGGTACTGTACTACTATCTAGTATCCCCAAAAATAGGAAAATTTTGATTGGCCATAAGGTTCAATAATTATAATTTAGGTTTGTATAATATCAATTAAATTATTAATTATGCTCAATTTATTCTTAGTTTTGCACAAAATCATACCAATTTATTTGTATTGGGTGCATCATGCATCACATGATCCCTCCCATTTTAGTTTTAGATATGCTCAGATACAAATTAATATAACTCAGTCTAGAATCCATATGTACAAATGTCATAATTGGGGGCATGTGTGTGGCACATTATTTCCACATAATCAATTTTAACACTAGTACTCTCAAATGGAATGGAAAATCAATGTCATTCTCCATGGTTTTACACTAAAAACCATTTTTTCCAAGTTCACACTAGATTGATGCCTTATTATATTTGTAGCAGTTGGCATTACTGAGTAGTCCTGAGATACATACCGAAGATACCGAGTTTCCCCTGAGCTATTTTTATTTTCAAAGTTTCTTAGTGGCTCTAGATCTATCCTACATAATTTTAGTTACATCACATAGCTTTAGTTACATTAAATATTTTTAGTATAAATTCATCTACTAAACATGGATAGGAAGTGATGGAGTCATAGACTACTTGAGTTCTTTATCCACCTACATATAATGGATCACACTTTGTAGAATCAGATATAGATTCATGGCCTTCACCTCATAGGTAAGTCTATGTACACTTATTTTTCCTTTATCCTAGTCATTTTGATTTTTTGAATTTATATAAAAAGGGGTGGGGGAAATTTAGTCATCAAAATTAACCATTCATACCTTGGATGTACACTTGAGTCGCATTTCCCTTAATATAGCATTTCACCCATATTATGGGTCCTTTTGATCCACTTTTAGTCACATGACAATCACAAATAGTACTCAAGCCTATAGAACACCACATGAGACCCATAATGTCATAATTCATTAGTGATTTATGCCCCTACACTCTCAAAAAAGTAATTTTCACCTCCCTAACATGATTATGGTTGTACTAGACCTAATTTTAAGTCACCCTCCCAAGTCATTTTTATCAAAACACTATATAAACACTAATCTCACACTCTTACATTATAGGTGGACATTATCATAGAGAAACTCACAAAAGTACCATTCCATATTGAGGTAAAACTCCCAATTCTTCCAATATTATATGTACTCAATGCATATATTTAATAATCTGACCTTAATGTAGATATGCAGATCCCAACTAGGATCCAAGGAATCCTCTCATAAATTCAAACGCAAGCATTATAGCATTCACTTGCCCTTTACACCATCACCTAGATTGGGATAAATACATTGGTCTTGATCCCATTTTGAGGTATTATTATGTAAGAAATGCTCAACACATGGTGTGTCGAGGTCATCTCCAACCTATCCCATTAACTCATTTTTCTCATGATGTTTATTCAAACCCTTACAAACATGAAAACCTAGCATTTTTAGAGGAAAATAGAGCTATAGGAAAAAAAATTGATTTCACAGACTTAAATTTAGATCAAAGCTACAAAATGGCCTTTTATGCAAAACATAGAAATAGTTTTCATAGATTATGAGTGGGATATTATCACACTACGTTATACACTATCACATTTTGTTACTATCCAAAATACTACACTATTATCTAGGGTTGATTGTGAAACTAGTATCCAGCTTCTAATAGTCAAACCTATCTACTCACCAATTTTCGTAGTTTGATTCCTCCTAGAAGGTCTATTTTTACCTAAGTTATTACTTCACTCTCATCCTTTCCACATTTAACAAATTGATTAGGTCAATTATTTTTCAAATCAATGGATGTATTTATTGCATATTTATTCCCTATTTTATTTTTCTAACCTTTAACAACATAAGATTTTAAACTCCATAATCACTTTATAATTTAAATCACTTTCAATGCTTAAATTCTTTGACAAGAACATAAAACTTGTTATCATATGTTGGGTTCTTTCTTACTAGTGTAGTACAAATTTTTTTGTGGTAAGAAACTAGGTGACCATATTATGTTAGGACTACTCCAAGGATGAATTTAGAGACATCTATCTCAATATCAAATGGTTTCTGTAGATTTGGTAACATAAGTATAGGTATGAAACAAATTCTACATTTAAATTCTTGGAATGCTTCTATTATGTGGATTCCCATATGACCTTTGATTTAATTCCACCTTTGGTATCTTGGTTAAGGGGCCAAGTCATATGATAAAAACCAAGTAAAAATATCTTATATGAATTTTATAACCCCAAGAATCTATTATCTCTATAAGATTATTTGGTTGTGGTTATTCTTGGATGACTTGAATCTTGGTTTGGTCCACATGCATTCCTTATTCAATTATTATGTATCCTAGATACTATATCACCCACATATAAAATAAACATTTATCCATGCTTCATAAAAAAATGTTTCCTTAAAGTGTCAAGGACTTTCTCTATATGACATAGATGTTTATCCCATTTTTTTCTAAAAACTAGGATGGCATCAAGGTAGACTAAAACAAATGAAGTAGTGAATGGCTTGATAATGTAATTAATCATAAACATGAATGTATCTGGTGTAGACACTATAAATATGCACACCATGATTCTGAATGTCATCGTTTCACTTGACTACCTTAGGACCCTCTCAAGACCAATTTAACCCTCTAACCCCTAATCAAACCTAACCCATAATTAGTTTGACTAGACTAGATTAACCCTAGCTTTCACCTATTTTTACCCTTCACCCTTGACCATCGATAGTCAGGTTAACCATCAATGGTCACCTTGACCATCGAAGGTCAAGGTGCACCTCCTTAGCCACCAACATGCAAACTCACCCACATTAATTTTTGAAAAATAACTTTTCCTCATCCATTTGCATGATCAAGTTATAATTAGAAGTCCCATTTCACATCTTGTTACAACTCTCTGGCCTTGCCTATAAGAAGAGAGGAACAAGAGGTGAAAAGAAATTTATAAGTTGTAATTGTTATCAATAACTTGTGAATCTATATTTTTATTTTTGCAGATCAATCATCATTATCAATCTAATGAACTAGCTACTATGTTAGAGAACTAACTTGCCATTACAGCTCTACCAAAGTGCCAAGTACCATTACTCTATTAGAATCATGCTAGACTCCATCAATAAGTTAACCACCTGAATCATCCACCCAATCAGCCTTCTACAAGATAAGTATTTAATTTTTAGTATTCAATTACTTTATTTGTCTTTCATACTCACCCTAACACCAGCCCATCTCTCAGAATCTCACTTTATGATCTCATTAACTAGCCCTTTCCACCAACCCAGATCTACACACAGTAACCATCGATAGTTGTCTCAACTGGTGATGGTTTATCTAATCACCAACAATCACCTTAATCATTTATGTTTATCCCAACTATTTATGGTCACTATGGTAGTAAAATCCATCAACCTATTTTCATCTACCTACTCTTAGGCAAATCTGATTTTCTTTGTCCTTGCTTGTTCATAGACCCCTTTCTAATTTTTTTGAAGCATAGCCCAACCACCTAGAACTAGTATTAATTAGCTTATTTCTATTTTAATCATTTATAGTCTATTTCGTAGGAAGCATCTCTTATGTTAAATTTTAGTATATTTTGAGTATTGATGCAAGTACTTTATATTATGTTTTATAAACTTAATTGTTTAAAATGTGTAGATTGACAACCCCCAAGGAATCCATTGCTTCTAGGATCTAGCTATCGCTAAGTAATCCACACAACTATTTGTCTAACAAATAAATTTTATTTATTTATTTATTTCTTATCTATAGGTCATCCTCCCAAGCCAAAAAGGATCTCTCCATAATATTTTGATTCCATGCACATACACAATCAAATAGGTTTTTTAACCATACCCATACATAGTTTCTTCTTTTCCCTTTTGGAATAATAAGTAAGAAATTCATTAAAACATTCTATCACACTCAATGGGACCCTTGTGTCTTCACTTGGGTTCTTATTTTTCTTTCATTCTCTCTAAATTCCATGTTCATTAATGAAATCAAAATTTTCTTTTGGGCTTAAAATTAAGTGCATACATTAACAACATTGAAGTTTAGTTCACATATCTTAACTTAAAATCAAAGTAATCTATCATAGCTTCATTAGTTTTTACACACACTAAACCAAACCACTTTTACCAATTAAACATCAAACAAACATGAGACAAGGCTCGACTAGTATTTCATCACCTAGCAATAACCTTACCCTTTCCCGCTAATCCTACTTGGAGGTCATTACTAAGGGGAGAACCAAAATATATATATGGTTGAGTATAAACTATGGATATCAATATATTTTGGCTAAGGACACAACACCCTTATCATTATGGTGTGTGAAGTGATGTGTTAGACCCCAATACCAATCCACATATTGATTCTAATACAAATTATTTTGATCACCTAAACACAACCTAAAACCAACCTTAGACTTATTTTTTAGTACCTACTCTACAAACCAATTTTAGTCATACAACTTCTTAAGGTATAAGCCAAAAGTGAGATTATAAAAAACTCTAGGGATTATCATCTCTTTTAGAGTGTGATTTGATTTTATTTTATCATTTCTTATCTTTTCCTTATTTGAGTAGTGAGGTTGTTTATACTTTCTCTCTCCCATATCTCATATGGTTCTCACTTGCCTATAGAAAAGAGACCTTGAAAAGCAAAACCCCTCACCAATCCAACCTACCTCTTCCACCTCTTCATCCATAGACTACAACTCTAAATGATAGACTCTCCTCACCCCTTAAGAATCCATATTTTTCCTTGGGAGGTTCCTCAAGGAGATGCAAATTTTGTCACTTTCATAGATAACAATCTTGTGGCCTTGTAACATTATCTTACAATTATGTCTTAACGTATCCTATCTTTGGCCCCACCAAATCTGCCTTATGGCATACCTCCCCACATTATATGAAGCACCTTTATTACCATAGTTACCACCCAATCATTGATTACCCAAGCTTCCTCATCAACCAAAAACCCCTTTGAGACTACCATAGAGAACCAAACAAACCAAACTACTATTGACCTTACACCTTCCACTCCTACCAACCACTCTTCCATAATAGGAGTGCCTACCTCTAGCACTACGAACCTTCATTAAACTACACCCAATCTATCAACCACTACTCTAATTCAAATTGTGGTGGTGTCCATACCCTTTACCTTGCCACCAATTATCCCCATTCAACAAGCACCCCTTACATAAAACTTTGGCTACATCCCTAACCTATAAGGGCATGTACCCTTACCTAGTACCTAACCACCTATATCTACCTACCATTATTTATATTCTACCCAACCATTGGAATCCACTTACTAATATGTGGTATCCTCCCAACATTATACACATTATCAGTAAATCTCCCAAACACCACAATAGTATGCATCTTCTAGCCTTTCGGGTGCACAACTCCAAGTAGATCTAATGATATTGATTATGGACAAGATGACCACCTTAGAGTCATCCATTTTGGGTGTTCACAACATCTTATCATATGAACAAATATATAATGAACCTATCCATCAATCTATGCCAATTAGGCCTTATCCTCCCCAATGGGAAATTCCCAAATTCTCTAAATTTCAAAGTAAGGAGGATCCCTAACACCACCTTAGGGAATTTAGGCATGCTTTATATCTCATCACCTATGATGATGTCCTAATTTTTCACACATTCCACAGTCTTTAACTG
The DNA here is from genome assembly GCA_037957365.1 of Torreya grandis. Classification (NCBI taxonomy): domain Eukaryota; kingdom Viridiplantae; phylum Streptophyta; class Pinopsida; order Cupressales; family Taxaceae; genus Torreya; species Torreya grandis. The sequence goes on along the minus strand of JARHVA010003217.1, from coordinate 1,713,213 downwards.
GTCTAGCATTGGATTGGTATAGTGCCATACCCAAGCACTCCCTTTTCTCCTTCACACAACTAACTCAGACCTTCTTAGACCACTTTTCAATCAATATCTCCAAGAAATTTTCTATCACCAAACTCTACTCTATCTAGTAGTTTGAGGATGAATCCATTATCAAATTTTTAGCTCATTAGAGGAGCCTAATTAACCAACTTTCCTTCTCCCTACCTCAACCCAAACTCATAGAGCTCTTTGCTCAGGCATGTGTCAAGCATAACTCCTCTACACTATGTGTCCAAAGCTTTTGAACCTTTGATGAGGATTTTACTATGTTGTGTAAGTTAGAGAATATATCCATTGATGAAATAAAGTTGAAGCTCAAAAACAAGAACTCAAGATACAAAACCAATGAATCCTCTTCTTCCAAGTCAAGCAACTAGTCCAATACCAATACTAAGAGCAAAGGAATTATGAATTAAATTCTCTTTAAAGTTGCTCCTCTACCATCAGTTAACCAACCAAATTCCTCTAGTTCCTCAAAAAAAATACAAGAATCCAAAATTGGAACCCCCCAAATTAATTGAATAGTCCACTTGGAGAATCTTATGCTTCAATATTGGAGAAGTTATTGAAAGCTAATATCATTCAACTTCATCTTATCAAGCCACCCTAGCAATTTGACTCGTCTCTCCCTCCACCTAGTTGGTATAATGAGAATGATCTATGTGCCTTCCATTGAGTGGTAGGGCCTGACATTAGTAGGTGTAACACCTTTAAGAGTATTTTCTAATCACTCATTCACATGACAGAGCTCACATTGGACAACCCTAATTCACCATCAAATCAAGCCCTTGACATCTTTAGGCAACCTTTTGTCAACCATCTAACTACTAATAATGAGAGAAAGTTGGTTGAATGTTCTCATCATTCCCATACTATTAATATGGTTCCTAATGCACTCACCCCACTCACCAACATATATATCCCTCACCCTCTCTGCTTATTGAAATAGCATAGCTACCTCCTCCTAGTTTTGAAACTCAAAACAAGGAAACACCCCTTTCTCCCCCTTTACTTATTGAGGTAGTGGAGGCATCAATCTCTCCCTTGATTGACATACCAAACCAAGCACCCATCTTGCCTTCCCCATCAACTACCAAGCAACTCACCCCTCCCACAAAAATAATTACCAAGGAGGAAATCCCTATGTCTACTTCTCCCACAAAAGAGCTACCTATCTCAATCTTGTATCCTTTTATTAAAAAAGAGGACAGTGTTACCATCCCTATGTCTTAGACTATGGGTTTATCTTTTAGGTCCACTATCCAGGGAATACAACCAACCTATAAACCATTCTCTTGATTAGTACATAAATTGGATTTTATCTACAACCGTGACAGGAATCAAGCTACCTTTTGGTAGAAAATAGGTCACTCGTATATCACCAAACCAGAACCTCCAACCCTTTCTTTGGTGGACCAACCCACCACTTCTATTAACCAGCCTATTACCATATCTAACCAACCAATCAAAACCTCTGACCGACTAACTAAAACCTTACCCAACCCATCTAGCCATCAACCACCCAAACCAACCAAGGCCTAAGTGACTAAATGCTCTTTACCCCTATCAAACCAACCAAGAGCCTTGGTATCCTCCCTACCCCAAGCCTTAGCCATCCATCTGTTATAGTGGGCCTAACTTGTTCCAAACCAACAAAGTGCTAACTAAAAGCAACTAAAGATGAAAAACCACCCAAAGGCCTAAAGGCCCAAATTTTACCTCCCTTAAATTTTCCCTCCATTTTAGGGCCTCATCCTTCTACCTTGAGTAAGAAACTAATTATCTCTAGCATAAACCCACTACCTCTTTTGGTTACACCTTCGTAGTTAATTTTTGACATACCTATCTTCACCACACCAGTAATACTTAAGCTTCCTACCTTGTGATCCTCTACCTCTAACTCATTAGCCTCTTTGTCTAAACCAAAGCCATTGACCAAGTTTAACACCTTACCTAGGGTACCCACCATCAAACTTACCTCCAAATGGCTTTCTACCCCAACCATCAAATCAAATACCAATACACCTTTACCACCTTTAGCTGATTCCTACTCAACCATTATCCATAGTTTATTGTAAACTTATTTCTTAACCTTGCCACCCATCAGTGCCTTTGATCCTCTTGCTTCTCAATATGTCTGGTATAATGACCACCAAGTGTGTTTTTATGATAGGATACTAAGCCATGATATGCAAAACTATAAAGATCTCCAAACCATCATCTACCAACTTTATGATGAGGATGATCTATTAATAGATGAACCTATTATGAGCCCCATACCAACCTAGCCAACAACCATACCTACCCAATACTTACCTACTCCTCCACTCTGACCTCAGAGTGAAGATGAGTCTACTCAATCGCTTACCCTAATTCCTCTTCGTATCCATATTATCAACGTAGTCACAAGATCATAGTAGAAGGATAAGGGGAAGGATAATGCATTGATACTATGGGCGTATCCATCTTCAACCTCCTAACCAACTCAAACCCATTTGTCTCTATCTTTAACCAACCCCAAGATATCCATCTTAGGTGCCTATCATCTTAATCCCTTAGAATCTATTAGGAGATTTGTCCTCAAGAAAATTCACTAGATGCCATTGAAGATGAGCTTGTATGAGTTAATTTATACCTCTCCCCATCATCACCAAGTGCTAATAAAGGATTTTCAATTAGTATAGGTCTATCTTAAAGACCCCCAACCTCTAGTAGCCTCTATTAAATCCCTTCAAATTTCTAACCTTGTTACCTTTAAGAATTTGGAAATACCTTCTATCAATATTGAAGACTAATATCCCCCTCTCTTTATTACTACATACATCAACCAAACCCATATTAAATTGGTCATGATTGATTAGGGAGCTAACATTAAAATTATTTTCTCTCATGCCTATAACCAACTCAATCTTTTGGATAACATCATGTCCAAAACCTCAACCATCCTTTATTCTTTTAATGACACCATGACCACCACCCTAGGAATGGTTATCCTTCATATCTGTGTAAGACCTCACACACTCCGTAAAATTATGTACATAGTGGAAGGAAAATTCCAATAGAATGTTTTGTTGGGATGACCTTGGATCCATTCCATAGGTTGCATTCCTTCTACCTTCCATCATTACATTAATTTTGAGCATGAAGGCTAGATCATCACCATCCAAGTATATCCAAGTCCTTTCTCAACATAAAACATGACCTATCACCCCAATGATGTCCTCATACCCCCATCCATCACACCCTTAGTTGCTAAAACCCAACCTTCAACCACCAAAGTAGATGTCATATCCTTCTCCACCAATGAGGCATCAACTAGTTCCTTTATCCTTTTGAACTCAATCCCCATAATGGACCTATTAATTTCCATCACATTTTTGGGAGTATCTCATTTTAGCCCTTGACACTTTCCCTACTCCTAATGAATATGGCCAACTCACAAACTAATTAGGTTATGACCCCAATATTAGAACTATCATTCCCTTTAGACCTCCCCATTGTCAGACCCATTTTGTCTATGAGGGACTCAATAAACCCCTTAGAATTCATACCTCTCTTTCACCTAGGCCATTCACTATCGATTTCTCTTACCTAGATAAATCAATCTTTTCCAAGACATACCTCCATTAGTGTGCTTGGAAAAGAATTTGGTTTTGTGTGGTATGAAGATGGCCCACTTGAGCTTATCACCATTGAAACCTAGAAGCCTCATGAGAATCATGGCCTTGGTTTCATCCTACCCAACAAGAAGCAACCCAAAATACCTACCACCACTATTGTTGAAGAAGATACCTGATCTAGAGAACACTTCAATAAATGATCTGAGCAACACATTAGATGATAATTTGGGTGACGGTCTTACCCCAATTGGTGGAAGAACTTTTAGGAGCCATAACTTTTGCACCATAGCTCCATTTGACTCCCCATTTGAACCGTTGGAAATATAATAATGAGTGAAACGTTGTGAGATGGTACCAAGATCTTCTTGGTCAATTTTTACACCCAAAAACCAAATATAAGTGCCCTAAATTTCAATTTTAGTAGTGCAATCTAAAAATAATAAGTTTCTAAAAATAGTAATTTCTCAAATTTTGTATTATTTTAATTTATAAAAGTCAAACCATTTCATCTCCCTTAATATTGGTGACCTTTCACATCCTCCTCCCACCTTTAAAAATAGGTATAAATAGATATTTATCCCAAAAATGAAAACATACATCTCTTCCCAGAGATAGGCATATGTTGTATATGCAATTTTGAGCAATAAAACATCTCTTCTCAAAGATAGCATTATTATTTAATTGTTCTTGAAATATTCTTCAACTAAGACTTTTCAAGTTTTGGATTAGTGATATCAAAGTGGTTTTTCTTAAAAGTGTATGATCCTAAGGATGAGGTGAGACTACATGAACCTTGGATGGAAATTACAAGATCTAGTAGACTATCCACTTGTTCACTCCAAATGACCTCAAATGGTAGACAACACTGAGAAATCTGATCCTTTCAAGGAAATAAGGAATGAATACCTCTAGTAGTATCAAGTGTAGATTCTATAATAATTCATCCAAATTCTCCATTAAATCTTAATGGGAAATTCTAGCTCCTCATCTACAACCCCACATTTTCTGTGCCCTAATACCCTTGAAGGTTTAGGTGAATTTTGATATCCCCACATTTAAAGGAAAAATCAATGCTGATGTAGTAGAAAATTATTTGGATCAATTTTCATCATTTTTTCTATAAATAAATTTTTCAATAAAGAGAAGATCACTTCTGCTCTTTTGAAAGCCTTATTGCCTATCAAAAATTGGTGGGAAGTGTATAAGAAGAGATTCAGTATATATGATATTGGCCTTAAGGTGGAACCTACCTAGGATTATTTCATATAAGTTTTAAAGGAAGAATACTAACCCATTAGAGCATATGATGATCTATCCATAAATTGGAAACAACTTCACCAAGGTAAAGAATAGTCTGTTCAAGATTACACTAACATTTTTCATTCTCTATCAGTGAGATTAGGCATCTAAGAAAGTGAGAAACACAAGGTTCTCAAATATCATGGTGGACTATAGTGGTATATATGGGGGTAAATGCAAATATTAAATTTGGAGACCCTCAATGAGGCATAAAATTTTATGGTGAAGATTGAGTAGAAGCATGGAAGAATGAATATGAAGAGTTAGCCTTCAAAATGGAAAAGTGACAAAGAAGGTAAAACATGAGGCTAAAATTGGAGGAACAAAGAAGGAAAGACTAGGAAATGGTATGAGTACCATAAATATGGAAGTCACTCCAAATAATATTATCAATCCATCAAGTCCCTACTTTCTAAGTCACAATCCTCAACATCTACTACTTTGCCTCATACACACCCTACAGTCAAAGAGGCTAAAGAAGAGATTGTAGATGTTGAGCCTGATACCATTGTTGCTTCATCACAGACCCATGAGAAAATTCTAGATGATAAGGAAAGGTTGTTTCAATCTAAGTTATGGGTGAAAGGTAAGCCTCTACATTTCATTCTTGATAGTGGGAGTCAAAAGAATTTAATCTCTACTAATGTTGTGAAAAGTCTAAATCTATCCATGAAGCCTCATAAAAATCCACATAGTATTTGATGATTGAGTCCAAGGATAAACCTCTATGTCACCCATTAGTGTCTTATTTTATATGCAATAAAACATTTCCAAGATGAGGTCTTGTGTGATGTGGTCAATCTAGGTGTTTGGGATGTACTTCTTGGTCAACCTTTCATGTATGATCCACATGGCATCTGTGAATTAAGAACTTGAAGGATCACCCTCACTCTTGGAACATGGTGCTACAGGGTACTTGAGGTACCACCTCCCACATCTGTCTCCTTGATTAGTGCCAAGAAATTCATTCTCATGGTGGTCAAGCCATGGAAATCTAAAAGGGCTGATGTTGCAGCCCTGACTACACAATCAACACAATAATAGAAGCAAATGGATACCAAGCTAAGGAAGTTCATAGCCTTTCATCCATAAACTGATGGTCAGATAAAAATGGTAAACAATTAGGCCCTACATAGCTCCATAAATAATAGTCCATTCCAAGTATGCATTAGGTTGCAACCCATGACACCAAATGATGTATCCATTCCATATCATCCACCTCTATTGAACACTTCAGTCATAGCAGAACAACTGGCATTGGTGAGCTTGATCTATAGATTTTTGCTCTAGTGGATGAGAATTAAATCAAGATAGAATTACCACACTTGATAAATAATATTGATTCAATGGGGACCATTTCTTATCAAAGAGGGAGGAATGATCTAGAAAAATCTTTAGGCAATGACCTGGGGAACACTTTAGGCAATAATTCGGGTGATGGTCCTACCCTAATTGGTAGCAGAACTTCTAGGAGCCATAACTTTTGCATCATAGCTCTGTTTGACTCGTCATTTGAACCATTGGAAAAATAAGAATGAGAGGAATGTTACAATATGGAATTGATATCTTCTTGGTGGGTTTTGACCCTAAAAAACCAAATGGAAGTTCCCCAAATTTCAATTTTAGTAGTGTAGTCTAAAAATAGTAATTTTTTAAAATTTGTAATTTCTCAAATTATATATTATTATAATTCATGAAATTCAAAACATTTAATCTCCCTCAAGATTTGTGACCTTCCACATCCTCCTCCTACCTTTAAAAATAAGTATAAATAGATATGCATCCTGAAAAGGAAAACATACATCTCTTCCCAGAGATAGGCATATGTTGTATCTACAATTTTACGTGATAAAACATCTCTTCTAAGAGATAGAATTATTATTTATGTGTTATTAAAATATTCTTTAACCAAGAATTTTCATGTTTTGGATTAATACCCCTTCCTCACCTACCTCTTCACCACCTGCATGTGAGGATGATGACATTATCCCACCTAACATTTTTTTCATCAACATGATCAGCCTAGGACCCCTAACTTATCAGGAGGGGGTGACCATAACCATCCCTTTCATCTTTCCTAAGATGATAATAGAATACTATCCTATCATTAACATTATTTAGTACCAAGATGATGATTCCATTCTCAACTATCTTAGTGCCTTGGATTCTTCAATCCATAAATCCCTTCCTCCTGAGACCTTGACCATGTTGAATTAATCCATCATAAATATAAATTTGGGCACTCCTAACAACTCTACATTGTCAAACTTGGCCAATCATTGAATGCTAAGGAACTTCAAGAATTCCCCTCTTTCCTCTAAGACTGTAGAATAGCCTTTCCTTGGTCTTATAGTGATATGATCAGGATTGACCCTACTATTACTACCCATAACATAGTCACTCACCATGATGTAAAACCTATCAAGTAGAAGCTTCAATGCATGTACTCTTGCATACCCTTCTCTTCAAAGAGGATCTTTAGTGTCTTATATCTATCAACTTCATTCAACCCATTGACTACCCCCAATGGGTCTTGCATGTCATACCTATCACGAAATCCATAGGGAAACTATGCATTTGTGTGGACTTTCATGAACTAAACCTTGCTTGCCCCAAGGATGACTTTCCACTACCAAGAATTGACCAACAAGTTGATCTTACAGCCAATCATGAGATGTTATCTCTTATGGATAGATTATCTAGTTACAATCATATCTTAATTAATCTTAAAGATTTGCATAAAATTGCATTTACCACCCCTTGGGGAATATTTTTCTATAGAGTCATGCCTTTTAGGTTAAATAACATTGGGCCAACCTATCAATGTGACATGACCTATATATTCCATAACCTTATCCATAAGATTGTAGAGGACTATGTGGATGACCTTCTCAGAAAATCCAAACTCTAAAAGGATCACTTGGTCATTCTTAAAATCATATTTGAACACCTTATCCATTATCATATCCAGCTAAACTCTAAGAAGTATATTTTTTGGGTCTTGTTAGGAAATATCCTTGGTTTTATTGTCTCTCTTCATGGAATCAAAGTCAATCCCACCAAGATCAAAGAAATCCTAGACATGCTTCCTCCAATAAACCTCAATTAACTCTGTAGCTTGTAAGGGAAGCTTCAATCCATTCGTCGATTTATCTCCCAAATTCTAGATCGATGCCAACTTTTCCACCACCTTTTGAATAAGGATGTCTCTTTCAAGTGGAATAGAAATTGTCAAAAGGCCTTTGATTTAATCAAAGAGCACCTTTTGTCACCACTTGTCCTTACCCTTCCCAAGGATAACTAACCATTTTATCTTTATATCATTGCCACCAACCATTCCCTAGGGGCAATGTTGGCTCATCAAGATGAACAACATAGAGAGTAAGCCATATACTACATTAGTCACATGCTTTTAGTATACAAGAATCAGTACACCTATATCAAGAAGCTTTTCTTATCTTTAGTCTTTGTGTTCGCCAAACCTCACCACTACCTCCTTAACCATAAAACCTATGTCATAACCAACACTGACCCACTCAAGTACATGCACTCCAAGCCATACCCAAAGTAGGGTATGGCCAAGTGGCTCATGCTCTTAGCATAGTTTGACATTGATTTCCTCCAATATAAATCAATTAATGGAAAAGTCATTACCAGCCAACTATTTAAATCACCATTAGTAGATAATCAACCTCCTCCTTTTGAGTTCTTGGATGAGTCTATCATGTTTTTCTCTTAGGAATACTTCACCTATCAAGTCACCATGTTATTCAGTGGATCAAAATGTCAATGTGTTGGTGGAGCTAGTATCAGCCTTATCCCTTTTGATGGTGAACCTCTCCCTTTATCCTTCAAGATTGATTTTGAATGTAATAATAATATGGCTAAATATGAAGCCCTAGTGATAGGTCTTCAAACTACCTTATCCCTAGGAGTCAAAATAATCAATATCTTTAGTGATTCCTAACTTGTGGTCAATCAAATCAATGACTCTTACCAGTGTAAGAACGATGTCTATAATAGTAAAAATAACTGGTTGATGAACTCTTAGCATCATTTGAACACTATTACATCCATTCAACCCCATGATCTACTAACAAGTTCACCAACACCATGGCTTCCCTTGCCTCTCAAATATCATCCTCACCATTAGATTTTAAGCTTTCTATCATTATCCATATACTCACCTAACCTTCCTATGTCAAACCAATTTCTCCCACCATTTTTTAATGTTGAGGAGACCCAACTTGACCTTTGGTACTAGCAGACCTTTGACTATCTTAACCTTGGAATAATTCCTTTTAGACTCTCTAGGAATTATCAAAGAGAATTTATTCAGATTAACTCATTTTATACCATAATAAGAGGTATCCTTTATAAGCATGGCTTTGATGGCCTCCTCTTCCATTGCCTAAATAGTCACGAAGCCTCTCATGATATCAAGGAAATATATGATGGTATCTATGGAAGACACTTTAGTAGAGTCACTATAGCTAAGTGTATCTTTCATCTCAATTATTACTAGCCTACCCTTAACCAAGACTATTTTGATTATGTGAAAATGTGTGTTAAGTGTCAAAATCATGACAATTTAAATCATGCACCCAGCCATAGTCTTCACATTTCTATTGATTTCTAGCCCTTTTCATAATAAGTTCTGAACCTCATTAGTTAAATTAACCCCCATTCATCATAATGACACCATTCTACCATTACCATGACTAAATATTTTAACAAGTGGGTAGAAGCTATTCCTTTAGTCTCGACCAAAGTGGAAAAGATTGTTAACTTTATCAACCATCATATCATCTATCACTTCAGTCTTCCTCATAAAATTATCACTGGTAATGGTAAATATTTTTAAAATAAGAAATTCTAAGGTCTACGTGATGCATTCAACATCAATTTAAGCTTTTCCTTTCCCTGTCACCCTCAATCTAATGAACATGTAGAAACCTTTAACAAAACTGTTAATAAAATGTTAACTAAAATGGTCAATGCATCTAGTCAGGATTGGCATTTACACATCCATTTCACCTTATGGGCATATCATACTAGCATTAGGACACCTATAGGTGCTACCCATTTGTCCCTGGTGTTTATAGAAGAGGCCATCTTACCTCTTGAAGTTCAAATCCCATCTCTTTGCATATCTTTGCAAGATCTTATTTTTAAAAGTGATTATCATCAACATCATCTAACCCAACTAGAGGTACTCAATAAGCATCATTTAGTAGCCCTTACCCATCTCCATGTCTATCAAGAGTGTATCAAGAATGACTATAAAAAATTCCTTAAAATGTGAGAATTCAAAATTGAAGAACTCATCCTAAAGGAAATCCAACATGTCACTAACATGGAAAAAAGTATGTGGGGAAAGTTTACTTTTAGTTGGCTTGGACCTTATATTATAACCCACAAGTATGGATCAAGATCTTACCATTTGTCTTCTCTTGAAGGCCACCTAGAACTTGAGCCCCTCAATGCTTTGCATATGTGTCCATTCTTTTGTTAAGAAGGATCTAGTTCACCTTTTGTTTGGCTTAAGCTCATCTCTTATTATCCACCCACATTCCATCTACCTATTTTAGGGGAAATCTATTAAGATGAATCATGTGATTATACATCACATTCATAGCCTAATCTTTAATAATGGGTACCATAGAGCTACCCATGGAATGGTTCTCATGGTACTTTCCACCCCTTCACAAGATGGATCCCCATGATCATTATCACCTAAAAATCTTTACACCTAATCAACCTTTTTATGATTTTAGTGTTTCCTTCAAAAAGGTGAACCATTAAGTTGAGCTAATCAAGTCTATGTCAAACAAAATCAAAGCAAAAAAAGGTAATGCCCCTATCACTAGCAATCATGGGTCATTCCTAGTATTCACAAACCACTCCTTCAAAAGATAGTTGTTGAAAATTTATTTGAAATTTCCAAATTTATGAGGTAGACTTCTCCTTTGAAGGACATATATCAAAATCATTAAGCAAATCATATAAACTTAGACCACTCCCTTGAAGGATGGTTCAGTAAACATTTGTCAAAAGCATAGCAATTTCTTGGAAGCTTCCTACATCGATCAGCTTCCCATATACAATAACAAAGCAAAAGGCCCATTATCACAGTCATAACAAAATAAAACTAATCTTGAAAGCTATAATCAGCTCACAAACATCATAATAAGATGGAAGCCACAATCAATTTTCATAAGTAGACTTCTTACATCGATCAGTCTTAGTTTAGCATAGACTTATTTATACTATCTCTCTAGTTCTATTTTCACCCATCTCACCTTTCTTCACTATAAATGAGGTATTTTGAGATTAATTAACATGATGTGGTCAAGACACTTCTTAACTAAGTAATGATTGCTAATGCAAAGCATTTGAAGGGCTGATGTTCATTAAGCCACTCCAACTTCAATTTTATTTGTCTTTATCAAATAAAAAGCATCATGCCCACTTATTATCCTATCATGGCTAGTTGATATTTTCATTATGAGGTTAGTCTCTTGATTATATTCTTTGTTTTCCTACCTAGTGTTGTTAGTTACCTCACCTCATGTGATTTAACTTAATCAATATAATAACAACCATAATCATAATAGGCATATCTATATATGTCATAAGCAACATCATAATCATAATCAAAACTATAACAAGCATAATAAAAACCATAACATACATGAGTAGTAAAATGATCAACCATTTTCCACTATATGTTTGGCATCTAAATAATGAAATCTAAATACTCATTTAGATTTAACATGTCTTAAGCAACCAGGAAATCATAACCATATATTAAAACCATCTCATACCTAAGATACTAAGTCCACATCTCATAAAGCATAAAGTATAAACATCAAATCCAAAATCATGAACCATGAAACTTGCATCCCATTTATATATAAATCATCATCATATACATCATGTCATCAAAATAAATTTTACATGTAATAACGTATATCCTCTCTCATTACATGTACATCTTGCTATATCAACACATAAGATAGTATCAAAATCATGTACACCTATATCTATATATCATAGCATGTCACATCATGCCCCTAGGGCACCACTACCACTAACTCCACCTACCCTACCACTACTATCTAGTGCATGTCCTCTAGGGATGCTTGTCTATACCCCCCTCCAAAGTGGTCCACTAACATGAAGTTGCCACAACTTCCCTACCTATTAAAATGGATTTATACCCACCCCATCAGGGTGGATTTGGACACTATGTCAGCATTATGGCCTTTTAATACCTTAAATCCTCCACTGTGGCCAAATACCATGCCATAGGGATGGTACCTAGTGGCCCTCCTATTGGTGTTTCCATTGCTCTACCCCTCTATCTCAAGGTGTCCCTTTCTTGGGTCACCAAACCTAGTGAGGTCTTGGCCTGATCTCTCTCACCTTTTATGGTGGAAACTTGACCCTATAATGTTATAATATAGCCCTATAATATGGCCAAATATCCTTATAAACTTATAATTTGTGCTTGTGTGGTAGCTAGTGCTACCCCTACCTACCCATCAAGGCTACATCCTTATATCTATACCTATGGACCCCTTCTAGATAGATCCACATCTATATCATATCCCATACCATCATCCCACCTAAATTAGGCCACTTTAAAAGTGCCTAGTATCATGCTACATAACCATGAACAAAAATAGCATCATCAATCTCAACTCTAACAAGTAGTTCCTCATCATCTAGTACCACCTCCTCTGGATGTGGCTTGGGAATTAAAAACTTAACATCTTCCCTTTTATATCTTGATAATGGACCTAAAATCCCCTAAACTAGGAAAGCTATATTTAAACTCTATCAAATTGGATGATCTCAGTCTCACTCTCTCTCCTCATATAGATCCATCTCTAGCTCTATAATGACAAAGTATGATAGTTGTAGAGGGACCACCTTAAAAAGCTGGCATATGGCCTCCAAACCACATCCCCCATAACCAAGCCATCTAATGCATCCCTAAACCAATCAATATCTCTCACACCTCTTCCATCTCCTATGAGTGCATAGTCTCCCCTCCCTTGCATAAATCCCACTCTAAATTCCATCTAGGCATAGCCCTCGCATGGTAGCCCCAATAGTCTCAGAACCCTAATATGGTCATATGCCCAACAATGAATCACAAACCCAACACTGATATCATACCTCCTATGAGCTCAAAATTTATAGATCTCCCTATATATCTAGACCAACAAAACTGGTGCCCACCCAGATACTATCATACCAAGAAACATCTCTACTAACATACTAAGTAGCAAATAGGGAAACTAACCACTACTCAAATTTGGTAATGCAAAGCAAGTAATTACCATCATCATATCCATCAAAATCCTCTCATCTAGATCCCTATGATATAATATCTTGTAACTAAAACCACTGGTATGCCACCTAGAAAGGGCCCAATCCTCACCATACATAAGTTCTATCTACTCATCCCTCTCCTCATTCTCTATGTGGTATATCAGCCCCCCTAAATGGGAAACTATGTGATCTTATTGGCATCCTCTCATAGAAGGTTCATCTCTGCTATCAATAAGAGGAAGGTGTTGGTGGCCACATCTCATCTCTAGATGAGGGCCTCAATCATCACCACATCTCATGGTAAGCACTGATAATGTCTCATAGCCCTGAGGTTGAGCTCCCCCATGTGTGTCTAATCATCCTCAATCATCACTCCATAGATCTCTGTAAATATATTAAGAACCCAATCCCTCATTTGGATCTAATCTCATGCCTATAAAAATCAAAGTTAGTATGCACACTTAGTTTTCCATTGCCATTGCTCATTTCCATTTACTTCATAAACCCCTTTATCAACCTACACCCACTTACATCAACCTATTCCAATGCTAACACATATCCATTACCTCTAAAACATTACCTCTAGAACTTCAAAATGAACCTAACCCATAAACATTTTAACACCTACCCTCACCTATCAAACCAACACCTAACTCTTTTTTCAAGCAAATACCTACCCTAATCCACAACCTTTTTAAACACATTACTCCTACTTAATACCTAACCTATACCAACCAAACATTAACATTTTAAAATGCTAAAACCATTTTAAAAACCCATCCATTGTCCTTTCTTCTTTATTCATCACTTGATCATTATCTCAACTGTAGATGGTTGATATGACCATCAAAGGTCAAATAACCATTTGGCTTTGGTAGTTGACCATCAATGATCAAGTCTGATCATCAATGATTAGGTTAAACCATTGATGGTCACTATGTGTGACCATTGATGATAAAAAAACTCACCCTACCTTCCCAAAACTCAACAAGACAACAAAAATTCAACCACTAAACTACATAATTCTATCCTATACCCTACCCCCAACTCAAATGCCCTTTCAATTTAAAATTTCATCAACTAATTTTAACAATCATAAGCAAAACCTAACTCTAGGTTAAACCCCTAAAACCCTACCAAAATAACTAAAAATTACCCAAATTTAACTAAAAACCAATAAAATCCATTAAATCTATCAATTTAAAACATCACCTAACTCATTCTTCAACCTCTATCCAGGATGAAGCCCACATCAAATTTCTTGATCACATCCTCATCCACCCTATATCCTCAATCCTAATAGATCACCTCCACACACTTTTAACCAATCAACAACCACCAAGTCAATAATAATACTTAGTTAACCCTCGTGCACAAAGTGATAAATCACCAAATTATCAAAATGCATGGCAAGCACAAAAGTCAAATAGCAACAAGTGAAAATGACTTTTCAGTTTCAACTTTTATGTTTCATGGTTTTAGGGTTCCCCTTGGCCATTAATGATCAGGGTGACCATCTATGATTGAGTTTATAACTCTTAACCTTGATGGTCAGGAAATCCACACGTTAAATTTTTTTAGGCGCCCACACCTAAGTACCAAATTATTGGAGATTACCTTCTACCACAAACCCAAACTAACATTTAGAAATTAACCTTATCTGACCAACCAACCACCCAACCATGTCCAGCTTGATGTTGGCTATTTTTTTGGCCTAAACAATTTCATATTTTTTGATGACCTTGCCTTAGTCTATTTAACCATACCGACTGACCTTGCCATGTTGACCCTTTTTGAACTTATGCCACCTCATACTTAACTGACTTGCTTGTGTATTTTTAGGATCACTTCCTGGCTTATATACCCATTACACTTGACCTATTTATGTTTTCCATGTGAGCACTTCCTACCTTGGATACCCATGGAAACACTGACCTTATTTTGGAGACTAACAAGTGTACCTAGCTACCATGCCTAAATGTGGTCATGTGATACACTGATCACTTATCTTTATATCACTAAGCTTTATTAGTTTCAACTATGGAAACCTCATGTTTGCATGATCTTGGCTATCACACCTTTTTGTCACACTTTGTGTACTTATTTGTGCTTTACTAACCAACCTATCACCTACCTTCATGATGTCTACCTTTGTCACTACCATCATCCATCTTGTCAAACCCACACCTAATTTTGCTTTACCTCATCAAATCCTAGTTTGAGGGGGAACACCTCCTCTCAAAATTGGGGCAATAAAACCTTTGACTAGCATCTATTTTTATTTTACATCTTGTTGATTCAAGTTGCATAACAAAAAAGGGCCAAATATAGACACCAAAAATTTGCACACCATGATTTTGAATGTCATAGTTTCCCTTAACTGCCTTGGGACCCTCTCAAAACCAATCTAAACCTCTTAGACCTAACCAAGATTAACCCATAGTTAGTTTTAATAGATTTTATTAACCCTAATTTTCACCTATTTTTACCCTTCACCCTCAACTATCGATGGTTAGTTTGACCACCGATGGTCACGTTGACCATTGATGGTCAAGTTGTACCTCTTTAACCACCAACATGCAAACTCACCCACCTAGTTTTTATAAAAATAAATTGTCCTCATCTCTATGCAATCCATTATATGAATGAGTTATAATTAGAAGGCCTAGTTTGTAGACACCTAAAACTAGCCACTGATAACCTTCAACCAGGCTTTTAGCTAATTTCTACTCAAAATTCACAATTTGGCTTAAAAACACTAAAACATGCTAAAAGATGTGAAACTAACATATTCAAATGCTGATTTTGGCTATGGTATCCCTAATTGGGGTAATGAAATTTATGGGTCAACTAAATTTGTTTAGGTTAATTTGAATCAAAATTCCAACTTTGCACCCATGTGCTTTGGACTGCTCTTTCCTATCAAATCTTTTGCACAAGACTCATGTCTTTGATATTTGTTTTTGAAAACATCTTAAATGGGAATATGCATTCAATACATCTGATAGTGACTTCCAATTCTAATCCAACCAAAATTTGGACCAATAATAAGGTATTCTAATCAATTTGAGTAATTTGTGCATAAAGTGCTTAATCATGTTTAAGAGCTAATTAACCCAAATCAAGGCATAATTAAGAATTCCATGGAAAATTGTTGAATACTTGTTTTAAGAAATGAATATTAAATATCTAAATTATCAAGTGACCTCATTTCTTAGGAAGACATCCTTAGGCCATAGATGCCATAAATATCAGGATTCATGCCATCCATGCCTCATCAATGCCTTTCATGATGCCCTCCATGCCTATTGATTTCCCCTTTTTCTAATTTCATGATGAGTATAATTACAAAATTAATTCCAAAAGTTGAATTAATCCTCAACCACACATCTTAATCTTGAGATGGATGGTTGAGGTTGATTATGATCAAATCCAAAAATATATATATATGAGGCCTCACAACATCATTTCTAAACTATTTTTTTGCAAAGTTATTATTCTCAAATATATTCAAGGACTTGATAATGAAAAGTTATAATACCAAATTGATTCAAATCCAAGCCTAGCCAAAGCCATAATGTACCAAGGAGAAATGGAGGTATCCAAGCTTCCATTACTAAGTACTTCATGAGCACGAAGCTGAGCAAGCCACTACAACGAGCACTTTGGAGCATGCAAGGAAGGCAAAAGAGTTTTTATTTTGAATTTTAATTGTGTGTTTCATTCATGTTTATTAACTAAGCGCTCCCTAGTGTCTAGGCCTAGAGAAGTTATTCTATTAGTGTGTTTATTTCATTTTGTTATCATTTTAGAACTAACACCATACTAACCATCCTCTCTTGAGTCAAATTCATAGATCACAAAGTTCATGTCTTGTTGAAACTCTCTTTCCTTGTGTATAAGATGAGAAGAATAAGAGGTGAAAAAGCATATGTAAGCTATAATTATTATCAAGAGCTTATACATCTAGATTTTGATTTTTACAAGTCAATCATCATTAGCAATCCAACAAACTAGCTACTAAATTAGAGAAACAAATTACTATTATATCTCTACCAAAGTGCTAAGTACCTTTAATTTTTTAGAATCATGCCAAACTCCATCAATAAGTCAACCACCTTAATCATCTACCCAATCAGCCTTCTACAAGATAAATATTTAATTTTCAATATTCAATTACTTTATTTTCTTTTCATACTTAGCCTAACACCAACCTATCTTTCAAAATCTCACTTTCTAATCCCATCAACCATCCTTTTTCACCAACCTATATCTACACATAGTAATCATCGATGGTTATCTCAACCATCGATGGTCACCTTAGCTATCAATGGTCAGCCAACCATCGATGATCACTGTGGTAGTAAAATCTAGTAAGTTGTTTTCACCTACCTACCTTCAGCCAAATCTGATTTTCTATGTCCTTATTCATAGATCCCTTTCTAATTTTTTTAAAGCATACCCCAACCACCTACCACTAGTATTAAATATAATACTTCTATTTTAATCATTTCTCATGTGTTTCTTAGTAAGCATCTCTTGTGTTCAATTTTAGTATCTTTTGATTATTGATGCAAGCACTTTCTATTCTATTTTATAAGCTTAATTATTTAAAACATGTGGACTGACAGCCCCTGAGGAATCCCTTGGTTTAGGATCTAGCAATTGCTAGGTAATCCACTCAACTATCTATCTAATAAACAAATTCGATTTAGTGTTTTCTTATCTGTAGGTCATCCTCCCAAGCCAAAGAGGATCTCTCCATAATCTTTTAATTCTACACATACATAATCAAGTAAATTTTTCAATCATACTTGTATTTAGTTTCTTCTTTTCCCTTTCTAAATAATAAGCAAGAAATTCATTGAAATAGTGGGTGCATTATTCAAACCAAAGTGAATTAATAGGCATATTAAAAAATATACTTTAGCCTTGAAGTTTTTATACCATTTTTCTATAGGTTCAATAGGAATATGATGATACTGATACTTAAGATAAAATTTGGTGATGTATTTTGCATTATGGATCTAGTCTAATACTCCCCAATTTTAGGAAGAGGATATTGGTTATTTAATATGATCTTAATGAGAGATATATAATGGATACACAAACTCCATGTTTCATATTTCTTTGGCACATAAACTATTTTGTTATTGTAAGGTGATGAGCTAGGCCTTATATATCCTTTGTCCATAAGTTCTTGTATCTACCACTTCACTTATTCATTCTCCAAAAATGATCTATAGTATAAATATTCATTAGTTATAGGTAGTTTAAACATCAAATCAATAGTGTGTTTCACCACACAGTATGTAGGCACTTATTTTAGTGACTAAAAGATATCATTTTATTCTTCGAACTTATGGTTTAACTCTGAGGTTTATATATTTGTTGTAAGAATTATGGTGTGGATTATGTTGAAAGGATGTTATTAAGTTCAAATCTTACCATCAAATAAAAAAAATTGTTAGTATATGTGACTATCTTCATACATTGATTAGTGTTAATGAGTGATAGCTTAGGAACTGCTTCCATTATGTGGTTTGTCAAATCACCAAGATATATGGCAACATTTATAGGATTTGCCTCATAGACTACATGTTGATGGTAAAGATATGATTGACTGATTAAAACATCACATACCTCTAATAGAGTGACATTACAAGGGATTGTATCTTGAAAATTACTGATGTTGTACATTAGTTGAGATTATTGAGTTATGCATTTATTAGATCCCATATTAAACCATCCAATAAAGTATGGTTTTTGGTGAGGCATCACTAGAAAACTCAATATGAAAACTACTTTAGGATAAATTAATCTCTTCTAACATTAATTGTTAATGGTGAAGTGTATTGGTTAAGAATTTATACACATTTGTGAATGGAAACATATATATGCTTCCTCTATTTTTTAGGTGTAAAATATATGTTTAAGGTACCCACCATAGTCTTTGGTTCATAATCCATGATATTATTACCTCTATTTAATGTAGTGTTTGTACTTTTTACTTCAAGTTATGCAAGTAAAGGCTTCATAGTGGAGAATTATTCATTGGAATGATTGTTGGAGTTATGAAATAAACACCATTTGATAGTATTGGATAGCTTATTCTAGTCATTTGAAATTTTTAGCTTCTTATATGGAGGGTGTTTGGCATTATTCGATGGTTTAGAATTATGATTGGAAGATTTAGACTATTGTTATGTATAAGTCTTAAAATATTTTATCTAAGTCTTAGCCTTTGCTTCAAAATTATAATAAAATATTTAGGTTTCTCCAATTGAATATATTTATAATAAATCCATCTAAATGGTTATGTTTTCTCAAGGTTAACCTATACTTAAAATAGGTATTTATTTTCAATCATGTTTCTCAAGTTTGGACACCAAAATATTACAAGTATCTATGTATTTATACACTAATTTTTATTTAACTTGACACAACTAAAATAACTTGAATTACTAATCATCATATTTTCCAATAAGATAATAGTTTTCTTTTAGTGCTTCTACAAATCTATTCCATGTGTCTACAAATGTGTCTAAGTTCACTTCATCTTCAATATTTTCATTTTAAGTACAATAGTTTTCCCACCATTTTTTTACTAATAAAGAAAATTTTAGAAGATTGAATGTATTTTTTTATTGTTTAGATAATTGATTAACTACATAATATGATCATAATAGGTTAATCAATTTATCTACTGCATTTGCATTTATTTTTCCTTCAAACATATGGATGTCTAGATTGACTTGCACTTTGTGTTGTACTTGACTAAATGACCAATGAGAAGGAGAGGTGTTGGAAGGAGTCTTCTTCTTGATTAAAAAATAATAAATGATCAATGATGCTTGATTTTTCATGTGCATGGCATTATTAAAAATATTCTTGTTGTCTTTATAATGTATCCTCTCTCATCTTCTGAAACATTTCTAAAGTTGTCATCACTGAATATTTATCTCCCCATTAAAGATGTGAAGAAAGGTATGATGAAGGGTAATGAGATCAATCCATAAATATATGTATTTAAACTTTATATGAGTGGGAATACACAAATATATGAAGTTTAGAAACCCATGATATGACTTGTAAATGATATGAAGTGTTTTGGGCCCAGGAGGGGACATATGATAGATAGCCTAATTAAATGGATTTGATAGGGTTGTGAATGGATGTTAATTTATGAATGATAGAGAATATTGAATAAAAATGCATTATAAAAAAATAAATCAAATAAAAATATGATAACCAAATGCATAACTATAATATCAAAGTTTTTTAAATATTAAGTTATGTGTAATATCTATGAGAATAGATTTCTAATGTCTATGTACTTCCTAATTTAAATATTGTCTAAATTTATGTGTAACTAACTAGTAATAATGGAAGTGTACATTAATATGCATAAGAATAAGATGGAGTATCCTTTAAACCATTACAATATTTAATAACATCTACTTTGTAATTGTTGAATGTGATGGCATCACTAGCTATCATTAATGAAGAGATGAGTTATACAATAATGCCATTAAAGGAGATATGTAATAATGCAAAAGTGGAACTAGATATTAAAAATTTTCATGTATGTGAATAACATGTTATTGTAGTTATTGATGTTAGCACATGCTTGTATATACAACAATGACAAATTGTAGTCATATCTATGGTCCTAGATCCTCTTGGATCATTGTCATAATTTATTTACTCATGGGAGGAGTTTTCATTAATTATTTAATACTCCAAATTATCAATTTGGTAAATAAAATAATTATAATTATGTCATTTTTTAATCCTTGACATGTGCACAATGTCCTTTAATTATTTTGAAGGATCTAAAATTATATCTTGCTAATTTTCCTTAGGTACCATCTCTCTTAACTCCATGATGAATAAATATTAAAAAATCCATTAGATAATTAATTACCTTTAAAATATTAATTCATATCATATTTTTTATCTTGATGTATTTGCTCATGTTTTTAAATCCCTTAGCAATTAAGAAGATTTGATTACTAAAAAAAATTTACTTCAAATTATACTACACTAGCCACCTTTGAAACATCTTCATTGATGAGCCACTTAACTGTGTCAATAAACACTTGACATGTTAATAATCACCTAATTTATAATTTAATTACATTTTATTTATGCATTTTTTATCCTTGAGACCCAACTTATTGCATAATAAACCATCATACTATCATAAACCCATTTTACCCTTATCACAAGAATTTAATTGGAAGCATATATGTGATGGTTTATGAAATTGGGTCTAATAATTTATTTTTATTTATTTTTTTAATTTTTTTTTATTTTTTTATTTTTTTTGTAATTTTGTTTTCTTAGGGAATATTTTGGGCATCCCATACTAAAGAAAGGTCACATGATGATCATTAAGTTGTTAAATTTTGTATAAATGAAATATATTACATAAACTAGTTTATGAGTGATTACATTCATGGTTCATTTACTTTGAGTATTTAACAATAAACTCTCATAATGATAATTTATGATTTGAAATTAGACCCATGGAATATTCTCAAGAATCATACACATGAAAAGATTAAAAACTTAAATGCAATACTTGAATTATTCCATGGACACAACTAAGATTTAATGGTAACATGTAAATGATAGGTCATTACAACCCAATGAATATCTATAAGATCATGTATCATGCACATAAAAATGGTTATTGTGAGAATATTAATAAAATAAAGAATGTGATAAGGAGTGTGTGAAGGTTTGGAAGCTTTTATTATGAATTTGTATTTTAATAACTAAATTCAAAATAAAAAAGAAATGAAAATCTTTTTTTATTGTTCATGATATTAAAAATATTACTTAAATCTGTAAAATATATTATAATATATGAGACCATTTCGTATTCTTATTTTAAAAACTTGAATATTAAAAAAATGCAAAGTTAAAAATATATATTCAAAACTAAATTTTTTTAATTTTTTAAAAACAATTATATCACATTGTACCTTAATAAGGTTTGAGTGAGTGTGTTGGGTCATAACAAGTATCTAATCAACTATAAAATTGAAAATACGAGGCAAGCCCCATAATTCCTTAGTTATAAACAAAGGTATTTTTAAATAATTTAATTTTCTTTTATTAAAACACTCAATAATTTGAAATGAGGAATATTAGTAGTTAAATATTTATTAGATTTGTAGTCTTCTGTGGGAATCTTATTTTTTTAGTTATATATGGATTTTATTATATACCAACCAAATCATATTTATTCATTTTCTCCTTTCACATTTTGTAATTATATAAATGAATGAATTCATATATGAAACAAGACCACATAGTGGGTAGTCATTGCCATCAAATTTTAGTTTATCATAAGTAAAGGTTTATATATGGTAATTTATTTATTTTATTAATTGGGCATGAAGAAAATGGAAATTAAACTAATTCCTCTTAAAGTAGGAGACATGAAATCATTATCATCAGTTGTGACTTCCTTTCATTCTTCATTATTTTTGGCTTGGCCAAAAAATGTAAATAAAATACACTATTGCTTTCATGCTTTCCTTTCATACACTTGAAACTCTGTTTAGATAATACATTCACCATCACCCTATATAAGTAAAAAAAATCTAATGAAATATAAAATATATTTCTTTTTTTAAAGATAAATGCTTAAAAATAAACTAATGCAAATATTTTTTAATGAATAATTGTCAATAAAATTTTACAAATATAGTAAGGGAAGGGTGTGAGAAATAGTATTTGGTTTAAACATCACTCTCCTAATATGGAGAGGAGGATAAGGTATGAGTTATTAAACCACTAGTAAATAGAGACATAATTTTAGTAGATGGATTATTGGAAAATTCACATCAAGCCATTGTCTTATTTGATGTGTATGACATCCATTTTTTATCCATGGTCCTTTCTCACAAAATCAAACTCTTTTTAAGTTCTTGAAGAAAACCCATGAAACTATATCTAAATGGATGTACATTGAATGGACAAACAAATTATCAAATTTAACCAATGAAGTGACTAAAATATATTTTGAAATTGAGTAATGTAATCAGTAAATGTGGTAGATGAAATAAGGACAATAAAAGGTAGTTCATGAAATAGTCATAGTTATATATAACTCTATTCAAATATATATAGTTTGTCATAACCCAGTTAATGAGGTGATGATTAGAGTATTTGATCATAGTAGATTATGAAAACAATATTTTAATTCTTTATTTTTATAATTGTATTATTGGAAGGATTTATGATAAATTTATAATAAATAATAAAATATAAAAGGTTACATATAAAAGATAAGGTGGTCAATATACATAGATCACCTTACTCACTAGAATAAAAATCATTCACTTAAATTATGACACCTAAAAATAAGAAGAAAAAATACACTAAAAATGGCATAAAAATCACATTATATCAGCAAGACAATAGAAGATAACTTAAGCACATATTTCAATATCTAATGGATGAGGTAGGAGATCATCATTGGTGGTAAAGTATTCCAAGTAGAAGGATCTACAGTAGGAGGATCTAGTGTACCCAACCATCCATGGGGTCTAAATTCATATGAAATACCCATCCATTAGTAGGTTAAGTCTAAGTAGAATTGTTAATAAGATAACCCCTTGATGAGGGAGTTGTATCAAATTTTCCATGTGATGGTGGTAACTTCCATCCCCTAGTGAAATTAAGGGGAGAAGTGGTTGCAACTACATTGATGAATTCTATGAATCATGGGAGGTGGTGGTTGTGGACCCTGGGGTGGCCCATTAGGTGGCACATGGATCATTATCCATGGAACATTCCCCTTTTGATCTATAAATTCTTATAGATGGAGGAAATCCATAGAAACCATATCAATTTGGTATTGAAACTAAATTCAAGCCAAAGATATAACAAAAATCTTGTCATTAGTGGAAAAATACATCAAAATTTGTCATTTGAAGAGAATCATATCTCTCAAAAAATACACAAAAATTTAATATTATTAGGCTGATTAGCTAAATCCTTGAGCATAGCAAGATGCCAAGAAAAAGTCTCAAGGTGATAAGGTTGAAAGAGGATAGGGATACATATCCATGTAGATTGAGTTATAAGCAAAAATGAACATAGATGCTTGAAAAAAATTTAGTGCTTATAGGTATGGAACTTGTGTTGGGGTAAGTGCACAAAGTTAGGGGGACAAAAAGGGGCCTACCTGTGGACATGATTTTCTTAAAATTTCAAAAATCTAAACGTTTATAGATAATTTGAGATATCTACACTCTAAATTTGAAGATGGTGTAAGAACATGAAATGTAGAATTTTGAGTCTACTTTCCAAAACACTATTTTTTTAAATGGTTAAGTATGACTAGGTCAAAAATCTTAAATTTTAAGAGGAACTCCTATTTTTTAAAGAATATAGAGTAAATAGATGACCATGCATCGCAACATTTTTTTAGCAGTGCTTAATATTGTTTCAAACCCTTTGGTGAACATTTAGATAAGATCTTCTAGTTTGTGACCTATTTTTTTTTCAATGGATACTTTTTTATGAAATTTTCAAGTAAATAGATCCTAAAAACTAACCAAAAATGGATAGTCTACCGTGCATCCCCTAGCTACATCAAAAAAAAGAAAATCTATTTTTTTAATAGTTGTATAATTAGGCCTAATTTTTTATGATTTAACTTATTTTTATATTGTATCAACTAAAAATAAATTACATGAACATGTATACTCATATATATTTGAAATATGTAGTGGCCTAAAAAGGCACAGTTAAAAATAAACATAGTTTGAAACCTTATATTAGTCCAAAAATTATAAATCTATTATTTTTGGAAAGTGGAGAGCATGCTTATCATGATGGTATTGAGTTTTTAAATTTTACTATTGAAATTCATAGTTTATTTGGTGATAGAAGTTTAATTTTATTTTTTTCTATCAAAACTCTCAGAATCAGCTTTAGACTGATAGGTCCAAGCATTTTGTTCAAGAATCCAAGCCATTCCCTAGCTAAAAGGCTTATTGTTTAAATTAAAATTCAAATAGTGTGATCATGTTAATAATTTGAATAAGTTGCTAACATGATCTCATTAATATATAACATGAACACATTATTGTAAAAGTAATAATGCAATTGCATTCTTGTTGTTTTGTACATAAACACATGTGAACATATACATGAAGCCAATATTGACTAGAAGTTTATATTTACTACTCTAAATGTAACAATATAAATGTAAAATTATACTTTAATTTTATTTTAGTAAATATAATAAATTAGGGTCGATTTTCATATAATAGAGTTGGTCTCACATTTGCATTCCTTATAATGTGGAAAATAGTTTTTCAAACTCTAATTTGGTCTATATTTACACATTTTTAGGGTTTATGTATTGAATCTAGGGATGTCAAGACATAAATTATACAATTTAAATATATTTTTTGTAAACAAATAATTAATTTTTATGTAAATGTGACATTTGAAATTATTCTTGACATTTTTAGGAATCCTACATTTGTCAAAATTAAGGTTTGTAAGCCACTCACTTTAAACTTGATCCAAAGTGGTGTGATTGGGGTAGCATAGGTCAAATTAATGACTTGCACACATAAAATATCCACTGTATGTTAATTTCACTTGTTCATCATCCCTAATCACTTCCTACTCATATCTGACCACCCCTAATCACTCTCTCATCATTCCTAAAAAAATTATCCCTAATCACTCCCTCTTCATCCCTCATAATGCCTAATCACTCTTTCCTCATCCCTCTTCATCCCTAAACACTCCCTCATCATCTAAAGTAATTATATACTCTAAAGGTATATTTCATTCCAATTATATGTTGTTTAATCCATTATAATTTAAATAAATCCTTTTTTGGGACATTTTGTGTTGTCAATACCCATTTTTTATAGTTAATTTTATTACTAAATAAATTAGATGATATTCCAAAATTATAGTCAAGTAACACAAATACTAGCACTAAATAGAGTCTAAGTTTTAATTTATCAATTTCTTTTGTGTAGCTAACTAGATGAAATTTTATTTGGTTCCACATTTGGTAACCTGGTTCAAAGGATTAAAATTAAAAAAAAAAATCTCTTGTATAATTTTCTAATTTTGAGAGGATTTGATTCTATACAAATTTATTTGGTGTTTCCCATTCTTGTATGACTTGAATCTTGCTCAGGTTCACATGTGCACTCCTTGTGTGTGTAATGTATCATAAATATTTTATATCTTGCATGAAAAATGAACAGTTATTCATGTTATCATAAAAAAATGATTTCTAAAAAATGTGAAACACAAGTTCAAAATGGTGTAGATTTTCATCTTTTGTTTTCTAAATATTAAGATGTCATCAAGGTAGATTAAAAAATGGCATAGTTAAAGATCTTTAGGATGTCATTAAACATCTCAAAGAATGAATTTTCTACATGATTTAACCTAAAAGGTATAACCAATTAGTAAATCAATCCTTCCTTTTTTTTAAAGATTATATTACAAATTTTTGGAGGTTAAACATGAATATGATGATACCTAAACTTAAGATCAATTTGGAAAAAGACATCTACACCATGGATATGGCAGAAAAATGCTTTAATATTTAAATCAGGATAATAGTTATTCACTTTAATCTTTCTAAGAATTTTTTAATCAATTTACAACCTCATGTACTATCCTTCTTTGGCTCAAACACAATTAGGATTCTAAAAGGAAAGGATGTTATTACGTTTACTTCTTACCATCAAGAGTATACTTCTTACTAGAATTAAAAATATTCTTTCATTTCTTGGCAATAATGACTAAAAGCTTATGAACTAACTATGACATATGGTATTTTTATCATGAGAATCTATCATAACATTTATCGTATTTACTTCATACACTACATGTCAATTGTAAATATATGATTGACCACATTTAAAAAATAACATACCTCTAATGGTGAGATGTCACAAAAGATTACATCCTTAAAAAGTTTGATTTTGTAAACCAAGTGACACTACTAGGTGATCCATTTCACAAGGCCTACACTATACCATACACTAGTGTATGGTTATGGATAATTCAAATTTTTTTAAAATATTCTTTAGGAAAAATTAAATTATTTTAACTTCCATTGGAAATGATGAAGTGTATTGGTTCACTATTGATCTACATTTGTTAATGAAACTTTTTTTTCTAATTCATATAATTTTATGTTGGGGAAAGTAAAGATATTTTTAGTATATGACCATGTAATTGGGTTCATAATCTATTATCTACTTATATTTTTATATTTATAAATAACTTGTACACACTTCTCAATTTGTACAAGTAGATATCTCATAATGAAGAGATATTATTGTGCATACCATAGAATGCATGGTCATCATAGAGGTTCATGTTTGGTATTGAAAAAAATATACAACACATCATTGCTAATGAGGAACTTATATAATATAAATCAGTTAAGAAACCCATGGGGATATATGAACATATTCAAAAAGGGTCAAATTTAGAAACAACACAAAAATGGTTACCAAAGCCTAACTCAAAGTAATAAATATTAAAAAAAAGCAAAAGTAAAGGAAAAAAAGTGCAAATATACCTCTCTAAATTGAGGTCTTACTTTCAAAACATAATGGGTTTGGTAAAAATTATCTAAAACAATTTGATTATCAAGTTCAGGGGTTAGTAAAACATTGCCAAAGCATCTCTACTCCTATTCTTATAGTTGATAATTTTGGTCAAGAAGGTTTGGGACTTATAGAAAATATTAAGTAAAATCAGTCATAGACACAGTTTATCAAGATACAAATGTCATAGTACAAAAGGAGAAAACACATAAATTATAAATTAAAATTCTATGTACGTAAGATATCATTCTTAAGAGAGGATTTATAAGACAACATAGTCCAAAGAAACCAATTCATACAAAAGCTACAATTTCAAATGAGGTTCCAATTTAGGTGACTAAGAAGAGTTCAAAATTCATAGATCTTTTGATTATTTCTCTACTCATAGATATAAGTTAATGTACAAATATTCTAATCAATAATTATATCCAAATCAATGTTTCTAGCATCACAATCTTAAAATCTCTTGGATATGACAAGGAACATTTGGGAAAGATAACTTTATCTAAATCATTTATTGGATCCATTAAGTTTCCTTTCATAGTTTGACCAAAGACATGTTTAGTGGTATTTCACATACATCATGGTTTGACATAATATAGTTTTGAATTAGTGACAAAATGGATAACAACAATGGGGGAAACATTGGATTGAGATTCCAACCACATCACCTTTACACATGAGAATGAAATGATCATAGTTTTTAGAGATGACAAGATTTCTTCCAAGAAATATCTTCCACAAAATGATTTTCATATAATAGGCTCAATATTAAAGGGCACATTTACAAAAAATATTACAAAACATCATTCAAAAAGGTTAATTCCACAGTATGAGGTAATTTCCTATGCTCATCTAGCTACAACAGAAGTCAACACTAGCATTTCATTGGATCAAAATCAAGATGATAATGATGAATAGATAAATAATCCATTTTATTATGATTTCTAAGATATTGATAATGAATAATACTCATATTCACATTTCAGCTCAATTTAACTACAACATATTAATCACACTGTATGAGAAGACACCATTCTTATTTTTAATACATGATCCATTGAGGGTGGGTCTCTCAAGAGACTCATTGGTTAGTATTATCTCTCATTAATTTTACATAGCTTTCTTTTTCCCATATTACTTGTTAATTTCATTTTCATGTTTCTTGTACATAGATTTTATCCAAAAAATATGAAAATAATATAATGTGGTGAAAAACATAAAAACATTCAAATATGGTCATAAAATAAAAAATTTACATTATATGCATTTCTCATGTTTACATTCCCTCTATTTTACAAGTAATACATATGCTAGTTATGTTGGTGTAGTTCATTTTTATTGTACATACATGTTTCACTTGTTCTCTTCAAATGTTCATAGATTCTTGCAGGACTCAAGTCCATCACACAAATCTAGATATGTGACTATCCACCCATTGGGGTCACGTACACATATAAACATATTCATTATTGATACATCCACCCATTGAGGGCTTCATATACATAACTTCTATTTACTAGTTTATATCATTTTATACCCCATATCACATATTTAAATTGTTTATATATTGATATTGATCAACCTATACTACATAATTTTTTTGTTGACTAATACTACTATAGACTCAACTTATCTACATCTTTTCTCTTGTACAGATTTGTGCCACATGTTCATTCATACTTTCATTTATAGATTTACTAGTCTAGACTTATTTGTATCTCTTTACTTCTACATATATTGAAGGGATTGAATATGCCATTGTTCTATCGATTTAATCAAATTTATTTCATTGTATGTATGCCTTGGAATTTTTCTCATCTCCTTGTGTGTTCCTTATTAATTCCATATGCAAAAATTTGAAAATGTCTTTCCATGTGGCTCTAAGCCAACCTTGATTTTTGTATAGGTATGTGGACATTTGAACATGACTTTATATGTCAGTTATTTCTTAAACTTAGTGACATGTGTGCATGTCCCTTGTCTTGTGACCCCATGGCCTACTATACGTGACTCATATTTTATATGTATGTTTTCATGTATGCATCATGGCCATGACACTTTTATCTTAATTTTTACACTCACATACATCTTATGATACTTGTGGGATGTCATGCATCTCCTCTTCCTCCTTAGGTGTCTTGATGGACATCATGATCGATCACCCTAGGTAGTTACTCAAACTATACTACGATTTTTTTTCCATATACATTATTACATCTTTTTATCTATCTTGACAACCATGTAAATGTTATATATAACATACATCATACATTACCAAATTATGCTCATATTATTTTACATTTAGATGGCATTTACACACATTATATTGATTACTCATGCATATATTATATATTTTCATTCTAACATAGGATGAAAAGATTTTATTTTAAGGACAATTATTACACATGTTCAACAACTCCCTTAAAAAGAGGGAGATTTCATATGGATTTACCACATAAATTAGGCTATCTAGGTGCACTCAGAACATAGATTTTAGCACACAAACATAGATTATATATCTCAAAATTAGGAAAATGTACTAGAAAATAGTAAGACATAGACCAGGTTTAGTTTGAAATAAAAAAAGCATACAAGGACACTAGCACATCACATAGGACACTAACACAATGACTAATGTCCAAGGTATTGTGCTACTATCTAGTAGCTCTAGAAATATAAAAATATTGGTTGGCCATAAAAGTACAATAATTTTAATTCAAGTTTGCACAATATCAATCGCAAATTATTAATTATGCTTAGTTTATTCTTAGTATTACACATAATCATACCAATTTATTCAATTTGGGGAATCATTCATGATATGATCACTCCCATTTAAATTTTAGATATGTTCAGATACAAATTACTATAACTCAGTCTAGATTCCATATGTATAGATATTAGAATTGGGGGTATGTGTATGGTACATTATTCCCTCACAATTAATTTTGACACTGGTACTCTCAAATAGAATGAAAACTCCATGTCATTTTCCATGTTGTTACTCTAGACACCATTTATATGAAGTTCACACTATATTGATACCTTATTCTATTTTTATAAGTTCACATTATCGAGTAGTCCTTGAGCTACATACCTAAGATCATGAGTGGCCCTAGAGCCATCCTACATAACTTCAGTTACATCACATGCTTTAATTATATTTAATATTTTTAATAAAGATACATCTACTACATATGGGTAGGAAATTATGGAGTCATAGACTACTTGATTTCTTGAGCCACCTACATAGGAGGGTCAGATAAGCCACCAATCCAATCCAAGTTATTCACAAATTATGATCCATAAAATAGGGGTGGGAAATGATGGATTCAAAATTAGATTGAGTTATTTATCCACCCATACATGGGGATTTAGTAACCCATCATCTTATTCTAAGATATTAACTAATTTGATCACTAGATACACACACATGATGTCACCAAGTTTTTGCATTAGTTCACATACCCAATGAGGTGTATTCATTAACTTCCTCTCTCTCTTATCTCTTTATTTAGTTTTGTCTTTTATTTTGATATATCTAATGTAAGGATTGATTCATTGTTGTTTCATTTATAATACATGCAATGGAGCACACTTCATAGACTTGGATCCAAATTCATGGCATTCACCTCATAATTAAGTCTATATACACTTATTTTTCCTTTATCCTAGTCATTTTTCTTTGTTGAATTTTAAGATAAAAAAGGGGTGGGGGAAATATAGTCATTAAAAATAACCATTCATACCTTATATGTACACTTGAGGTCACATTTCCCTTAATATAGGATTTTACCCATTTTATGGGTCTTTTTGATCCACTTTTAGTCACATGGTAATCATAAATAACACATAGGCCTATAAAGCACCACATGAGACCCATAATGTCATAGTTCATTAGTAATTAATGTCCTTGCACTCTCAAAAAAGTCATTTTCACCTCCCCTAAGAAGATTTAGGTTGGTGTAGACCTATTTTTAAGTCACCCTCCAAGTTCATTTTTATCAGAATGTTATATAAACACTACTCTCACACTCTTACATTCTAGGAGAACATTATCATAGAGAAACACAAAAAAGTACCATTTCATATTGAGGGAAATATCCCAATTCATCTAATATTGTATTTATTTAGTCCATACATTCAATAATATATCCCTATCATAGATATCCATATCTCAAGTGGCCTCTAAGGCATACTCTCATACATTCACCCTTAGGTATTTTAGAATTCACTTGCACTTTACACCAACACTTAGATTGGGATAAATACATCAGTCTTGATCACCTTTTGAGTTATTATTATGTAGGTAATGCTTAACGCATGGTGTGTTGAGTTCATGTCGAACCTACCCCACTGACTCATTTTTATCATGACATTTATTCAAACCCTTATAAACATGAAAACTTATAATTTTTAGAGGACAACATAGATATAGGAAAAAAATTGATTGCACATATTGAAATTTAGGTCAGAGCCAAAAAATTGCCTGTTATGAAAAATTTATAAAATTTTTACTTAGATTATAAGTGGGACACTAGCGCACTACCTTGGACACTAGCACATTATGGTATTATGCAAAAGACTATGCTACTATCTATGGTTGATTGTGAAACTTGTATCCAGCTTCTAATAGTCAAACCTATCTGCTCACTAATTTTCATACTCTAATTCCTATTATAAGGCCTATTTCTAGCTAATTTATTACTTCTATCTCATCCTTTCCACATTTAGCAATTATGTTAATTATTTTACAAATTAGTGGATGTATTTATGTCATAATTATCCACTAATTTATTGTTCCAACCTTTAACAACATAGGGTTTTAAACTCTATAATCCCTTTAAATTTCAAATCACTTTCAATGCTTAAATTCATAAACAAGAACATTAAACTTGTTGTCATATGTTGTGTTCTTTCTTACTATTGTAGTGAAAGTTTTATTGTGGTAAGAAATCGAGTGACCATATTAAGTGAGTATTACTCCAAAGATGAATCAAAGGTATCTATTTCAATATCAAATAGTCTTTGTAGATTTGGTAACATAAGTATTAGTATGAAATAAACTCTACACTTAAATTTTTTGAATTCTTCGATGATGTAGATTCCCATATGACCTTTGATTTAATTCAAAATTTGGTATCTTGGTTAAGGGGACAAGTCACATGATAAAAACCAAGAAAAAATATCCTATATAAATTATATAACCCCAAGAATCTATGAATCTCTATGAGATTATTTGGTTGTGGTTATTCTTGGATGACTTAAATCTTTGTATGGTCCACATGCTTTCCTTATGAATTTATATGTATCATAGATAATATATCAATTTCATATAAAATAAACATTTATCCATGCTTCATAAAAAATAATTCCTTAGAGTGTCAAGAACTTGCTCTATATGACACAGATGTTCATCCCATTTTTTCTAAAAAGTAGGATGTCTTCAAGGTAGACTCCAAAAAATGAAGTATTGAATGGCCCAAGAATGTAATTGATCATCCACATGAATTTATTTTGTTCCTAAAGGGAATGAATAGCCATACTAAAAAATATTCTTTGGCCTTAATGGTTTTATACCA
Organism: Torreya grandis; assembly: GCA_037957365.1. NCBI lineage: Eukaryota > Viridiplantae > Streptophyta > Pinopsida > Cupressales > Taxaceae > Torreya > Torreya grandis. Next base: position 1,679,694 of record JARHVA010003217.1, on the reverse strand, counting down.
TTTTTATATATGTTCAATAGGAATAGGATGATACCCATACTGAAGATGAAATTAGGGGAAGTATTTTTCATTGCATAGATATTCCAACAAGTCTCTAATTTTTTGAATAGGATGTTGGTTATTCACTATGATCTTATTAAGCAATATATAATGGATGCACAACCTCCATATGCCATATTTATTTACCACATGCACTATTTGGTTATTGTAGGGTGATGAGATAAGCCTTATATGTCCTTTGTCCACAAGTTCATGAATCTACCACTTGATTTATTCATACTCCAGAAATGATATACAATATAAAGATTTATTAGGTATAGGTAGTCTAGGGATCAAATCAATAGTGTGTTTCACCACATAGTGTTTAGGTACTTATTTTGGTGACTAAAAAATATCATCAACTCTGAGGTTTATATTTTTGTTGTAGCAATTTTGGTGTGGATTATGTTGAAAGGATGTTATTAAGTTCAAATCTTACCATAAAATGCAAAAAATTATTACTATATGTGACTATCTTCTTACATTATTTGGTGTTAATGAGTGATAACTTAGGAACTACTTCCATTATGTGGTATCTCATTTAACCAACATAGATGAAATCATTTCTAGGATTTACCTCATAGATTACATGTTGATGGTAAAGATATGATTGACTGATTAAAACATCACATACCTCTAATGAAGTGACATCACAAAGGATTGTATCTTAAAAATTACTGATGTTATACACTAGTTGGGACTACTAAGTTATGCATTTATCAGATCCCATATTGAACCATCCAATAAAGTAAGGCTATTGGTGAGGCGTCAGTGGAAAACTCAATATGAAAACCACTTTAGGAGAAATTAAGATCTTCAAACTTTCATTGTCAATGATGAAGTGTATTGGTTGAGCATTGATACACATTTGAGAATGGAAACATATTTATGCTTCCTCTATTTTTTTAGGTATAAACTATATGTTCAAGGTACCCACCATGGTGTTTGGTTCATAATCCATGATATGATTACCTTTCTTTAATGATGTAGTGTTTGTATTTTTTGCTTTAGGTTATGCAAGTAAACTATTCATAGTGTATAATTATTCAATTGAATGACTATTTGAGTTATGAAATCAACACCACTTTATAGTATTGGATAGCTTATTCTGGACATTTGAAAATTTTGGCTTCTTTTATGGAGGGTATTTTATGTTATTCCATAGTTTAGAATAATTCTTTGAATATTTATACTATTGTTATGTATAAGTCTTAAAATATTTTGTCTTAGTCTTAGCCTTTGATTCAAATTTGTAATAAAATATTAAGGTTTCTCTAATTGAATATATTTGTAAGAAATCCATCTGGATGGATATGTTTTCTCAAGGTTAACCTATACTTAAAAATAAGGTTTTATTTTAAATCATATATCTCAAGTTTGGACACCAAATTATTACATATATCTATGTATTTATACACTAATTATTATTTAACTTGGCACAACTAAGAGAAATTGAAGTACTAATCATCATAGTTGCCAATAATATAATAGTTTTCTTTTAGTGCTTCTACAAAACCATTCCATGTGTCAACAGATGTGTCTAAGTTCACTTCATTTTCAATATTTTAATTTTAAGTAAAATAGTTTTGCAACCATTTTTTTAATTGATAAATAAGATTTTAGAAGAGTGAATGTATTTTTTTATTGGTCAGATAATTGATTAATTTCATATTATGATCGTAATAGTTTAATCCATTTATCTGGTGAATTTGAATCTTTTTTACTTCAAACATATGGAATGTCTATATTGACTTACTTTGTGTGTAATTTGACTAAATGACCAATGAGAAGGAGAGGTGTTGGAAGGGGAAAAGGGATACTAAGGAAACTAACAATGTGATGCACCAAATAAAAATGGAATAATCCCATAAGCTTGAATGCACACTAGATCTACAAAAGATAATGTTAGCTCACATAACCTCACAATCTATCTCAATCCATAATTATTTCATGGACTAGGTTTAGTCAGAATACTAATCCAAACCTACAATAGCTTAAAACACCCTAAAGGATATCATAAAGGAGGACAATGGATATGGAAGAATATCCTTCATAAAGACATCATGCACAACTCACTAAACATTAATCTAAGGTAAGATATATGTAAATAAAATACTTTATTGCATCAATAGGTAGTTCTTACAAATTCTTGATAGGGTATAGCCTAATCAAGAGAAGAATATCTTGAAATATCTCAAAGAGTCCCCTGATACTCCCAAAAGATGAGCATCCTTCTAAAAATGATAAAGAATGGGTAATATAGAGAAGGGGAGAAGAGGGAAGAGGGAGAGGAAAAGCATGCTTGCATAAAGAAAACATTTAATTAACTATCACCTCATTTCTTGAACTCTTAACCATCTTTGATCCAATTAGGGTTATGCCTTCATCAATAATCTAACCTTCATTTGTTGTAATAGTCTTCAATCTCTTGTCATTGGATAAGAAATGTACTAGAAGACAAGAATGTATTTTATAGATGACGAGTCATGATCCTTTCAAGGAGAAAATATCCTTAAGATCTAGACAACATTGAATGCTCCACTATACTCTTCAATCCCCAAATTTACTCCTTGAAGTTTTACGCCACCTTCCTCTTGGATTTATTATGAGGACAAAATATTCATATTTGTGGATCTAACAGAGGCATGCCATGTATATTTTAAGTAGTGGTAAGTACCTTATTTTTTGAGGATATATCCATGTCGACATATGAGACACTTATTCATAACCATGCATATCTACCCCTATTTCAAAGTATGATCATAGGTCTATTATAGATTTACTATAGATTGAAAACCAATCTCATTTATTGGTTTTCATATAGATATTATATCAATGAAGATATGTAGAATGTATAGTCTTGTTCTTGAACTATATTAGGTCTAAGCAAACCTATCCTACATCTAATATTTAATGGTGATATAGATTCATCATTAAAAACCTTGACTATATAACTATGTCTAATTGATCATGTTCGACTAAGCTCTAATGGAAATGGGATGATCCTTGTAGGAATTGCTTCTATTTAAACCTTGGTCACAATTGTTCTCTCTTAAAGTCTCCTAGATTTGGCTTTTAATATTGACCATTGATCTGCTTGCTTGCATACGGTTGGATCTACTTTCTTGGCTTATATGTGTACCATTAAGTCTCTCCTATATGAATGAATGAGAGCCATAGATCTTATTCATGTAACACTTATCATCTATACATTTGATCTTAGTAGTTTCTAACCTTTTAACCCACTACTCATCCTCATATCTACTTTGTATGAGTAAACATGCACCATCAATGTGCTTGGACCAATTGGCTTTATCTTTTGACATGTGTCGTTAGATATTTGATGTATGATCGAATGTATGTTGTTAGATATCTAAGACCCACTAATTTATTGGATAACCACTCATCATTAGATCTTTTATTTGATCAAACATCGATATTTTATCTTGGGACTTTTGAATTCAAATGGATATTTGATTCAACTTTAACTTGATGTCCCTGTGCACATCTTACTCTTTATGTTTAGCTTTGAATGATTATATATTGAGATAGATAACTCATCAAGACATGAAATTTGTAGAGGATGATCTTGGCACTAAATACATTTATCCCATTTGATCCTTCAATTTTGAAAGGATTTCTAAGCATAATTATAAAATGCACAAGTAAACCAACCTATTCATTTCTCTATGACATACAATGAGGGTCTAATTATTCTATGCTTGAACTTGAACTTTCAACGCTCAAAATGAGTTTTTGAGACCTGTACAATATTATTCCAAGATCCTAATTACATTGATCACCATGAGAACCCACTTCCTAAAAATTTGACAAACTACACTTTATGTTTACTTAAAGTGTTTCAAAATCTTTGAAAACTAGATGTGATATTTGGACCATTCATTCCATCCAAAACTCTATTTGTCTCATCCATCCAAGTATAATATTTTTATGTGGGAAAAATTTGGCCAACATATATGGTGACTCATAGGTAAGCATGCCTATTATGCTTGAGAACCCAGACTAGTTTACTTGTCTGATTAATTAGGCATGGAGTCACAAGTCTTTTCTCTTACCTGACATGAAATGATGAAAGTATACCTCTCTATCTAACTTCCTCTTGAATAAATGGGAACAATAATAAATAAAATAAACAAAGTTCCCAAGGCACTTTGGAAAATGAAACACATGATAGGAAAATAATGTGCACAAGGAACTTAGAGGAAAATAAGAAAACTATTATAATATGCAAAAGGTTTTAACTTAAAATTATCTTCCTCCTAGATCAAATGGAAAATATTTAACAACAATCACTTCTGGTGAACTAGGATGGAAAACACATTGCTTTTGATATCTCTTAATAGGTGAGCTAAGATGCCTGATTACTGACTCTTTTGGCATGTTCTCAAGAGGATGAAATGGGATAAACATGCCTCCAATATAGACATATTGATCCATTTCTTCAAGGATTACTCCAAAATTTACTATAGGAGAATCCTAAACCTCCTCATATAATGGCTCCTTTAGACATGAAGGTTGACTATTTAGGCTTAGGTAAGAAATCTCTAAGTCATCCCAAAAGGTAGCTTCCTCTTGGTCATCTAAGACATTGTCAACCTCAAAACCATCCTTTTTCTACTTAATTTAAAAGGAGACACATGGTATATCATCAAGACATCCATGGTTTGAAATGTCATGTTCTTTTGGCTCTAGATCTGACCATTCTCCTTCATTCTTAAAGGCATCACTACTATCGAAAATAGATAATACATCTTCATATTGGTTAGCTTCTTTAACCTAGTATGCAAGTTCATTTTCATGATATGGAGGAGGTATAGGATGATTTAGAACCTATATTTGGTCCATTAATTCATGGTATAGTTATTTACATACTTCATTTTGATCCTCTTTCTCCTTAATTTCTTTCTCTTGCTTATTTATGACCTCTTCAACCTGATCAACTAACTAATTGACTGATACAACCACATCAATTTATGCACTTTGCTCATCCTCATATTCAATCCCACCAAATGGAAGCTCTTAGAACAAATTAAAATTAAATTTTATCTCAATTTCATCTTAAATACACCTCCCTTTGAATATGAAGGCATCGGTACTACCTTAAGGATCTAATTCATCAATGTCAAAGACATGCCAAGAAGTCTAATCAAAACTTGAATTTTATTCACTTAAATAGAGTGGGATGCTTATCATCATCTCCTCATTATAGACACTTATGTTATCTTCTTTAGTTTTTCCTATGTTTATAATGTCCTCTTCTATTATTTGTAAAGTAGGCTCCTCCTCTATGAGGGAGATGGTGGGAGGGTGAAAATTTTCACCTTGCTTATAGCTTAGGAGAGTACCCTTCCACCTATGGATGAAGAATATATTTGGTGGCTCCTGAGGGATGGAGATAGATTCATGGAATTTTGGTAAGACAAGCTCATTGAGCTGAGTTGACACATAATTTTCTTGAACTAGTTCATGGACTACCTCAACTAGCACTTCCTCTCTATTTTTTGTGCCTTCCTTGATTGATTTACATGAGGGGAAAGAATAATGTTTGAACACCTTATAATTTTATTGAATGGTTGTGGGAGAGGGTGGTTTTTAAAGAGAGGGTATGACACAATCAGGGTCATTGGCATAGGATAATATCCTAGAGGGGATGACTTCATATTCTTTAGTTGAATGGCCTATAACGATTAACCTGACTCTTGATAGAGATGAGATTTGAAAAGGTGGGATAAGGGGTTAGGTTTGAGCATAAACAAGAGCAGGAGAGGGTATTTTGTGTCTAGGGTTGGTTTTTCTCTATCTCAAGAATAAATATAGTCATTTTCTTTTTTGGCTTGGTCTTACCTAACCAAGCATTATTCTTAACACCTTAACTCCTGCTCCTGAACATAAGCTTAGTATTCAATATTATATTTTTTCTTATAGTAATCTTCTTCCCTATTAACATATATTAATTATTTTTCAAGATCAATCCATATCTCCCTAAGGCTCTTTTCTAGTTGATTAGAATGAGGTAAAATATGACAAAGCTAATACATTGAATCTCAAGGGCCACTTGGGGTGAAGCAATGAGAATTTATAACTTGATATGAAGGATAAGGAATGAAATAAAATTAATTTTGATAAAATGATTGATGATACATACCAAACTATGGTGACTAGGCACCTAAGATACTTATACCAGTTGATGTTTGTAGTGGAGTCACCATTAATTATTACAAATGTGCCTCCAAAGTCTAATTGCACTAAAATGCAACAACAAGAACCTTTAAATGAGATTCATAATTCAATAAATTCCCATATAACATGATATAAAATATTATAGTGTTAATCTACACCATTGGAGAGGTTTCTTTAGGCTCCCTCTGACTAATCCATAATATTTGGATAACCCCAGGCTATGGGTAACCTATGATGGGGTTAAACCTCTAGAGAAGGTTGGATTCCTCTTGATGGATCACCTATACTAATGATGTCATAGGTAAAAGGGTTATAAATTGGAAAGGTATCCTAATAAAAATAACAAGGTGATGTACCAAATAAAAGTGGAAGACTCCAATAAGCTTAAACCTACACTAAATCTATAGAAGACAATGCTGACTCACACAACATCACAATATAGCTCAATTCATTAGTGTTTCATGGAATAAGTCTAGGAAGAACACTAATCCAAACCTATAATAGATTTAAAACACCCTAAAAGAGGTCACAAAGGAGGACAATGGATGTGGAATAATTTTTTTCACAAGGGCATCACACACAACTCATTAAATACTTATTCAAGGCAAGAGATAGGTAAAAGAAGTCCTTTATTGCATTAAAAGGTAGTTATTACAAATTATTGATAGCGTATAGCTTAATCAAGATGATAATATCTTGGATATCTCAAAGAGTCCCCTAATACTCGAAAATATGAGCATCCTTATACAAATGAGAAAGAATGGGTAATATAGAGAAAGGGAAAAGAGGGAAAAGGGAGAGGAAAAACATGCATACATATAGAAAAAAATCAATGAACTGTCACCATATTTCTTAAAATTTGAACCATTTTTGATCCAATCAAGTCTATCCCTTCATCAATAAGCTAACTGTCATTTCCTCTAATAGTTTTCAAACTCTTCTCATAGGCTAGGAAATGTACTAGAAGACAAGAATCTATTTTGTAGATGATAAGTCATGATCCTTTCAAGGAGAAAAGATCATTAAGATCTGAATAATGTTTAATGTTCCACTATACTCTCCAATCCCCAAATATTCTCCTTGAACTTCTATGCCACCTTCCTCTTGGCTTTCTTATGAGGACAAAATCTTCATATTTGTGGATTAGATAGAGCCATGCCATGCCTGATTTGAGTGGTGGTAAGTACCTAATTTTTCAAAGATATATCCATGTTAAAAATTTAGACACTTATTCATAACCATTCATATCTACCCCTATTTCAAAATTTGAGCATAGGTTTATTTTAGATTTACTATAGATTGAAAACCAATCTCATTTATTGGTTTCCCTATAGATATTATATCAATGAAGATCCATAGACTATATAGTCTTGTTCTTAAACTATATTAGGTCTAAATATACCTATAGTTCATCTGAGATTTAATGGTGATATAGCTTCACCACTAACAACCTTGACTACATAACTATTTATATTTAATGATCTTTGACTGAACTCTAATGGTGATAGGATGATCCTTGTAGGACTTGCTTATATTTTTATCTTGGTCATAATTATTCTCTATTTAAGACTCCTTGCTTCAAATTTTAATATTAATGTGAGCCATATATCTACTTTCTTTCACACCATTGGATCTGCTTTCTTGGCTTACACTTACACCATTGATTCTCTTCTATATGAATGAATGTGATCTGTAGATCTTCTACCAGTTTAACATGATTAAAACACTTGTCATCCACATATTTTATATTAAGAAGTGTTGAAATTTTGACTCACCACTTTCCATCAAATTTATTTTATATGATTGAACACTCACCATCAATCTACTTTGATCCACTAGCTTTGTCTTTCAATGCACACCATTAGATATTTGATGTATGATCAAATCCATGTCATTAGATCTTTGAGACACACTGATTTGTTAGATTGTTACTCACCATTGGATCCTTTATTTGATCAAGCATTGATCATTTATCCTAGGACATTTAAATTCAAACAGTTATTTTCCATAGTTTTAACTTAACCTCCTTGTGCATGTCTTACTCTGCAAGTATAACATTGAATTATTATATCTTAAGATTGATAACTCATCAAGACATGAAATTTTTAAAGGATGATCTTAGAACTAAATACATTGATCCCATGTGATCCTTTAGATTTGAGAGGATTTCTAAACATACTTATAAAATTCACAAGTAAAACAACCTATTCATTTCTTTGTGACATACAATGATGGTCTAGTTATTCTATGCTTGAGGTTGAACTTTCAAGGCTCAAAATCAGTTTTTGAGACCTGTTAAAACTCATTCCATGATCTTGACTACATTGATGATCATGAGAAATTTCTTCATAAAAATTTCACAAACTACACTTTAAGTTTACTTAAAGTGTTTAAAAAGATTTACAAGCTACATGTGATCTTTGGACCACTCATTCCAACTAGAACTCTATTTATCTCATCCATCTAGGTGAAAGCTTTGTATGTGAACCAAAATTAGCCAAAAGCTATTAAGTTTTATATAAATTATATGTGTTATATAAACTATTTTATGAGTAAGTATATTCATGATTCATTTACCTTGTGTATTTAATAATAAACTCTCATAATGATAATATATGAGTTGAAATTAGACCCATGGAATATTCTCAAAAATCACACACATGAAAAGATTAAAAATTTAAATGTAATACTTGAATTATTTCATGGATACAACTAACATTTAAAGTTAACATGTAAATGATATGTCATTACAACCTAATGAATATTTATAGGATCATGTATCATGCACACCAAAATGGTTATTGTGAGAATATTAATAAAATAAAGAATGTGATAAGGAGTGTGTAAAAGTTTTGAAGCTTTCAATGTCAATTTTGTACTTTAATAACTAAAACCAAAATTAAAAAATAAATTAAAGTCCTTTTTAATGTCTATAATATTAGGATTATTACTTAAATTTGTAAGGTATATTAAAACATATGAAACCACCTCTTACTCTTATTTTAGAAACTTTAAATTTAAAAGATAAAAAATTAAATATCAATATTAAAAACCAAAATTTTATAATTTTATGAAAACAATTATATGACTTTGTACCTTAATAAATTTTAAGTGAGTTTGTTGGGTCATAATAAGTGTCTAATCAACTATAAAATTTAAAATAAGAGGCAATACCCATAATTCTTTAGTTATCAATAAAGGTATTTTTAAATAGTTTAATTTTGTTTTATTTAAACACTCAATAATTTTAAAGGGCTAATAATAGTAGTTAAATATTTATTAGAGTGGTAGTCTTCTCTAGGAATCTAATTATTTATTGTATGTGGATTTCAATGTATACCAACTGAATCATATTCATTCATTTTCTCCTTTCACATTTTGTAATTACATAAATACATAAATTCATATATGAAATAAGACCACATAGTGGGTAGTCATTACCATCAAATTTGAGTTTAGCATAAGTAAAGTTTTATATATGGTATTTTATTTATTTTATTAATTGGGCATGAGGAAAATGGAAATTAAACTAATTCCTCTTAAATTAGGAGACATGAAATCATTATCATCAGTGGTGACTTCCACTCATTTTTCATTACTTTTAGCTTTGCCAAAAAATGTGAAAAAAATACACTATTGATTTAATGCTCTCCTTTCGTACATTTTAAAATCTTTTTAGATGATACATTGACCATCACCTTATGTAAGTAAAAAAACTCTAATGAAATATAAAATATATTTGTTTTTTTTAAAGAGAAATGCTTAAGACTAACTAATGGAAATATTGTTTGATGAATAATTGTCATTAAAATTTTACAAATATAGTGGGGGAGGGGCGTGAGAGATAGTATTCAGCTTAATCAACACTCTCCTAATAGGGGAAGGAGGTTGAGGTGTGAGTGATTAGACCTATAGTAAATAAAGGCCAAAATTTTACATAGATGGATTATTGGAAAAATGACATTGAGTCATAATCTTATCAATGTGCTTGACATCCATTTTTTATCCATGGTCCTTTCTCACAAAATCAAACACTTTTTAAGCTCATGATTAAAAACCATGCAACTATCCCAAATAGATGTCCACTGAATGAACCAAAAAAATATCAAATTTAACCAATGAAATGACTAAAATAGATTTTGAGATTGAGTAATGGAATAAATAAATGTGGTGGATGAAAAGGAAAAATATAATGTAGCCCATGAAATAGGCATAATTATATATAAATCTATTTAAATATATATGGTTTGTCATGACCTAGATAATGAGGTGGTGATTGGGGGATTTAATCATACTAGATGATGAAAACTAAATTTTAATTCCTTATTTTTATAATTTATTATTATAATTTTCATGATAATTTTATAATAAATAATAATAAGTTTAAATATAAAATAAGGTCATTAGTATACATGGATCACCCTACTTACTAGAATAAAAATCATTGGCTCAAAGCATGACACCTAAAAATAGGAACAAAAAACACACAAAAAAACATATTATATCAGCAAGACAATAGAAGATAACTTAAGCATAGGCTATAACACCTGAGGGAGGAGGTATGGGGTCATCATTGGTGGTATAGTAGTATAAGTAGCCCTTTAGGTGTCACATGGATCATTTTCCATCGAACACTCCCCCAGTGATCTAGCAATTCCTATAGATGGAAAACATCCACATAAGCCATATATTTTTTGGTATTAAAATTGAATACATGCCAAAACCATTAAAAAAATCTTGTTATTAATGGAAAAAATACATCAAAATTTGTCATATTTTTATATATAGTTACTTTTTTCTTTCCATAATTGCAAGAGAATCATATCTCTAAAAAACTCTACAAAAGGTCAATAATATTAGGCCAATCATCGAAATCCCTGAGCATAGCAAGATGTCAATAAAAAGTCTCAAGGTGATAAGGTTGAAAGAGGATAGGGATCCATTTCCATGTAGATTTAGCTATAAGAAAAAACCAAAAGAGATGCTTGAAACATTTTGACTGCTTGTAGGTAGGGAACTTGGGTTAGGGTAAGTGAAAAAAGTTGGGGGGAAAAAAGGGGCCTACCTATGGACATGATTTTCCTAAAATTTTAGAAATCTAAAATTTTATAGATAATTTGAGATATCTACACTCCAAATTTTGAGATGGTGTAAGAACATGAAATGTATAATTTTGAGTCTAGTTTCCAAAACACTATTTTTTTAAATGGTTAATTATAACTAGGTCAAACATATAAAATTTGAATAACTCTTATTTTTTAAAGTATATAGACTAGATAAGAAGTCGTGCATCTCACCTTTTTCTTAGCAGCATTTTATATTGCTTGAAACCCTTTGGTCAATATTTATATAATATCTTCTAGTTTGTGACCCATGTTTTTTTTCAATGAATACCTTTTTTCATAATTTTTCAAGTAAATAGACCTTGAAAACTAACAAAAAATGGATAGTCGGCCATGTATCCCCCCAACTACCTTGAAAAAAAAGAAAATCTACACTTTTTGAATATGTATAGAATTAGGCCTATTTTTTTATGATTTAACTTGTTTTTCAATTGGATCAACTAAAAGTAAATTACATGAACATGTATAGGAATGTATATTTGTAGTGTTCAGTGGATTAAAAAGGTATAGTTAAAAATCAATAAAGTTTGAAACCTTAAATTAGTCCAAAAATTTAAAAAAATATTAGTTTTGGAAAGAGGAGAGCATGCTTGTCATGATGGTATTAAGTTTTTGAATTTTTATGTTGAAATTCATAGTGTATTTGGTGATTGAGGTTCAATTTTATTATTTTCTATCAAGACTCTTAGACTCAGTTATAGACTAACAAGTCTACACCTTTAGCTTAGGAATCCAAGCCATTCCTGAGCCAAAAGGCTTGGTGTTTAAAATCAAATTCAAATAAAATTATCATGTTAATAGAATGATCGGGTTACTAACATGATATTTTTAATATATAACATGATCACATTATTTTAAAAGAGATAACATGATAACATTCTTTTAGTTTTTCACATAAAAACATGTGAACATGTACATGAAGCCAATATTGACTTGAAGTTTATATTTACTACTCTAAATGTAAAAATATAAGTGTAAAATTTTACTTTAAAAATATTTTGTTAATTATAATAAATTAGGGTCACTCTACATTTGATAGAGTTGGTCCTAATCTAGTCTATATTTACACAGTTTTAGGGTCTGAGTATTGAACATAAGGATGTCAAGACATAAATTTTTTAATTAATGTCCATTTTTGGTAAACACATATTTAATTTTAAGGTTTTTGTGCCTTTTGGATTTATTCTTGACATTTCTAGTAGTCTTATGTTTATCAAAATTGAATTTTGTAAACCACTAACTTTGAACTTGATCCAAAGTGGCATGATTAGGGTAGTATAGGTCAAATTAATGACCTACACACATCAAACAACCACTTTATGTTAATTTCACTTATTCATATCTCTACATCATCCTTGATCACTTCCTACTCATCCCTTACCACCCCTAATCACTCTCTCATCATTCCTCATTATCCCTAATCACTCCCTTATTGACCCTCATTATACCTAATCATCTCTAATCACTCCTTTATCATCTATAATAACTCATTCATTGACCCTCACTATCTCTCATCATCCCTAATCACTCCCTACTCATCCCTCATAATCCCTCATCATCCCTAATCACTCCGTACTCATCCCTCATAATCCCTCATCATCCCTAATCATTCTTTATTCATCCCTCATCATCCCTAATCAATTCCTCATCATATCTCATTATCCCTAATCACACCCTCCTCATCCCTCCTCATCCTTAATCACTAAATCATTGACCATAATTATCCTTAATCATATCTAATCACATAGGCTTATCATCCTTAATCACTGCTTCATTGAATATCACCATCCCTAATCACTCCCTTAACATACCTTATAATCTCTAATCACTCTTTCCTCATCCCTCATCATCCGTAATAACTCCCTCATTGACCCTCACCACTCCTCATCACTCTAACATTGGCCCTCACCATCCATCATCATCCCTAATCTCTCCCTCATCATCTAACATAATTATATACTCTAAGGGTATCTTTCATTCCAATCATATGTTGTTTAATCCATTATAATATAAATTAACTCTTTTTTAGGACTTTTTGTGTTATTAATACCCATTTGTGATAGTCAATTTTATTGATGAATCAAATCAAATAACATTCTAAATTTATAATCAAGTAACACAAATACTAGTAAAAAATAGAGTCTAAATTTTAGTTTATCAAAATATCTTTTGTTGTGCAGCTGAGTAGATGAAATTTTATTCAATTAAACCTTTGGTAAATTGGTTAAAAGGATAAAAATTAAACAAAAATCTCTTGTATAATTTTCTAATTATGAGAGGATTTGAATATATACAAAGTTATTTGGTGTTTCCCATTTTTATATGACTTGAATCCTTGTTAGGTTCACACATGCACTCCTTATTGTGTAATGTATCCCAAATATTTATCTCTTGCATGAAAAATGAACATTTGGTCATGTTATCATAAAAATGTGTTTCTACAAAATATGAAAGACTCGTTCAATATGGTATAGATGTTCATCTCTTGTTTTCTAAATATTAGGATGTCATCAAGGTAGATTAAAAAAATGACATAGTTAAAGGGATTGAGGATGTCATTCAACATCTCAAAGAATGAATTTACTACACGATTTAACCTAAAAGTTATAACCAAATATTCAAGCAATCATTCCTTTATTTTTAAGATTATATTCCAAATGTTTAGAGTTTTTGACATGAATATAATGATGCCCAAACTTAAGATCAATTTGGAAAAAACTTCTACACCATAGAAATGGAAAAAAAATTCTTTAATATATATATGAGGATAATAGTTCTTCACTTTAATCTTTTAAAGATTTTTTAATCAATTCACAACTTCATGTCCCATCTTTATTTGGTGCAATCACAATTGGGCTTCTACAAGGCAATAATTTGGGCATGATGTCTCCATTGTCCATTATTTCATGGATCTACCACTTGATATATTCATTCTCTATAAATGGTGTGTTTTTTAAAGAGATTTGATTTAGATTTAGTTAAGGGATAAAATCAATAGTATTTTTTAGTGTACAATATGTAGGAACTTATTTAGGTGATTGAAATATATCATTGTATTCATCTAATTTATAGTTTAACTATTTTGTTTTTGTTATTGTTGGACAAACCACACTATGATATGGTGCCATAAGGATGTTATTACACTTACTTATTACCATTAGTATTATATTTATTACTAAAATTGAGAATATTTTTTCACTTCCTGGCACTAATGACTGAAAGCTCATGAATTAACTACAATATATGGTATTTCAGATCATGACAATATATCACAAAATTTGAAAGATTTACTTAGTCACTACATGTCAATGGTAAATATATGGTTTACCACATTTTAAAAATATCATACCTATAATGTTGAGATGTCACAAAGGATTACAAATTTAAAAAGTTTGATTTTGTAAACCAAGTGACACTACTAGGTGATCCATTTCTCAAGGCCTACACTATACCATACACTAGTGTATGGTTATGGATGATGCATCAACTTAAAATTAAATTTTTGAAAATATGATTTAGGAGAAAAAATTATTCTGTCTTCCATTGTAAATGATGAAGTGTATTTGTTCACCATTGATCTATAATTGTTAATGAAATAATTTTTTTAATTAATATAATTCCATGTTGGGGGAAGTAGATATATTTTAATTACCGACCATATCATTGGGTTCATAATATATTATCTACTTATATTTTTATATTTATAGATATCTTATACCCACATCTCAAGCTATTAAAGTAGAGATCTCAGAATGTAACACTCTTCATTGGATTGAACATTGAAGTTATGATTTAAGCACCACTTTACAATCTTGGACTACTTGTTCTAATAATTTGAAAATTATTTTCCACTCTTTGTTATGATGACTCAATCAAAATACATACAAATATAAGGCCTTAAATGTAATTATTCATATCATAAAATGTCCTCATATGTAAATAATTTAATTGGTTTTACGAAATCACATAGCTCAGTCATCATCATATTTACTACCCATTTGGGTGTTATGGTGGTTTTAATTGCTTATATTTTCCTAGTGGATCTTTAATTGTGAATTAAATCACTTCCAATAGGCCCATATTTTTTCAAATGTGCTAAATATTTATGTTTAATAATTACCTACACATCATGTTGATCACTATGTCTTATATATTATGCTAGCACTTAACTCTCCGCTTGTATCTCCTAGCATTCTTAAAACCTAACAATATATGATCATCAAGGTATTGGATGGAGTGATTAATGATGAGGAGGTATGAGGATGAATTAAGTAGAGATGATGAGGGAGTCATTAGGGATGATGAATGATGGTGAGGGTCAATGAGGGAGTGATTAGGGAGGATTAGGGAGTGATAGGGATGATGAGGCATGGTGAGGGTTAATAAGGGAGTGATTATGGGTGATTAGGGATGAGTAAATAGTGATTAAAGATGATGAGGGATAATGGAAAAATAATTAGAGATGATGGGAGATGGTGAGGGTGAATGAGGGAGTAATTAGGGATGATGAGGGAGTGATTATAAATGATGAGGAGAGGTGAGGGTCAATAAGAGAGTGATTAGGTATGATGAGGAATGATGAAGGATTGATTATAGATGATGAAGTAAATATAAGTGATGATTAGGGATGATGAGAGAGTGATAAAATATGATGAGGGTAAAATACAAAGTGTTAAGAGATGATGAGGGATAGTGAGGGTTAATGAGAGAGCAATTAGGGATGATGAAGGAGTGATTATAGATGATGAGGCATAGTAAGGGTCAATGAGGGAGTGATTAATAATAATAAGGAATTAGGAGAGAGTGAATAGGGGTAATGAGGGATGAGTAAGAAGTGATAAGAGATGAGGGAGGGATGATAAATAAGTGAAATTAACACAAAGTGTTTTTTTGATGTGTGTAGGTCATCAATATGACCTATGCTACCCTAATCACACCACCATCGATCAAGATCAAAGTGAATGGTTTTTAAACTTAAATATTAAAAAACATAAGACTCCTAGAAATGCCAAGAAGTAATCCAGAAGGCACAAAAAATTAGAAAATGACTATATGTTTACCAAAAATGGACATCAATTACAAAAAATTATGCACTGAAAGCCCTAGGTTCAATACTTAGGCCCTAAAAATGCCTAAGGACTAAGTAGATTGGATTTTAAAAAACTATTGTCCACATCTTAAGGTGTGCATATGTGTGACAAACTCTATCAGATGTAGAGTGTCCCTAATTTCTTATATTTACTAAAATAAATTTAAAGTACAAGGAAATAAATGTAACAATATAAATATAAAGCATTATTACTTTGACAATAATGCAATCACATTATGTATTAATGTGATCATGTTATGGTTTAATAATTAATTATCCATAATTTAAATAACTCAGTCATGTAATGTCAATATCATGATCACATTATTAACATTACATGATTATGTTATGGTAAATGTCGACAAAATTATCCCCCAATTCCATGTACATACCCATTGAGTAATTACCATATAGGAGAGTTTTTCCCTAAGTTAAATGCCTTAATAGACCAAGATAAAAATGAAGTATGCTAGATTGGGCTCTAAACAACATTTTTAAATTGAGTTAAGCTAGAAAGACATGTCTTATGGGAGGACATAATACCACATCACCTATTGAGATTGTTAGAGGTAAAATCATTGAGAGGGGGCATGAATCAATGAGCCAAAATATTTCAATTGAAATTTTAGTCCTTTAAAATAATAACCAACAATCATATATAAATGTGATCAATAAGCATTAACAAGAGATCTCATTCATTCAATGCATACACAAGATCAAACACATAACACATAGTTCCTATTGGAAACGCTCATGGGGAATAAAACCCACTCTTAATTATAAAACACATGGAACAATATCCTATAAAAAATTACAAACAAGATACTAATAAACTCCTTTAGACCATCAAACCTTGATCATGTCCTCCTAAACAAAGTCCTTTAGTGAAACACCTATTTCACAAAGAGAAACTACCCCTAAGGAATATCAACTCCTTTAGACCCTCATTTTTTCACCTCCACCTTAAAAATAATTTATTCAACAATTGATGATGGATATCTATTTTCTAACCCTTGCATAAATTCTCTCTATCTCAAGCAAGCCTCTCACATAGGCATGCCACAATCTTTCTCCTTCTTCACTCAAATTATCCTCATATGCACACTCAAACTTCTTCACATATCCTCAAACTACAATAGCACTATTTAGACATAAAAAATATGACCTATAGGTCATACACATAGTCTTCACTCTAATATTCTTATCAACACATCCAATTGGTCACTCTACCTCCCTTTTCTCCACAACTCTCACATCCACCTTGCACAAGTCTCTCTCACAAATCTTCCAAGTACAAGTCTAGAAATCATCAACTTTGATTTCACTAGATATAGATATAACATGAATTAAAAAAATCTTGATTAGCCATAAAACATGCCTTCACCCTTAAGGCATTTCACATGGGTCACACTTAAGCACAATCCACTTACAAATAGGCCTAAGTTACTTCTAGGTCCTATGGAAACCCATTCACTTTTTGATACTTCAATAAGCATACTAAGAACACATGAATACTCTAAAAATTCATATACCCATTAAAAATGATCTGTAGGTCCTCCTTAACTGTCAACAACCATTATAGTAACATTTTTCTTAAGCATAATTTGTTCAAACACTTATCTATACACACAATCAAAATGAATGAAAACATAGACACATTATAAGACTTTGATCATACTATATACAATTTGTCAACCATTAATAATGTAAATATAACAACTCATGGATTATAAAACACTTAAAAATATATAAAACATCATGAGATATTGAAACAACATTAGAACGAGCTCAAATATCCTTCTCGATTACTTGCAGAACATGCATGAACACATAGTCAACTTTGGAGCTTAATATAATTATTTTTACACACTTCCAAATCTTAAAATAAATATTTTTATATGATCCTTGGATTCATCTACCACTTTTATTTTTAACCCATGATAAAATTCCTCATTGATCAAAATATATAGTTTAAAAATCATAGACTAGGTTTTCCCTTTGTTAAATTCAAATATTCAAAAACAAATAGTCACTATTAAACTTCAAAAACTATGCTCACATCTCATGTCCTCTAAAATTTAGATCAATCTCACACTATCAAATTTATTTAAAATTTAATGCATATGTGCCAATTCTCACATGTTAAACATTTGATTTTTGACCTCATCTTGTGCACTCTGACAACTTTGACCTCATGCACTCTATCGATCTCCTCTATGTAGATAAATATTTAACAAAGATAAATAGCTATCACTTTGACCTATTGAATTTAGTACACACCATTTATATATATATCTGTATGATTACCTACTCACCATTGATCCTTAAAAGAAGCTTAATCTTTATCTCTACTTAATGTTAAACATAGAACACTTGGAACCATCTCATTACTTCCTAAAATATTGGAAAAATGTGCTCCGTTGATCACCTTTAGACTTGTTGTAACTTTACCTTTTTAAAAATTGACTATGTATCGGGATAATTTAAATATGCCTAAAAATCCAATTTTGAACCTCAATAAGTTTTACTGTGCTTAGACGTATGATCTCCAATTTGGACCATATGATTTCTTCACATAAGAGAATCCATCCTTATAAAAAAATAATCTTGGAAACTTTTTGCATGTGAGATATAAAACCATTAATATAATTAATTATATTTTTCTACCAAAGAACCAACTATGTCAAAACCTACCTAGAAGGTCAACTTTGCACATGTAAATCTTTTGATGCACTTCATCGCATGCCCTAAAAATTAGTAAAAATCAACTAGGTACAAAAATGAACAAACCCATATGATCACCTTATAATAAAATATCCACATGAGTAAGATATGATTCCAAAAAAATGCTGACTCGACTCTTTCTAGCCTCATGTAAATTTGGCTAAGTATGGGAAAACCCTGTCAAACTACCTGGGAGCCCAACTTTGCACTTGCATATCTTTGAATATGCTTAGATGCATGACCTTGGATTTAGTGTATAGAAACTAGGGAATAATTTTATCATAACCATATGACCAACTCCCCCTAACTCATCCATATGTGGAAATGGTGATATCAATAAATTACCTACTTAGATTTTCTACCACTAGACACAAACTATCTAGATGAAAACTATGGTTAACTAGATGAATTTAACATATGAACACAAGATCTCTGATCATATAAAGCCTAATATAAGACCCCTTACACATTCTCAATACTCCATACTCATCCTTGAACATTTCTAGCCATGCCAAAATTGAAGATCAACCAAGCTTCCTTTAATCACACTAGGACAAGCACATTGCACACTTTGTCATTATCACTTATAATATCAAAGCACTTCATCCACTCACTAGGAGACATCCATGAAATCATTGGAAACTCTCCAATAATCTCCCCCTTTTTCATTGATGTCAACAAACATCATTCAGCTCACCTTCTATCTCTTTAAGCACTCTCACAATAGGAACTCCCCCACCTCTGATATAATGAAAAAGTGGGCACCAACTAATCCTAAGGACCTAAAAATAATAACAATAGGAGAAAACCACCTTATAAATATGATACAAACTTCACATTATCTTGAGCCCACTTCTTCTTGCCTTGACAACTTCCTCTTGCTCCATGCCAATACTCTTCTTCAACCAAGCACGGCAACCAATGAATAAAGAACATACAAAATGCTAAAATATGATGGAAATTACAAAGATACATCTGAGAAGGACTCCCCCTAATATTTCTAAGAAATTTTACCTTTTGATCATCTTCATATCTCTATACACCATGACGAACCACCTAACAAACTTACTATCCTTCTCTCTCAAACCACCTTAACGATCACCAATAGAACTTCATGCCATTTACCAAATAGAAAACATGATCTAAAAACAACTTGACAAATCACTTTGAAATACTCATGCCTTGCTCTTTTTTAGAAAATGAACAAAAATCACTCTTCTTCTTACTAAGCCTATATAGTCTCCTTATATCCCTACCTAGAACTTGCAGAGCCCACAAATTTAGTAGACACACCATAAAGACCTAAAACCTTATATCTTGATCACTCTCATATGACCCATCAAGCACACTAATTTGAAACAACTTGATTAATATATGTAACATACTTCTTTCACAAAGCAACTACCTAATTAGGCCTCTAACTTGACAAAAATTTAAATAACTTAAAAACCACATTCAAATTCTATGAATCTTGATTTGACAACCCATTTGGCCCATTAAACATATAGAGTCAAAATAACACCTTCCAATCAATGCACACTCTTATAACTTCTTGCACACCTAGAAACAACCATTACACACTTCTGGATAAATATTTGAGCTTACACAACATTGGGAACCTTGACTTCTTATGACCCATTTTAGGACCTACATGATCTTAAGCACAAACTAGAAAACCTAAGAGCTAACAAAAATTTATTATTTGACCTCAACATACCTTTACAACACAAAAACACCTAGACAACCCTTTATAAGCACCAAAATCTAAATTTCATTCCATTAATCTCATTAAGCAACCTATAACCATCCATTTTAATCTTTTACTATAGCTCCTTCATAGAATTTTGGAGTAAACTTATGAACTTGTTGTTCCCCCTTAGCCAATGACCTTCTAAGATCAACATAAGTATCTGTACATATTGGCATTATGATCTTGAGCACAAAATTTTCTTCTCCATGAGAAATATCCCCTAAGAAGCATAGGAAGAGACACCCTATTTCACAATGTCCAAGAATAATGTGAAACTAGGAGTTTCCCATAACTCTTCATATTCCTTTTCCTCTTTGGTCATCTGATGCTTATATTTATTATTTTTCTTCTTAGTATTGAGATAAGTAAAATGCTCATCCACTACAACATTCTCCTTCCTTTCTATGATTATATTTACAATACATGGAGACAACATAGATTCATTACATACATTTTCATTTGAATCATCAACCTTGTAGTTTTGAACCTCATCACTAAGTACAGACAATTGATGTTCTTTGCATGATGCTTGCTCAACAATAGTAGGATGTTCACTTGGATCCATACACATCTCAGGACTAGCCTTAATCATTACCTTTGTATTTTCCTTGAGCTTAGTCTCTTCATTCTCAACATGATTAGACAATGAGACCCCACTCTTAAACATCTATAGCATTTCCCACCATAGAAAATAAATTAATTAGACCTACAATCTCTTCATGACTCATACTTACCACCTTTGGCTTCTATGAGTTGACTCTCCTTCTTCCTTTCACTCTAAGAGCCTAATTGAACCTATTATGACTTATAGGCCTCTGCTTGTAGAATCTACCAATGTGACCTCTCTTTTGATAGTTGAGTCACACCATACCTTTTACAAAAGGCTCATTCTATCTTACCAGATTTGGATAAAATCTTGTAATGTGTCCTAGTTCATAACAACTAAAGCACTCAATATCTCTTAAAGGAAACTCAAGTTGCCTTAACTTAAATGGATAATGTTTTACAAATTGTCCTATATCATGATAATTAAAATAATCAACCTTGCTTACTCTTTTTGACTAATGACCCCCATCATAGTTCCATGCAAATTCATTTTTAACAGGTCTTCTACATTCTCTAGTTTTATTCCCAATCTGATTCCAAGTATAGTAGTAACCATTGAAATTTTCATACCTCATAGAATTTAGTTATTTGGTATGTTTTGTATTCATTTTTTCAACACCTTCATTCTTTATCTGATGAATTATCTTCAAATTTTGATTGTCCTTATTCACACTAGTATTCATCTTGTTTTGATTTGTGGTATTTGGTTCTCTATATCCAAGACTAGTCTTATACTTTCATTATTTTGATCATTCATAATGTTGTCTAAATAACTTGAGCTCTTTTAAAATCTCACAAATGACATTACCTTACTATTTATCTTCTCTAACTCAAATTTAAATTACTCATTTTCAATTAAATACCTTGCACATTCATCTTCTTCAGCTTGCAGGCTTGTAGATAGAAATTCCTATTGACAACTGAGATGCTTGACCATATCTTCATGTCCCTTGGACTATTTATCCATTATTACCTAGAATACACTAAATTTCTCCTCAAATTCCTTGAGTTTATATTTCATCTTCTTATTGATCTTCTTCTCAATGTTTAGTTGTTCATGAGCATTAGTCAATGCAATATCATAGTCCACCTCATCTTCATCATCATTTAAATCACTCTAAGTAGACCAATTTTGATGTGAGAAACTAACTTCTTCAACCATGAATAGATATTCATCTTCAAAATAACCATCATCTTCATGATCATACTCTGAGTCACTGACTTCACTCTCATCTGATGAGTTATAATCTTATTTGGTGTGGAGACCCTTGTCCTTGAAGTACTTTTATTTATCAAACCTTCTAGATCCATTTTTTCTTTTATCAAACCTAAATATTATCTTTCCATCATCATGACCTTAATCATGCTCTTCATCATCATCCTTCTTATACTTATGAGGGAACTTATTATAAAAATATCCTATCTTAGCATAATTGAATTATTTGAGGAGTATAATACCTTTATACTTGCCTGAACTTGTTCCCAATTTCATTGAAATCAAAGTAATTAGTTCATCCTCATCTATATCAAGAATTTCATCCTCCTTGAGTTTATTACCTTATAAATTCTTCTTTATCTTGATTTTAGTCTTGAAAGCTGCTTCTTTCTTTGGTGGTATATCATCATTCTTCTTCATCTCATATGAAGTAAGGGTGTCATGCAATTGATCCATCTTTAACTGAGTAAGATCATTAGTTTCTTCTATATCAAATAATTTTGGATCAAATTTGAGGGATAGAGACCTTAAATTTTTTTGAATCAAAGTAGCCTCTTCAAGGTTCTCTCCAAGACCTCTAATGATGTTCGAATTTAATCAACTCTCTATGAAAAAGATACCACATAATCTTCTTAATTCATATTGAGACTTTCAAATTGCCTTTTATGAGTCTACAACTTAGCAAGATTGAAATTTGAATCTCCTTCATTAATTATCTACATTTTTTCCCATATCTCTTTAGTAGATTTATAATGGATGACCTTGGTGTATTTAGTCTCTAAAAGACTATGGGTGATAGCATTCATTGCCTTAAAATTGTTATTAAACAACTTATTGTCTATAACACTAAATGGAGTAGTAACAACAACATATCCATCCACGATATATTTATAGACATCAAAGCCCAAGGACATAATGTATGTCCTTATCCTATCACTCCAAAATTATTAATTGGATCCATTGAACATTAGTGCTTACTTAGTAGAGAAACCTCCTTGATGACTACCCATATTATAACTTAGATCACCTTCAAGTTATTAAGCCTTTACCAAAGGACCTACAATGATACCAATTATTAGAGGTACAATCATTGAGAGGGTGATATGAATCAGTGAGTCTAGATATTAGAATTTAAATTTCAATATATAAACTTTATCAAGAAGCATTAACAATAGAGTTAATTCATTCAATGCATACACAAGATGAAACACATAACACATAGTTCCTATGAGAAACCCTCATGGGGAATAAAACCCACTCTTAAGTCTATAAAACATGGAATAGTATCCTATAGGAAATTACAAACAATGTACTAATCAACTCTTTTAGAGAAACAAACCTTTATCATGTCCTCTTGAATAAAGTCCTTTAGTGAAACACTTGTTTCACTAGGAATAACTACCCCTAAGGAAGATAAACTCCTTTATACCATCATTTGATCACATCCACTTTAAAATTGATGTCTTAAAAACCTGATTATGGATCTATATTTTATAACCCTTACACAAACTCTCTATCTATCTCAAATAGGCCTCTCACATAGGCATGCCATAATCTCTCTCCTTCACTCAAATTGTCCTCATATGCACACTCAGACCTCTTCTCATATCCCCATAATCAAAAATCACTATTTAGACATCATAAATATGACCTAAATATCATACACATATCCCTTAATCTGATCTTCTCATTAACACATCCAATTGGGCACTCTACATCTCCTTCGATCCATAACTCTCACATCCACCTTGCACAAGTCTCTCTTACAAGTCTTCCACGTAAAAGTATATAAATAATCATATTTGAGTTCATTATATATAAAGATAACATGAATTAAAAACATCTTTTTTGGCCATAAAACATGACTTCACCCTTAAGGCATCTCACATGGGTCACACTTAAGCACAATCCACTTTCAAAAAGGCCTAAGTCACTTTTAGGTCCAATGGAGAACCATTCAACTTTTTGATACTTATCCGAGCATACTAAGAACATAGGGACACTTTCCAAATGCATTTACCCATTTGACATGATCTATAGGTCCTCCTTAAGTGTCAAAAAACATCATAGTAACCTTGCAGTTAAGCATAATTTGCTCAAACACTTTTCTATACACATAGTCATTATGAACGAACACATAGACACCTTATAAGACTTTATTCATACTAAATATGATTGGTAAATCCTTCATAATTCACAAAAATAATCCTCATGGATTCCATAAAACATAAAAATAGATAAAACATCCTAAGATATTGAAATAACATCATAACAAGCTCAAATACCCTTTTCAAGTTACCTATAAAACATACATGAACACATAGTTAAGTTTGGAGCTAAATATATTTGTTTTTACACAAATCTAGATATTAAAATTAATATTTTTATATGTGATTTTGATTCCTCTACCACTTTTATTTTTACAACATGAGTAAATTCATCCTTGATTAAAAGATATGGTCCAAAAACCATAGACTATTTTTTCCCTTTGTTAAATTCAAATATTCAAAAATGAATGATCACAGTTAAACGTCAAACACTATTCTTACATCTCGTGTCCTCTCAGATTTATATATATCTTGCACTATCAATATTCTCAAAAATTTAATGCATAGGTGTCAATATTCACATGTTAAACATCTAACAGTTGACCTCATTTTGTGTACTCTAAAAACATTGACCTCATGTGCTCCATTGATCTCCTATAGATAGATCAGTCTTTAAAAAAGATAAATAGATGTCACTTTGACCTCTTTACTTTAATAAACATCATTTATCTCTATCTATAAAATCTCTTTCTCATCATTGATCTTTGGAATAATCTTGATATTTATCTATGCTCAATGTTAAACATAGAACACTTGGAAACATCTCACTACTTCTTGACATCTTGGGGAAAATGCACTTTATTGATCACCTTAAGACTTGCTCAAAATTTAAATTTTTCAAAATTAAATAAGTATGGGAACCATTTCAATATGCCTAAAAATCTAATTTTGAACCTCTATAACTTTTATTGTGCTTATATGCAAGATCTCAAATTTAGACCATATGATCTCCTCACATAGGATAATCCATCCATACAACAAACTCTTCCTATAACCTTCATTCATGTGAGATATAACACCATTAATATACTCACTAAAATTTTTATACCATAGAGCCAACTATGTCAAAACCTACATAGAAGGTCAACTTTACACATGCATATCTTTTGATGCAGTTCATCGCATGACCTAAAAATTGTGAAAAATCAACTAGGTATAAAAATTAAAAAAATATGATCACCTTCTCCTAAAACATCCACACATGAAGTATATGTTACAAAGTAAATGTTGACTTGGCTCTTTCTTGCTTCATGTAAATTTTGCTAAATATGGGAAAACATTGTCAAACTACCTAGGAGACTAACTTTGTACTTGCATATCTTTGAATACGCTTAGGTGGATGACCTAGGATTTAGTGAATAGAAACTAGGTACTAATGTGATCACAACCATATGAACAACTCCCCTTGACTCATCTATACATGGGAATGGTGACATCAACAAATTGCCTAGTTAGATTTTCTACCACTAGACCCAAACTATTTAGATGAAAACTATGGATAACTAGATGAATTACACTTATGCACACAAAATCTCCAATAATAGAAAACATATTATATGATTCCTTTCACATTATCAATACTCCATACTCATCCCTAAACATCTCTATCCATGCCAAAACTGAAGATCAACCAATCCTTCTTTAAGCATAGTTAGACAAGCACATTGCACACTTTGTCAATGTCACATAGGCTATCAAAGAACTTAATTGAATCATCAAGATACCTCCATAACATCACCATGACCTCACTAAAAACTCTTCAATATATATTAAAAAGAGTAGGAGAAAAGGGGTTCATGTCTTGATTGAGAAGTCTTAGGGATTTGTTTTGAAATGGGTGTCACAATCCCACCTCCATTTCTTCCACCATCAATTAAATAGTTGCAATCCTAACTTGTGTAACATAACATCACTAAAAATCTCTTGAATGAAAATAAAAATAGGTAATTCAAAATTATTCTAGTGATATTTTAATTTTAAATCTAGCAAAGGGGTCTAATCCCTAGTAGAGACCAATCCTTGAATAATATGAATGCCTTTCTTGAAGAGCATGAGGGTTTTGATTCCATGTAGTTAAACTAATAAAACATTAGTATTAGTAATGATGGGATACCACCATATATTATTATCATAAAAATATAAACTAGCATAGAACCATCACAATCCATCTCAAATGAGGTTTAGCCACATCAAAATCCTTATAAATAATTTTGACCATAGAATAACCTTCAATCTTGATAGGAGTCATTATGATGAGAAGGGTGTGAAATCCAAAAATTTTCCAACTAGATTTTCCTTTGGGGGATCTAGAGGATATGAAGTGCCTTATAATTTTTTTCAAAATTCATTATCTTTAATGTCTCTAATAACCCATTTAGTACATAGGTATTTATTTTGCCTATAAATATCTGTAATCTAATAAAAGTGGTATGTCATGTCGCCTTTTTAGTTGACATGTTCTGAGTTCATGGTTAGCCTATTATGCAACCCTCATAGGCTGATAGGATGGTTAGAGGGTCTTGATGGAGATTGGCTTGGCTTCATTTAGCAAAAATTTTCCAGTTGGTTTTCGTTCGGGCTCTTTCGGACATGAATTAAGGGAGATATTAATATTTGATTGATTTAATCAAATATTAATTATTTGGTCTAATTTTAATAAATTATTAATTATTTGGTCTAATTTTAAGACCCTAATTCTAATTCAAGAATTGGTCTAATTTTAAGACCCTAGTTTTAATTTAAGAAGCCCTAAGTCTAATTTAAGGAAATCTAATTTTAGCAAGCACACCTTTGGAGGGTGTAAGGGTTTCTCATGGGAGAGAGTTTGGATTATGCATTGATTATTGATTTTTGATATTGAAGAATTCTTCTATGAAGACTGAGCCAAGGGTTCCAGGATTCCATCTGCATTGGAGAACGTCCACTCTTCAGTGTGTGCAATTCAGAGGCTATGAAATATCAGTTGATCTATTGCCAAATTAAGAGATAGCTTCATACAAAAGTTATCATAGAGGTTTACAGATTTGAGAGGTAACTTCATACAGAAGTTGTCACAGAGCTTTCCAGGTATTTATTTTATTAGGTTTTTGATTCATTAAATTATACAAATGGAGATCTTCTGTATTAGAGCCATATATCTTCAGATCAGGGGTTGAAAATAGACAGGTTATGCTTTATTGGTGGCCATACGAAGTCTGTACAGGTCCATACAAATCCACGCAGATATCGACCTCGACAGATAGAGATTCCTAGTGACTGACATCAGCTGACTGAAGACCAACATCGATAGAGAAGGACCGATAGAGACCGACGTTGGTAGTATATCGACTGACGCTAGTGACTGTGTGTTCGACACAATAGACCAAGACGTACCAGATCCAAATTTATTTCCCATATTTGTGGAATACTCAGGCTATTAAGGCTATATTTTCAATATTCATTGTATACCTGATAGAGGTCCTCTATTATAAGCATATGAGCAAATAAATAAGAGATTATAATGTGATTTATTTATCTATTATAAGCATATGAGCAAATAAATAAGAGATTATACTGTGATTTATTTATCTATTTGAAGATATTTTGCAAAAATATAGATAAGCAATTCAGATCTTTTGTTTTGGTATCTAAAGGTATATTACAATGGTATTAGAGCTAATTCCTGCCATCCTGAGGGTTTGACAATCTTATGCAGCCACAAGAGTTGGGACCACACAAGTATAACACACGCAATAGAGCCTTGCTTGAAGGTACCCAGGTGTTAGATCAGCTACCGAACATCATGAGTGACAGACGTGAGGGTAGCCCACCCAGGGGCCATAGGTATGATGTTGATCGAGACACTAGAGAATTCCACCGTGCTATGATGACAGGCCAACAATAGATAAATCAGACAATACAGAGACTCACTACTATGATAGAGAGGATGAATGCACCTAATAGATAGAATGGGGAACAAGGAGATAACAAGAGTGCTACAGTTAATCAGAGACCCCAGCAGGCCCACTCCAGAACAATGGATAGACCTACATGTCCTATGTTTATTCAAGAGGAACCAAAAGTTCTAGCAGAGGAGGAGGTAGGAGATTCCCCATTTGTAGATGTTTACATGGCTTCAAATGATGAGTGGGACTTATTACCTCCTCATGTTCAAGAGAGGACATCCTTTGATCATTTTGTTAATCTAAGGAGAGATCACTATAGATTGGTTAGACAAGATAGGAGACCAAGACCCCAGAATAATGATTTGAAGCACGCTACGAGCAAGCTCACACTAGCGATGTTTGACGGTAGTGGTAAGGTGACAGCACAGGCCTGGGTTAGTAAGCTTGATACATTTCTCACATTGCAACTGATGGTTGAGGAAGATGCTATCAAATATGCGACACTACATCTTGAGGGAGTAGCTCACGATTGGTGGCACCACGAGATGGTGACACTCCATCATGATCGGATCACATCTTATCAAGAGTTTGTGGATAGGTTGGTGGAGTGTTTTGATAGGAAGGACCCAGAGTCCTATTTCAGAGAGTTAGCTCAGTTGCACCAGAGTGTGAGTCTAGAGTCTTACATTGGTGACTTCTAGAAGTTATCAGTCATGGTTCTTGACATTTCAGAGAGGCGACTTGTAGTACTCTTCATGGAAGGATTGACAAAACCATTGAGAGGTTAGATCAAAGGCTTTGATCCTCCTTCATTACAGGTAGCTATGAAGAAGGCACGTAGCATGGAGATGGCAGCCCCATCTAGTAAATTTAACTCCAGAGGTACTTCTTCATCCAGGGACCATACGTGCTCCAACGGAGATAGAGAGGGATTAGATTTTAACATAGATAAATTAGGTGTTAAAATGATTCAAAGGCCAACCTAGTAGCACCACCATTAGATAGAGAGGCTCTTAATGATCTACACAAGAAAAAGCTTTGCTTCTACTACAAAGGTCCATATGATATCCATCACGATTGCCCTTTGAGGCCTAAGGGCAAAGCAAATCATGTGATGTGGGCGTATTATGAGGATGAGGAATCAAAAGATTCCAAATAGTAGGATAGTTCTAAGGAGGTAGAGGCTTCAGAGCCTAAGATAGAGGCAGATTTAGAGCTTCATATATAGGAGGCATGCCTATCTAACATTCAGTTGGATGAGTCATTTAGACTCTGTGGAGTTTTGGCAGGACAAAAGGTCATCACCCTTCTTGATACAGGAGCCATCCATAATTTTGTAGATGCTAGATTTGTGAAGTGTGGACTTACTACTAAATATTTTGAGGGCATTAGAGTTAAGGTCACCGATGGTCACACTCTCAGGTGTGAGCATATGATTAGAGACCTCCCATTGCGCTTGAACAACTATGAGTTCAAGGCTGATTATTATGTGGTGAACATGGGGGATATAGATTTAGTCTTGGGTATGAAGTGGCTTCATTCATTTGAGGAAGTTACTCTTCATATCAAGGACATGGAGGTTTGGTTTGATGTTGATGGGAAGACACATATTCTTAAGGCAATATGGGACAGCAGCTTCAAACATATGTTTTTCATCGGATGGAGATCCCTATACGACATGACATGAAGAGTGCTCTATTGAATCCACATTAGTGCCAACATAGGAGAGATGTGAGGATGAGCTTTGTCTTGAGGTGAGTTCAGTTTTGGAGTTATCACATGTGGTAGGGACTCAACTTTCTGTTATAGTCGGGTCACAGGTAGATGATGATATGAATATATCTAGCCTTCATGATACAGATCTAGATATTATTCAGGTAAGGAGTTTACTTGAGTGGCCTGTTGATTTTCATTTATGGATTGAATGTTAGGGTGCTTATATTAGTACTAGGGATGATGTGATGCCATTAGATGAGAGTTGGGATGGACATGGCATGGAGTTTACATTGATTGACAGTAGGGTAGACCATGACTACATTTGGGATCTAGGTGGATTTATGGGTGTCTCAATCAGCGATTGCTTGAGGGCAAGCAATTTCAGAAGGGGTGGATTGTCATGTCCCCTTTTTAGTTGACATGTTTTAAGTTCATGGTTAGCCTATTATGTGATGCTCATAGGCTGATAGGATGGTTAGAGGGTCTTGATGGAGATTGGCTTGGCTTCGTTTAGCAGATTTTTTCTAGTTGGTTTTCGTTCGGGCTCTTTCAGACATGAATTAAGGGAGATATTAATATTTGATTGATTTAATCAAATATTAATTATTTGGTCTAATTTTAATTAATTATTAATTATTTGGTATAATTTTAAGACCCTAATTCTAATTTAAGAATTGGTCTAATTTTAAGACCCTAGTTTTAATTTAAGAAGCCCTAAGTCTAATTTAAGGAAATCTAATTTTAGCAAGCACACCTTTGGAGGGTATAAGGGTTTCTCATGGGAGAGAGTTTGGATTATGCATTGATTATTGATTTTTGATATTGAAGAATTCTTCTTGGAAGACTGAGCCAAGGGTTCCAGGATTCCATCTGCATTGGAGAACGTCCACTCTTCAGTGTGTGTGATTCAGAGGCTGTGAAATATCAATTGATCTATTGCCAAATTAACAGATAGCTTCATACAAAAGTTATCACAGAGGTTTACAAATTTGAGAGGTAACTTCATACAAAAGTTGTCATAGAGATTTCCAGGTATTTATTTTATTAGGTTTTTGATTCAATAAATTATATAGATAAAGATCTTCTGTATTAGAACCATATATCTTCAGATCAGGGGTTGAAAATAGACAGGTTATGCTTTATTGGCGGCTATACAAAGTCTGTACAAGTCCATACAAATCCACGTAGATACCGACCTCAGTAGATAGAGATCCTCAGTGACCGACATCAGTTGACTGAAGATCGATGTTGGAAGATAAGGACCGACAGAGACTGATGTCGGCATTATATCGACCAATGCCAGTGACTATGTGTTTGACACAGTAGGCCGAGACATACCAGATCCAAATTTATTTCCCAAATTTATGGAATACTCAGGATATTAAGGCCGTATTTTCAATATTCATTGTATACCTGATAGAGGTCCTCTATTATAAGCATATGAGCAAATAAATAAGAGATTATACTATGATTTATTTATCTATTTGAAGATATTTTGTAGAAATATAGATAAGCAATTCAGAGCTTTTGTTTTGGTATCCAAAGGGATATTACATGGTATTTGATGCTAAGAGTGGTACTTGAGACAACCTATTACTAGATTAACCATAGACCTATCATAGATCATTTTATTACATTTTTTCATCCTCTATGCAGATCACAAATATCCTTAGCTAAAACATAGTCTCATAAATTCATTCCTAGATCTTGGCCCTTTGTGCCCAGTAGCCTTCTAGCTAGACATTGGTTCCACATTAAAGACACTAGAGCCACATGGAGATAGTGTCCCCAACATGGAACTACTGTCTATATTGTTAACTCTATTAAATGGATATAATTTCAAATTTTAAACCCTTATAATTTTGTCTTAAACATATTTTATTATCCACACAAGCTATGAAAAACTATAAATACCTGACTTTTAGACCTCTATACAATAGATGTAAAATAGATGCAAAAGACCTATTTAAAATCAAAACAAGTTGAGAATAATGAAGGTTATTAATGTTGGAATTTTGTTGTCATTTATGTCAAAAGGGTGCATATTATGAAGGTGCATGGTGAGTGGTCTTTGAGGTATGAACTTGCTATCTTGATATGATAAGACATGTTAAAAGAGATAATTTGAAGGCAAAAGAGAATTTAAAGGAAAATAATTTATTTTTTGTTGTTTTATTTCAATGTTGATGTCAAGGTATAATCTTAAAGTTGTCAGTGTTATCATTGAAGGTTATTATGAAGATATGATGACAAGTGGATCTATAAAGACGATTCTTGTGAGCAAGACTAGTTGGCAATGTCTTTTATAATCTTATGAGAATTGAAGGTATGTAGTGTGAAAAAATAATATTGAATTGGTTGTGAATATTTTTGTCTTGTGTCCATTATTGACAAATGCATAGGTAGTAGGTATTTGAGGTCAAGTGTTTAAGTATCCTAACCCTAGTCATGGCATGAAGAGACCTGAGAAGGTATGAATATAGTGTCTTAGTGAGATGAGTTCACATAGGCATAAGTGGTTATATTAGGTTTCTTAAACATTCATATAAGGAATTGTAATACTCATGAGAGTCTCCAAGTAAGACTACAAGAGTAGGACCTTTAGATCAAGTCTATAACTAGACCACTTCTAGACCTTGCCTAGTGTAATGAGGTATCATAATCTATTGTCAAGGAATTTAAAGGATGTATGGTAGAGCTTAAGTAAGATATATTTGGCTTGAGTATATGAGTGAGGTGTAGAGTGCATGTAAAGAGGCATGAAGGTCAGTTTTAAGGCCTAATGTGATTTACAGGTCAAGGCCTAAGAGAGTAAAGAGAGATAATGTGTCCTAATGAGGGATCATGATAAAATTTAAAATGTGTTTTATCTTATATAAGAATTTTTATAGTTGAGGCATGTTGTTTCTAGTTTTTTCATGTAGTTTGAGGTCATAATTTGAAGTACAAGGCATGGAAAGTTGTTTTGAGGTCTCTCAAGTGCTTAGAATTAAGGGTTCTCAACCCAAGAAAGAATTTATTGTGCTAATTATATCATAAAACATTACGATGGGAACTCAATATAATCATGGTATATGGGGAAGGGTCATAAATAAAAATTCTAGGCATTAGTCTTTATATTGAGGAGATATGCTTTATGAACGTTTGTTAAGAATGGAAATAAGTTTAAACCCTCTTAAAACCTTAATAAGGACCCGATGTTGAAGATGTTGATCAAAAGTGCCTAGAATGGATTGGTATTCTTAGGTAAGATATTTTATATTATATTGGACTTCTCCTAGGTACATCTATTTGGTATTGGATAGAGAGAGGAGAGAGAAAATGTTGATTTATAGGTTTATTTTTGAAGTTATTGTAAAAGTAAAAATTTGCATTAGACATAGTAAGTAAATGGATAGAAAAGTAAGGTAGAAAATAATTATTTATTTCCATGAAGGTTTCTAGATAGGTTATATTCCTTAAGTGTGCTACATTGGTCATCCAAGTTATCCAATTGTTAACAGACCTAATGGTGTAAATAGTGAAAAACTTAGGAAACAATGAGAAGATGATTAGGAATGTGTTATCATGATAAAATTAAGAAAAAAAGTACATGGATATAATTTTTACTGGTATTTCATATTAATTATTTTTATAAATATTTAACTTTAGGGATAGTGGTGAAAATGATGAAGCTAAAATGGCTTATTTGGCTCAGTGAGAACTTTGTGTAGTGATGTCAACAAATTAGTCTATAAGACTAATAGTTTCCACTAGAACATATGATTTTTATAATTTAATATGGTATATATATGTCAAAATATCATATAATTTCATAATATGTATTTTGAATTGGTCATACAAGTGTTGAAGGTCAATGTCACCATGACTATGCTTTAAGTTAAACTGGTTATTCTGAGTAAGCAAGTTGCAGTGATGAGTTTGAGGCTATATGCCCTTATTTTAAGTATATAATACATATGGGTTTTTTTTTTTGTGACTTGAAATTATTTTTAATTCTTTTTAAAATATTGTAAGTTAGTGTAAGAAGTTGCAAAGTTGAAGTCAAAATGGCTTGTCTAGTTCATACAAGAATATGTGAGATAAGATTAGAAGATTGGTCTGTAATACCAATGTTTGATATTATAGATTATGGATTTTTTGATTGAGTTTGTTTTTAGGATGTTAAATAATATTTTTAATGTATTTATAATCATTTAAAGTGTCCTTTCATTAGATGTCAAGTAGTTTCATGACTGGCTTTTGATAGTCTTGGAAGTTTTGGGTGAACATACTAAAGAAATGAGTTTAAACCTTTTTGCTCTAATTTGAAGTGTTTAAATCACATGTTGATGAAAATTATTTCATATATACTATTTATATGCACTTTTTTTTATAATTTTTAAGTATATTGATTGAGTTTGAGCTTTAGTATTGAAAAGTAGTTTTTGGTGTACACGAGCATAATAGGGTTGAGTACCAATGAGGGGTTTTAAGTAATGATTTTTTGTCAAATTTATTATTGAGCATATAATAAATTATTGGGGGTATATTTTATTTTTATATGATATTTTCCTACCATTTTTTTATTTTTAAATTTTTCCAATAAAGGCATAGTGTAACGTGTCCTAAAGTAAACCTAATCGAATTAGGTTTCCATGAGACCTAAAAGTGAAATGAAATCTAATAGAGTTATGATAGACCAAAAGGAACTAAATATTCATTTTATTAATTTTTATTATATTTCCTAAGGTCTATTCCATGGCTGACCTAAGATTTTAAAGGTGATTAACTAAGTGTCATATGAACAAAGAATGGTATACATACAACGTAGTTTTAGGTATATTTGTGTAAGCAAAGGGAAAAATGAAACAAATAGCATATTTTTTAATATAATTAGGTATTATAGACCATAATAGGAGTGTATAGGATATTTAATGAACATATAATAGTCTATTTTCATATGAATATCAAGGTCATATGACCAATCAATTTTGAAGAGACCTATTTGAGAAAATAAGCGTAGAAGGAAATTTAAGAGGGTTAAACAGTGTGAAGAGATAAAGAAGGTGATAATAATATATTTTATGAGAAATAAAGTTTTATTAAGGTGATAAAATCAATCAAGTGGCTGAGTTGGTACTAAGCCATCCAGGGGGTTGGTGCCTCCTTACAGGTTGATGCTTGCTAAAGCTTAGTTGAGTGGGTGCTTGGCTAGTTGGGGTTAGTGCTCCATATGGATTTGGTGATTAATTAATTTTTTTTCATATTATATGACTATATTCAATTTGTATATATTATTGGTTTTTCTTCCCCTTGAGGGTTTCCCACATATATGATGTGTTCTTATGTTTCATGCTTATGTGGATAGTTGTTTATACTTGCTAGATTTATATGTTTATTTGAAAGGTTCATGATTTCTTAAGTGTAATAAAAATAAATATTTTTAATATTGATTGACCCCTCCCCCATATTATTCATTTTTATTCCAACATATAAATCATATATATTCTTTTGAAGTAAGACTAACAACCTAAAAGAGATCCTAGAAGCAAGTATGGCTAGTAGTCAGGTTCATGGAGATTTCTCTACCAGTAAGGATCCATTCTTCATTAAAACTAATTATGAATTTCAGAGAATAAAAACTAGGACATATCTAATTTAAATGGGCCATGACATATGGAAGTTATTTGTGGATGGATATACTCCACCTCCTACATCACTAATTGATGCATCATGCAATAAGGAAAGTGAGAATAATTCCAAGGTAATGAATATCATTATATATGGCCTATTAGAGGTAGAGTTTGTGAAGGTGATGGATTATGAGTTAGCCAAGGTGATATGGGACAAGTTGAAGATTGTCTATGAAGGATACACGAAGTTTAATATGGCTAAATTTTAGGCCCATAGAAGGTAGTTTGAAAGTCTGAGTATGAAGGAAGATGAAAGCATTTCATCCTACTTGTTAAGGGTTGATGAAGTTTTCAATGTCATCAGAGGTCTTAGAGATAAAGTGAAATAGTCTAAAGTTATACAAAAGGTATTGAGATCCCTAGCTTCTAAATTAGATTCAAAAGTACTATCAATAGAAGAAAATTCAAGATCTAGACACACTTCATATGGATGGGCTTCATGGCATCTTGACTGCCCATGAGATGAGAAAAAATGAAGAAAGACCTTCCAAGAATGAAGCAGCATTCAAAGCTGAGAAGAAGTCAAAATTCACTAAGGTCAAGCATGAGTTATGTTTAGATATTTATTATGATGAATGGATAGCCATTTTTTTTATGAAATTGAGGTTTAGATCTAGTAAATACAAGTGTAATATACCTTTCAAATGTTTCAATTGTGGTAATATTGGTAACTTTTCATCTAAGTGTCCTAACAAGGATAAGACTGAGCATGATGAACTCTATGGTGATGATAAGAAGGTCTACAATCCTAAAAAAATCAAGAAAGACTTCAGTAAGTATGAAGGTAGAAGAGGGTCATTCAAGAATAAGAGAAGTTTCTATACCAAAGAAGATAATAAATCATTTGATGTAAGTGACACAAGTACATCTAATAGTGATGATGATAGTAATAACATTAACATGAAAATAATTAAACCTTATTCATGGCTTTATAAATAGACCATGAGGATTGCACAAAAGGGAAAGGTCATATGGATGATGAAGAATCAGATGAAGAAAAGGTTGAAGTGAACCTTGAGGTAGAATTGGTGACTACTCTATAGGAGCTAAAGTTCCAAAGAAGGAAGAATCACAAACTAAGATCATTAGTTAAGGGCTACAAATATTTGATTGGTTTTTTTGAAGAGAGACTGATTAACACATCTAGGTAGCATGATGAGATCATCAATTAAGATAAAACTTAGATAGAGATAATCACTGCTAGCCTAAAGGTTAAGGAAGAATAATTCACCAGGTATGAACTAGAAATAGAGTCCTTAAAGTCAGAATTGGATTAAGAAACTAGCAAGATGAGTACCTATGGTAAATTTGAAAAGAGCATTGAGGCTATAAATGACACTTTGAGAATTCATAAGTCTACTAATGATAATATAGGTCTTGGTTTCAAATAAAACCAAAAGGAGGCAGCTCAAGTCAAGGAGAAGACCAATGAAGACAAGAAAGTCAACATGAAGAGACCAATTAGAAAACCTAATACTATGAGTTGTCATAATGTGGGACACATTACAAGATTTTATATTAATTGATTTATAATGACATCAAGTTAAAAAATAGAGGCTTGAATCCCCTAGAGTGCAAGAGAGCAGGCAAATTAATATCTGGAAACCAAAGATGGTAAAGGTGAGTCATGATCAGTCTAAAATCCTAAGTGGACTATTTGATATGACAAATCATACTTCAAATGTGAAATAAAGTCAAGAATGTCTATTATCAGCTCATATTATTGATTAAATGGTTGATGAAGAGGTCAAACATAAGGTATAAATCAAGCCTAAAAGGATCTTGAGGAATATTCAGTCTTATAAGAGCATGGAGATATGGGAATCTCCTGAGTTTGTGTTTTTTTAGTGCTCTATAGAAAGGGGTGACTACATTAGGTTTCATCGAAACACTCTTCAAATAGAAGAAGAATGGTAAATACTTGATTTGAGGGGGAGCTATTTGGGTTATTCATAAGCTCCAAGCATAGTTAGTTACAAGCATAGAAGAGGTAAGCAAAGTTTTTCTATGTTTATAGTGGTTGTTAGTTGTCATGACTTGTGTTGAAGATCTTTTGAGAATTACATTGATTCTTTTGGTGAGCTTAAATTCTCAATACAAAAAGGAAGTTATTGTTTCTTCAATTGATATCAAGAGTTTGGTAGATTCTTAAGTAATCTTGAGGTTAAAAGTTCATTTGAATACTATGCTTGCTCTAAGGGGGAGTTTGGTAGCTCTAAGTTATTTTTTAGCTTCTGAGAGTAGTTTCTAAAGAGGGAGAATGAGTGGTTGTAGAAGTTGTAGTGTGTATCACCCTCTGTCATTAATGTCAAAGGGGGATAAAGTTCAAGAAGTTAAATTGACTAGATTGGGGCAGATGAGAGTGATCATATTAAAGAATGTTTTTCCATCAATGATAAAGGGGGTGTTTATTGGCATGTTGTTGTCATTGATGTCAAAAGGGTACATCTTGTGAAGCTACATGGTGAGTGGTATTTGAGATATGAGCTTGTGAGATTGATATGACAAGCCATGTGTCAAGAGATAATTTGAAGGCAAGAGATAATTTTAGGGCAACTAATGTCTTTTCTATTGGTTGATGTCAAGGTTCAAGTCAACTTAAAGTATTTAGTGTGGTCATTGAAGGTTCTTGTGAAGGTATGATGATAAGTAGGTCTATAAAGAGTGTTGTTGTGAATAATACTAGTTGGCAATTTGTATTACAAGATTATGAAATTTAAAAGTATGTAGTGTGAAATAAGAATATTACATTGGTTTTGAATGTTTTTATTTTGTTTCCATTGTTGACAAATGCATAGGTAGTATGTATTTGAGGTCAAGTGCTTAAGTAGCCTAAGCCTAGTCATGAAATGAAGAGATATTATGAGAAGGTATGAGTACAATGGTTTGGTGAGATGAGTGCACACAAGAATGATTGGTTGTTTGAGCATGCATATGAGGCATTGTATCACTCATGAGAATATCAAGGTGAGCCTATAGGAGTAGGACCTTCATATCAAGTCTACAACTAGAGTACTTATATAACATGCCTCACCTAATGAGATATCATGATCTTTTGTCAAGGAATGTGAAGGATGCATGGTAGTATTTAAGCATGAGAGAGGTTTATTGAGTATGTGAGTTAGGTGGAGAGTGCATGGAAAGAGGCATGAAGGTCAGTTTTAAGGCCTAATACGATTTACAAGTCAAAGCCTAAGAGAGCAAAGAGAGAGAGTGTGGCCTAATAAGGAGTCATGATCATATTTCAAGGTGGTTGATCTCATATAAGCATTTTCAAAGGTGAGTTATTTTGTTTCAAGTATCTTCATGCATTTTGAGGTCATATTTTGAAGGACAAGGCAAGAAAATTTGTTTTGAGGTCTCTCAAATGCTCAAAATGAAGGGTTCTCAACCCAAGAAGGATTTTATTATGCTCATTAGCTTGTCAAAACCTTACATTGGAAATTGATAAATTCATGGTATATGGGTAAGGGTATTAGCCAAAAATTATAGGCATTAGTTTTTGGATTAAAGGGCTATGTTTTATGAATGATTGTTAAGAATGGAAATAGGGTTAAACCCTCTTAAAACCCTAATAAGGACCCAATGTACAATATGTTGATTAAAAGTGCCTAGACTAGATTCATATTCTTAGGTAATATATTTTATCTTATATTGGAATTTCCTAGGTACCTCCATGTGGTATTGGGTAGGGAGAGGAGAGAGAAAATATTGAGTTACATGCTTGTTTCTGAATAAGTTATTGTAGAAGTCAAAAGTTGCATTAGACATAGTAAGAAAATGAATAGAGAAAGAAGGTATAGACTCATTATTTATGTACATGAAGTTTTTTGTATATCTTATAGAATTTAAGTGTGTTAAATTGATCATCTAAGTTAGCTAGTCGTTGATAGACCTAATGGTATAAATAGTGAAAAATCCAAGTAGCATTGAGAAGATGATTAGGAATGCATTATGATGATAAAATGATGAAACAAAGTGCATGGAGATGTTTTTTTGATTAGTATGTCCTATCCATTCTTGGTATAAAACTTTAAATTTTGGTACAATGGTGAAATTGATAAATCCAAAATGACTTGGCAGGCTCAGTGAGGACTGTGTGTAGTGAGATCAACAAATTAGTTTGTAAGACCAATAGTTTCCACTAAACCATATGATGTTTATGCTTGAATATGGTTTGGATATGTTAGAGTATCATATAATTTCATAATAAGTATTTTAATTGGTCACATAGGTTTTGAAGATTAATGTCACAATGATTGTGTTTTAAGGTAAACTGGTAGTTCTAAGTAAGCAAGTTGCAGTGATGAGTTTAAAGCTCTATGCCCTGATTTGAAGTATATAATGCATATTGAATTATTTTTTGTGACTTGAAAGTCTTGTTCATGATTTTGGAAATATTTTAAATTATTTTAAGAGGTTGAAAAGTTGAATTCAAAATGGCTTGTCTAGTTTATGCAAAATTGTGTGAGATAAGATCAAAAGATTAGTCTACAAGACCAATATTTTATATTAGAGATTATGGTTTTTGTAACTGAGATTGTTTTGAAGATGTTAAAGAAAGAATTTAATTTATTGAAAATCACTAAAAGTGTCCTTTTAGGTGTTGGATGTCAAGTAGTTTCATGATTGGTTTTTGACAATCCTAATAGTTCTGAGTGAGCATACTGAAGAAATGAGTTTAAGCCTTTTTTCCTTAATTTTAAGTGTTTCAAGCATATGGTGATGACCCTTATTTCATATAGACTATGTATATGCACTTGTCTGATCATGTTTGAGTGGCTTAGGTGAATTTTAGCTTCAATATTGGAAGGCATATTTTTGGTGTACACAGGCCTAATAGGGTTGAGTGCCAATGAGGGGATTCAAGTAGTGATTTATTATAAAATGTCTTTTTGATCCTATAAGACATCATTGGTCATATGTTTGATTTTTATATTATATTTTCATAGTATGTGTGGAGTTTTAAAGTGTTTCAATAAAGGCAAAGTGTACTGTGTCCTAAAGTAGACCTAATGGAATTAGGTCTCTATGGGACCTAAAAGTGAAATGAGGCCTAATATAGTTATGACATACTAAAAGAGACTCAATATTCATTTGAATCATGTTTATGACATGTATTAAGACCCATTCCATTTTTTACCTAAGAGGTTAAGGGTGATTATTTGACTAAGTGGCATATAAACAAGGAATTGTATATATACAAGGTAGTTTCAGGCGTATTGATGTAATCAGAGGGAAAAGTGAATGAAATAACATATTTTTTAATAAAATGAGGTCTTGTAGACCATAAAAAGAGTGTAGAGAATATGAAATAAATATATTACAATGTGTTTACATATGAATATCAAGGTCATATGACCTTCAATCTTGAAAAGACCTATTTGAGCAAAGAAGCCTTGAAGGCAATTTGAGAGGGTTAAAGAGTGTGAAGAGATAAATAAGGTGATCACAATATATTGTATGATAAAAAAGTGTTATGAAGGTAATAAAATCAATTAGGTGGCTTAGTTCATTTTGATTCTTCTAGGGGGTTGGTGCCTCCTTACAAGTTGGTGGTTGTTAAAGCCTAGCTCAGTGGGTGTTTGGCTAGTTGGGGTTGGTGGTCCATATAGAGTTGGTGCTTCACTAAATTTGGTTTTTTAATTATAAGAATATAGTCCATTTTAATGAATTAGTTGGTTTTCTTCCCCTTGAGGTTTTCCCATATATATGATGTGTTCTTGTGTTTCATGCTTATGTGGATAGTTGTTTATGCTTGCTAGATATATATATTTATTTTAAAAGTTAATTATTGCTTAGTTTTAATTGAAAGAAATATTTTGAAGACTGATTAAACACCCCTTGTTAGTCATTTTTATTCCAATAATTAATCCCTATTCTATCCTACTTATGTATACTACCATTTACAGCTACCCTAAGCACAGATTCCCTAGATTTATAATCTCAAGCACACTCAAGACATTCAAGACCACTATCATTATAGCATCACATGAACCTGTACCAACACTAAGGTGGATAAATAAATCAAGGATTGATCCCTATTTAGGATATTGATATGTAGGCAACTCTCTTCACAGCAGGGTGTTGAGGATGTGTAGACTATCCTACTAATAAACACACATTTTTAGCTCATGCTTTACTTGTAAATATGACTAGTGTTTGCATAATAGATTAGATATTATATGAATAATATAGAGTTTCAAACTTTGTTTGTAGGAATAGATAATGAACCCAAAAAAATTTAAGACAATAAAATACCAATAGGCTAAGATCTGAAACAATACTCAAAATTGATTCATATTGAATGACTTGAAATAATTACAAACCCAAATCATGATTAAATAAGATTAAAATAAGAATTTAGAGTTGATATGCAAAAATTTGAAACAAAATAAAATCTTTAAAAAAAAAACTTCTATTTTTAACAGTTACTATTTTTATTAAGTTTCACATGCAAGTGTGCGTATCTCTAAAAATCTCCCAAAATATTTTAAACACTAAAATTAGCCTATGGGATGAAATAAAAATAAATTTGATGTCCAGTCCTAAAAATATACAATTTTTAAAAATAGAAAATTATTAAAAGAATCATTAAATGGGAATTTCAAACCCTCGAATGATCATGTATAGCCTAGAAAAAATATCAAAAATAAATGTAAGTGGATAGAGTGGCTTATGGTAGCATCTAAATTTTTGAGATGATTGTTTTGTAATGTGGAAGGTTGGCCTATTTTTTCTGCATCATTCTCATCTAGTTGAAAACAACTCAACTCTTGCGAGTTACCTTAGTTGTACTATTATCACTTTTCTTTATCAATCTTATTTAACTCTCATTATATAATCCAAGTGTTGTCTTCTTGTTGCAATCCTCCCAACTATACCAAATCCATGTTATAATTCCCTTACCTTGTGCTCATTGTCTTCATATCTAAAGCCTGCACTATCTTTTCTTTCTTCTTTGGAACATGCTGCTACCAATTTACTTCTTCCTATTCATCACCTTCATCATATTCTCCATGGAATTCATATAAATATAAAACATTAAATATTGGGGAGATATAAAAATTATGTGGTGAACTCACCTCATAATCATTGTCATTGTTTTTTTTCATAATTCTACATGGCCCAATTTTCTTGTACTTCAAATTGTTATACATGCCTTTTGGAAATATTTCTTTCCTTAAGTAAACCATTACCAACTCTCCTTCTTCAAATATCTTGTATATTTTTATAACATTTGTTGATGCTTTATATTTCTCATTACTTTCCTACAAATTTCTTCTTACCCCTTCTTAAAACTATTGCATATGCTCAAAAAATGCTTTTGCATCATCATTAATTCAATCTACAATTGGTAATTATACCAAATCTAAAATACCCATAGGATTTCTTCCATAAACAATTTAAAATTGTGATTTTCTTTTTGATCTATTCACTGGAATATTATATGCAAACTCAACTTGTTTTAAAGCCAAGTCCCTATTGTAGCACATAATTTTAACCTTTGTGGGAGAGTTTCTTAGGCTATCTCACTCTTAGCTACAAGAATTGGTATAACCTTAAGCTTTGGGTATCTTGGAGTGAGGTTTAACTTCTAGAGAAGGTTAACTTCCTCTTAGTAGATCACCTAAAACTAAAGCTAAATTAATGCTCCATAGAGAAAAGGGTTAGAAATGGGATAAGGGCTCCTAAGAAAGCTAACCAAGTAATGCACCAAAATAAATGGGAAACTCCCATAAGCTCAAACCCACACTAGTTCTAAAAAGGACAATATTGACTTACACAACCTCAAGATCAAGCTAGTTGCATTAATACTTCGTGGAGGAGGTTTAAGAAGCCAGGAATGCAAACAGAGAGGATTTCTAAGACTCACTAAAAGTTCACATCAATGGTGGTAAGAACACTCAACCAAACCTATAAACAACATTGAAAAACTCTCTAGAAAAGGTCAGAAAGGAGGACCATGGATGAGGAAGATTCTCCTTCACACAGTGCCATAGTGTGCAACTAAAAAGACACAAATCCAAGGCAAGAGGTAGGCAAAGAAAACCCTTTATTACATCATGTGGTAGTTCTTACAAATTCTTGAGAGGGTTGAGCCTAATCAAGCTGAGCATAGTTTGAAATATATCAAAGAGTGTCCCATCTCCCAAAGAGATGAAAATTCTAAAAATTGGGAACCCCTCAAAAAAGGAAAGCATCTGATAGATATAGAAAAGGAAGAGAGAAAGAAAAGGTTTGCATGGGATAATGGAGAACTAAGA
The DNA here is from genome assembly GCA_037957365.1 of Torreya grandis. Classification (NCBI taxonomy): domain Eukaryota; kingdom Viridiplantae; phylum Streptophyta; class Pinopsida; order Cupressales; family Taxaceae; genus Torreya; species Torreya grandis. The sequence continues at coordinate 1,635,296 of JARHVA010003217.1, read as the reverse complement.
GAAGACATTGTCAATGACTAGGACCACTATTGTCATACTCAAGCTCTTTTGAATTCAAAGCACGTAACTTCCTTAACCATGAAATGAACCATCTAAGATCACCACAAATCTCCTTGAGCCCCTCATGAATTCAGCTCCCTTCCTTTTAAACTTATAGGGCCATTTGAAGGTAGTTGCATGTCCACACCAAGTATACATGATTTGATCTCTTGCATTTAAAACTTGAAATTTCCTTACTTAGATTTTGGACTTATATGGTCATCATAAAGATTAAAAATGACACCATCTTTGATTTTTTGCATGTCCATTGATCTTCAATGTAAGATTGATATTCACCATTGGATCTAGCTCTCAAAATGCTACCACACATCATCTCTGAATTTGATCAGAGACCCATTTCATGGGTTTTGAATGCCAATGGCTATTTGTAGGGTTAAGATTTTGACATTTTCATGAATGCCATCAATTCCTTATGATTTTTTTCTCTTAAATCATTTCCTACAAACAATTCCATTAGGAGAATTTCCTTAGGCCTTTATTCCAAAAAAAATTCTTTCAGCATTTTCTTTGGCTTATTCTTTTGGAAGAATTCATTCAGACTTTTTTCCTAAAAAAATTTCTTTGACTTTTCTTTATTTCAAACAATTTCCTTGAAAAAAAGGTTCAAAGGAAATTATGTCCTCGAGCTTTATAAAAAATGCCCTTCAAGATTTTGGCAAGGTACCCTTCAGGGTTGTGAAAAGGTCCCTTTCCAAAGGGAAGGTACCCTTCATATTTTTGATAGTGTCCCTTCAAAATGTTGAAAATGAACTTTCCTAAAGGGAAAGAGCCCTTCGGGTTTCTTGAAATAGACTTTCTCGAATGGAAGGAACCCTTCAAAAATTCTAAAATGATCCTTCAGCATTTGAAAATGACCTTTTCCTTTAAAAAAATACCTTTAAAAAAGTTTTAATGGTCCACTTTTAAAATAAAGTGACCCTTTGGCTTTATTGAAAAGTCCTTTTCTTATGAAAAGAATTCCTTCAAGAATTTTGCAAAGGACCCTTTTATTGGAGTTACCCTTTGGGAAAATTGTCCTGAACAATTTTCCTAAAGGAAAATGTCTTTTTTTTTGCTTTGGACATTTTGTTTGAAAGAATTATACCTTCAAAAACCTTTGTCTCAGATAAATTATTTGAAATAATTCAACACTTATCTAAAAGAGTCATGAAAGAAAAGAACACTTAGTCCATGAAAAATCCAAAAGAAAGAACTAGTAAAGACTGTTGAATAAAATATTTTTCACTTAGCTTTTCCAAGGTCTATATGTTCTTCTAATGGATTCCATAGCTTTGTTGATGGAATCTATAGCTTTTCTGATGGAGGCTATAGATTTTTTGATGGAGTCCATATATTTTCTAATGGAGTTCATAGTTTTTATGATGGAGTCCATAGTTATTCTGATGGAGTCTGTAGTTCTTCAAATCAGTCAAAATTTTAGTATGTGGGCCAAAAATTGCTAACATTTTTGGTGACTCATAGAGAAGCATGCTTGTTATGCTTGAGAACCTAGAACACTTGCCTTGCCTAGTCCATTGGTCATAGAGTCATTAGCTTCTACAACTAAGCTGGTCTAAAACTAGATATAAGGTTGACTCTTTCTAGAACTTCCTCTGAAGCAATAAGGATAAAACAAAACAAAATGCCTAGGGCACCTATTGAAAGAAAAATAGCATAAAACAAAATAAAATCAACAAACAAATGTGCCTAAAATAGCACTTAGAGGAATTTGAACAAAACTAATCTAATATACACTCCCTAAAACTATGTGTACCCTTTCCTCCTAGATCAAAAGGAAAGTTTGATACTTTTTTTGCATCATGAGATAAGGGATTGAATAAGGCATGCAACTTCTTGACCCTTGGTCTTGATGTCTACTTCTTTGTTACAACTATTAATTTCTTTATTATTATGCTCAATGAGAACCAGGTAGCTCTAATTAGGTCAGCTATGTGAATATAGATAGTCTCAATTTCTTCATATGGCTCCTTAACTACAACCTCCAATGGTGGATTAATAAGGCATACCTCTTTGATTTATAAGGTGTCCTCAGTAGCAGTGGGTTTGTTATTTATTTCATTTTTTTTAGGTTCCTCAAGGAGCTACTGGCCTATTTTGAATCCCTAAAACAAATCCATGTTTACGATAAACTCTTGACATGGTATAGTTAAAAGACTTCCGACTCCATCCCCTTTGATCTGCTTGACAAGGTTTCTCTCCTTAGATACAACTAGACCATAGTTACCTTGGAGAAGAAAATAATCGGCTCTCAAGATCTCTAATAAGTCTTCAAATGAGCCTTTTGACTAAGTTCATTAGTTTGATCAGCTATTTCATTCATTTCCTCATATTTTATATAAATTGGTAGATCCAAGGAATTAATATCCCTAACCCCCAAATTTTCAACATAAAGTGGTAGCTTTGCATCCTTAATAGTGCAGTCTATTTCATGTACAATTGCAAAATAATCTTCAATATGTTCCTCATTCAAGAAGGTTGAGTTAATTTTTTCTTTACCAAGGGGGGGCTATGGTGATTTATTCCTTGTAATTACTCATGACATCCTCTTTCTTATCCTCTTTAGATGCATCTTCTTTGTTTTCCTAATAGAAGAGAGGATCTTTTTCAAAGAGTGGCATAATAGATTCTTGAAAGCACTCAACAAGGTGAGAAAGGTTTAGGGAGGCTACCATAGGTTATTGATTTTATTATTGATATTGCTCTAATTGGATCACCTTTACCTCCTCTCCCTAGTTATTTTCCCCTTGAAAGGCTCTCCATTAAGTAAAGGCTTTGGGATTTTGAGGGAAAAGGAGGGGAGTCTAAAAGGTCTCTTGTCTGACTTCAGGAATCACCACCTTTTCCTTCTTCTACCCACTGCTCTGAATGGATTTTCAAGATGGGAAAGATAGAGGCTCTCCTTTGACCTTTTGATTCTACTTTTCCTCTTCTTTCTTTGTCTTTACTTCTAACTCTCTAATTTTTTTTGCTATGTTCTCTTGAAATAGGTCCTCCTTAAGGTGGTTACGAATATAAGAAGACTCTTGAAGAGGGATGATGGAGGTTTTTTGGGGTTCATATCATTCTTTGTCTTGGAATCTTAATTCTAGATCTATTTTCTCTTTCCCACCCCAAGACTTTACCACTTGGTTCTAGGTTGTAACCTTTAAGGATTTCACAAGGGGTTCTTGGGGAAGAATGGAGCCTTAGATCTCAGTAGCAGGCTATTCTATAAAAATCTCTTCATTTTTTTGATAGCTCCTTTGAAAAGATTTCCAAGAAGGAAAGGTCTGAGGAACATATGAAGGACTTGGAACATTCAAAGGAGCACTTAAAATGGTCACTTGAGGAGGCATGGATGGAATATAAGGTTGAGGTGGTATATATGTAGGCATAAAAGGTTGGCAAGGTTGGTCTTACTATTATTCAAGTCCTTTCAACTTGTCCTCAATGCTCTAAATGTAATTGCCTATATCCATAATGTCACCTATGAGTTTTTTCTAATTTTCTCTCTCAGTAGGGGTCCATTCTACTTTCATTTTTCCTAATGAACCTCTCACATAATGTATCTAGTGAGTAGGGACATTTTGACCATAAAATTTATGTGAGCACAATTCTAGAGCATATTTGTCAAGGCTTATTAGAGTATACCTAAATGTTGATATGGATGGGATGTGATAGGGTTGATGAGGAGAAATATTATGATGGGATTGTTGTCCATAAGAGGTATTAGCGAAATATTCTAACATATATGGATCATGAGGAACTCACCAAGGTTCATCATAGCCTTGATAAGTGTCTTGATAGGGTAGATAGGCATTATATGGATTGTGAGAACCAAATTGGGACTATTGATAAGGAGGGATATATTAGGGATATTCACCATAGTTGTTCATATTAGCCTCATACGTCAAGTGAGATGTAGGAGCTGATTAAAATATACAAAGAGACAAATGTGATATGCTCATAACTAGAAGCTTTGATTTAGAGCTGCTATTGGTGCTAATTACTTGCTTCCAAAAGATGATAAAGGAGAGACACACCAAAATATTCCTCACCTTGGTTCTAGTGAGCATGACAAAAACTATTATAGTGTAGAATTTCACCCTTTATGGGAGAGTTTCTTAGGCTCTCTCACTCTTAGCTATAAGCATTGGGACAACCTTAAACAATGGGTATCCTATAGTGAGGTTGAACCTTCAAAGAAGGCTAAATTCCTCTTGGTAGATCACCTAAAACTAAAGTTACACTAATGCTCCATAGGGAAAAGGGTTATAAAGGGGATAAAGGCTCATAATAAATCTAACCAAGTGATGCACCAAAATAAATGGGAAACTCCTATAAGCTCAAACCCACACTAGTTTTGTAGAAGATAATACTAACTTACACAACCTCAAGATTAAGCTGGTTGTACTAATACTTCATAGAGGAGGTTCAAGAAGTAATGAATGCAAATAGAGAAAAGTTCTAAGACTCACTAAAATATCACATCAATGGCAAAAAGAGTACTCAACTAGACCTAAAAATAGCATTGAAAAACTCCCTAAACAAGGTTAAAAAGGAGGACCATGGATGAGGAAGATTCTCCTTCACACGATGCTATAGTGTGTAACTCAATAGACACAAATCCAAGGCAAGAAGTAGGCAAATAAAATCCTTTATTACATCAATAGGTAGTTCTTACAAATGCTTGATAGGGTTGAGCCTAATCAAATCGAGCATATTTTGTAATATCTCAAAGAGTGTCCCATCTCCTAGAGAGATGAAAAAGTCAAAAAACTAAGAACCCCTCAAAAATGGAAAGCATTATATATATATATATATATATATATATATATATATATATATATATATATATATATATATATATATATATATATATATATATATATAAGGAAGAGAGAAATAAAAGGCTTGCATGGGAGAATGGAGAACTAAGAGAAGACATTGTCAATGATTGGGACATCTGCCATCATACTTGATCTCTTTTGCCTTTAAAGCATGCAACTACCTTAACCATGAATCAACCATCCAAGATCACTAAAAATCTCCTTGAGCCCCTTACGCATTCAAGTCCCTTCCTTTTAAACTAACAAGGCCATATCAAATCTAGTTACATGTCCCCACCAAGTGTACATGATTTGATCTCTTGTATTTAAAACCCGGTGTGCTCCTTACTATTGTTTTAGACTTATATGGTCCTCCTATAAAATAAAAATGACATTGTCTTTGATTTTTTTCATGTCCATTGATATTTAATGTAATATTGATATGCACCATTGGATCTAGCTCCTGAAATGATACCACATATCATCTCTATATTTGGCCAAAGACCCCTTTGATGGGTTTTGAATGCCAATGGCCATTTGCAGGGTTCATATTTTGATGTTTGTGTGAACGTCATCAATTCTTTTAAATTTTTTCTCTTTGGCCATTTCTTAAAAATAATTCCTTTAGGATAATTTCCTCAGGCCTTTCTTCTAAAAGAAATTATTTCAGCATTTTCTTTGGCTTATTCCTTTGGAAGAATTCATTTAGACTTTTTACTTGAAAGAATTGCTTTGACTTTTCTTCATTTTGAAAAATTACTTCAGACAAAAGGTCTGAAGGAAATTATGTCTTTGAAATTTATTAAAAAATTCCTTTTAGGATTTTGGCAATGTACCCTTTGGGATTGTGAAAAGGTCCCTTTCCAAAGGGAAGGTACCCTTCAAATTTTTGACAGTGTCCCTTCAAAATTTTGACAATGAACTTTCTCGAAGGGAAAGAGCCCTTCAAGTTTATAGAAATAGAATTTATCAAAGGGAAGGAGCCCTTTATAAATTTTGAAATGATCCTTCAAAATTTGAAAATGACTTTTACCTTTATAAAAATACCTTCAAAAAAGTTGTACTGGTCCACTTTGAAAAGAAAGTGACCCCTTGGCTTTCTTGAAATGTCCTTTTCTCACAAAAATAATACCTTCAGGAATTTGAAAAAGGACCCTTTTATTGAAGAGTTACCCTTTGGGAAAATGGTCCAAGATAATTTTCTTGAAAGAAAAGGTCTTTTCATTTTACTTCAAACATTTTGTCTAAAAGAGTTATCCCTTTGAAAAATTGTCTCTGACAAATTGTCTGAAAGAATTTAAAACTTAGCCAAAAGTCTCAAAAGAAAATAACACTTAGTCCACATAAAATATGAAATAAAGAACTAGTAAAGACTTTTTTAAATAAAATATTTTTAACTTAGATTTTCCAAGGTCCATATGTTCTTATAATAGAGTATGTAGCTTTGTTGATGGAGACTATAGCTTTTATATTAGAGTTTGTAGATTTTCTAATGGAGTCCATAGATTTTATAATGGAGTCCATAGTTTTTTTGATGGAGTCTATAATTATTCTTATGGAGTTCGTAGTTCTTCAAGTCAATCATAATTTTAGTATGTGGGCCAAAAATGACCAATAATCCCATTACTTGGGCTTCTCTCCCACTATACATCTCAACAAATTTCCCAAACTCCTATTCACAAATTTTGTCTTTCTATTTATTTATGGGTGATATGCACTACTGAATTGTATCTTAGTACCCATATTATTCCACAAAATCCTCCAAAAATGGATTAGAAATTTTGTGTCCCTATCTGAAGTAATATTATTTGAAACACCATGAAATCTCCCAGTATCCATATAAAATAATTCTAAAACTCTAGTGGCATCATTGGTTTTTTACATGAAATAAAATGAACCATTTTAGAAAATTTGTCTACAACAATAAAAATTGAATCATTACCTCTCTATGTGTTTGGTAATCCTAACACAAAATCCATACTCAAATCTATCCATGGTCCTCTTGGAACTGGTAATGGCATGTATAGTCCAATATTTTGTACATGTCCTTTATCCACCTAACATATCTTTCACCTTGAAACATACCTTGTCACATCTCAAATTCATATTTGGCCAAAATTACTTTTCCTCCACCAAAGATATTATCTTCATCTTACCAAAATGTCCATCCAATCCTCCGCTATGTAATTCTCTTATTATATTGTCTCATAGAGACCCAACTAGAATGCATAATTATTTCCCTTTGAAGAGATAACCTTTTTGTATAATATATTCATCATGAATAGTATCTATCCCACATATTAATGGATCCCTACACTGCTCAACTACCTTGCCAAAATATGGATCAATATCATATAATTCTTTTATAGCTTCAAATCCAACTACTTCACTCACCATAATAGTTAATAATGTTACCCTTGTGTTCAATGCATCATCTACTTGATTCTTTTTTCCTTATTTTTTCTTCAACATAAAAGTATACTTTTTCAATAAATATACCCACTTGGCATGTCTACTATTCAAATTCTTTTGTGTATTCACATACTTCAAAGCTTTATGATTTGTAAATAGGATAAACTCTGTAGGTACCAGATAATGCCTCCAATGTCTTAATGCTTGTACAATTGTATAAAGTTCAACATCATAAGTAGAATATTTTTTTTTTACCACATTCAATTTCTCATTGAAATAAGCTATTATCTTTCCTTCTTGACTCAACACAATACCAATTCTCACAAATGAGGCATCATAATCAACCTCAAATACTTTGTTAAAATCTAGTAATGCTAAAATTGGTATTTTTATAATATTCTTCTTCAAAAATTCAAAGTTTTTTATGGACACTCTAGTCCATGTAAATTCTTTCCCTCTCATGTAATTTATTATTGGAGCCATGATAGTACTAAAATTTTTAATAAATTTTATATAAAAAGTTGCTAAACCATGGAAACTTCTTACCTCTACAATGCTTTTTGGAATAGGCCACTTAGAAATTGCCTTTATCTTTTCTTCATCCATTTTCACCCCATTTTTTGAGACTACAAATCCCAAAAATATAAACATGTTTTGTATAAACCTACACTTCTTAAAATTTGCATACAACTTCTTCTTTCTTAACAAATCCATTACCATTCTCAAATGTTGTAAGTGTTCCTCTTTAGTCTTTCTAAATATCAAAATATCATAAAAATAAAGAACCAAAAAATTATCAATATATTCTCATATCACTATATTCATCACCCTAATAAATGTGCTAGGTGCATTATATAATTTTAATGGCATCACTATCCACTCATATAAGCCATCCCTAGCCTTGAATGCAATTTTCCACTCATCTCCTTCATGAATTTGTATTTGATAAAAACCAATACTTAGATCAATCTTGGTAAAATATTTTTCTCTTACAAGCACATCTATCATATTATATAAATGATTTATAGAAAATCTATAATTGATTATAATTTTATTAATTTCTCTATTATCCACATACATTCTCCATCCTCCATCTTTATTTGGAGTTAGTAACATTGGTGTTCTACATGGACTCATACTCTCCCTTATCACCTTCTTTCTTACAAATTTAGTAACTTGTTTATTTAATTATGCATGTTCCATTGAATTCATCCTATAATCAATTTGATTAGGTAGAGCTGACCCTAAAATCAAATCAATGTGATGTTGAATATCTCTCTTTGATGGTAAACTATCTGGAAACTCATCAGGCATAACATCTGCATATTATTTCAACACTCTTGTTTCTTATGTTAGTATTTGCATCATTTTTACGTCTTCATTATTTTATACTAATACATAACAAAAACCTACCACCTTCATATCTTGGATAAATTATTTAGTAGAAAGTATACTTTCTATCTTCTCTTCCTCTTTAAGAGGTAATTAAACTACCTTTTTACCACCTTTCCAAAAAATTTACATGTTCTTTGCTCCATCATGAATTATTTTCCTATCAAAGTTCCATGGTATTCCTAATAACACATGGCATGCATCCACCAGAATAACATCACACCATATTTCATCACTATAATTTTTTCCTATATAAAACTTTTTCAAGCACCTTTTATCTACTGTAACTTCATTCCCTTTCTTAAACCATGAAATACGATAAGTATTAGGATGATTTTCACATTGCAAATTCAATTTCTTTATCATTTCTTTAGAAACCATATTTTCACAACTACCACCATCTATAATTACTTTGCATACCTTTCCACCTAAAGTACATCTTGTTTGAAAAATGTTTGATCATAACCATGTATCACCACCTTATTTATTCTACACTTGTTCCTTCCTTGGAATGATCGTTGTTCTTCTCATCATGAGATTATCTCTAACATCTGCTAGTGTAACTTCAGTATTTTATTCTTCTATCTTAGCCTCAACAAGATTCACTCTTGAGCGATCCTCTTGCCTTCTTTTTGATCTTGATAGTGTAGACACTCAAATTATCTATGTCCTTCTCCATTTATATAATAAACATAAGATTTGCATTGATTCATAAATCATCCTCTAACACCACCATAATCTCATACTCTCTAAAACCCTCTTCCTCTTTGTTGGTATTAAAACCCTTGCCTATTCTCATCTTGCCTTTTTGTACCATGTGATGATTCACCTTTATTGGTATTAAACCCACCTTGTCCCCTTATTACAGGGAATATACCTCTTCTTATACCAAGAGACGTTCTTCTAAAATTTTATCTATTTTGTTTTTATTCTACCTTCAAAAATAATTGATAAGCCTCCTCCCTATAAAGTATTATATGCATGTTTAATTAATCTTGAATAGTAAATTTCAAACCATTTACATACTTTTCACCATTTTATATTATATTTCATCATGCTCCACTCGTATAGAAAGCTTATAAAAATCATTTTTATACTCGTGTATAATGTGATCTTTTTACATCAAATTTTGAAATATTTTGTATAGGGTTTGTACATAATCTACATGAAGAAATTTCTCCCTTAGCTTCTTATCTATTTTTTTCCATGAGTTAATATTCTCTGTACCTTTCCTATGTCTCTCTTTCTACAGGTGATCCTACCAAATCATTGCATGACCTTTCAATTTCATGCATGCAAACTTTACCTTTTTGTCTTCTCTCATAGTCTTTTACTCAAAGAACTCCATGTTATTCATCCAATATATCAACTCCTCTAGTTTTAACCTTGATTCCTTCATTCCTTCCTTCTAAATATTGAACAATCCTCTCTTCCATCAATGGTGGTTGATCTTGGTATTCTTCTTCTTGATAAATTTCTTTATCATGATTTATATCTTTCTTGGATTAATCACCACTTTATCTTCTTCTCTAATTGGTGATAACCTCTATTAATTATTTCACTTGTCTCTATAGTTTTTGTATAGTCTAGTTCATCTATGCAATACCTCCTTTTTCTCTCACCAATTTTTGCTCCTCCAAAATTAATAACTTGCTCTGATACTAGATAATGAACCTAAAAACTATCAAGACAATAAAATACCAATAGGATAATATCTAAATCAATACTTAGAATTGATTTATACTAAATTAATTTAAATAATTATAAACCTAAACCATGCTTAAATAATCATCAACTCAAAATTTAGAGTTGACATGCAAAAATTTGAAAAAAATTATTAAAAAAAAACTTTTATTTTTAGCAGCTACTATTATTAGTAACTTTTGAATTCAAGTGTGTGTAGCTATAAAAATATCCTTAAATAATTTAAACACTAAAATTGTCATATGGGATGAAATTCAACTAAGGTTGATGTTTGGTCCTAAAACCATACAATTTATAAAAATAGAAAATTCTTGAAAAAATCATTAAATGGTAATATCAAACCCTCAAATGATCACTTTTGGCATCCAAAAATATCAAAAACAACTATAAGATGATAGATAAGCTTATGGAAGCATATAAATTTTCAAGATAGTCATTTTGTCTCATGAAAGAGCTCAAACGGAGCTATGGTTCCAAATTTATGGCCTATGGAAGGTTGGCCTATTTTTTCTACATCAATAAAACCTAGAAACATAGGCGCAGGTGCACCCAACATGTAGGAAAATTCCTGCATAAAGGACACTAGAGACATATGGTGCTACTATCCAAGTGTGGCACTACTATCAAGGGGAATATCTGACATAGGGATCTTGTTGAAGACACTCAGACCCATTCATATCCTATTTTTTAGCACTCAAATCTTTCATGTCACATGTTTTCAAGATACATCTTTATTTGCACATATTTTTTACTATTTGTAGAAGGTCAAAATAAGTCAAAATCTATAGCAAATTCTTGGTTTTTCATTACATATTATTTCACTAATTTAGACAACTTAACCCTTTATTCTAACTTAGGTTTTACAATAGCTAAACTCTAAAAGATTAAAACATTTGGTGAACCTAGCTTACTTTAAATATTGTTTAAAACCCTAGTTTACTTTCTCAAAAAAAAATTACACTAAATTATGGATACAAAATTATGTTTTTCTTACTTTTTGGAAAAACCTGGATCATTAAATCAAATCTCACATGAGTTTTTTATTTATTTAAACATAATTTAAGTTTTTTCAAAGAAACCCTAATTCAAAAATCCCAAACCCTAGACACTCTTAGGTTTTCTATACTTTTCCTATTTATTCTCAAATTTTAGTTCCAAAATATTATATTTGATTCCATATTTATTTTTTTAAATATTTCTTAGATTAATGTTCTTCATACGTTTAAAATATAAAAAAAACTTTTTTTCTACCTTTCAAACTACAATGGAAGAATTCACCAATAGATTTGATGAGTCTGATAAGCAATAATTACAATATTTTATGTCCAAATATATATATGTACAAGATGATTTCATCACTATTCTTTAGGAAGAACTCCAAAAAATAAACAATTTTCAATCTTCAACTCCCCTAGCTAATAACGGTGTTATACATATAGTGGGACCAACTTAGCTAACACAACCTAAAATTATAATTCAACAACCTTTACTAATATCTAGACTTCTTATGGCTAGTTCTTCCACTTCATATGTGTAATCCTTATGCACTAGATTAATACTCTACAGGTTAAAGTGTTACATATTGAGTATGGAGACACTAGGTCATCACATGCCTTGGATTCTAATATTCTCTTACATACACATTTGACACATCACATAGCAGCAACTCCCTTTCCATATGGTTTTGTTTCACCTAATCTCACATTATATGATGGAAAGGGTGACCTAGAGTACCATCTAAAAAAAATTCACATAGCATGTTTAGACTACGTGTCTAATGATTGGCTTCTCATGAATTTGTTTCCATTTTGTTTAAAGGATTATGAACTATAATGGTTTTTTGATTTACCATCAATATATTATATAATCCAATCCTTTTGTTGACATGTTTTTATCACACTTCTCCATCAACATCAATGATAAGTTATCATAGGCTCAAGTGGCATAGTTGAAATAAAAATCAAACAAGATTATCATAGATTATGTCTTATGATACAAGATTTTATTAACCAAAATAATTATCCCCATGGTAGACAAAGAGATTCAAGACATATGTAAAAAAAGTATCTTACCAACATTAAACGAATCTATCTTGTTCAAAAAGTTTCCTACATTCACAAATTTGTGCCACATAATAAAAGAGAGAGAGGTTAAGATCTATCAATGGGAAAACTCAAGTATACTAATGGATCAGAATTAACTATTAATATTTTAAATAAAGATCCATAAAATTTAAGGGCCACTGATAATAAGACTGATCAAAAGGCCATAGTCAATGTAACTTTTGAGCCATCTCCCAGATTGGTTTTATCTACTCCTTAGTGTTAAATATTCAACAACCTTCTAGAGTCACTAGCACAAGTTTTACAGTAGCTCTTGTAATGAAATTTCATCTCTACCTTCCATTAAATAGGTTGATATAACATGAAATCTTCCAAATAACTATGATTCTAATGTATTATGCAAGTATCATAGTGCACCAAGCCATAAAATAAACAAATGCATAAGCCTAAAGCATAAGATACAAGATTTTATTGAGGCTAATATTATTGATGTAGGCACACCCATAGAGGCACAAAAATCATAGTAAATATAATTTAAATCATTATATATATTATTATATCCATTTCAAAATCAAAAAACAAATAAATCAAGGAGCACATAGAGTGTTCGTTACACATATCAAGCACATCCAACATCAGCTTCTTATCACACTATTGCAAAGGAAGCACACCCATTACACAACATTATTAGCATGTACCATAGTATAGTTCCACCTAGAACACTCATCACATTCTTAGATAAGGATAATGTTGATGGTGTGGTATATTTACATGCACTCATTATATGTTCATAAATAGATCATCATCATCATATCCAGAGTGTTATGGTTGACAATGGGTCAAGCATTATCATGTGCACTATGACACTTTTACAGCATTTGGGATACTCATAGACAAATATATTCCCCCAAAAAATAGTCATTAGTGGTTTCAATGGCCATTTAGAGCTCCATCAAGGAGATTGTGCTTCCATTACAGGTTAGACCAGCACAGATAACCACTCAATTCCTAGTAGTATCTAATGAAATCATTTTTTATATTTTATTGGGTAGGCCATGGTTACCATAACACCAATCCATCCCATATATATTTAATAGATGATTGAAGTACATACATTAAAATTAGGTGGTCAAAGTTGAGGGTATCCCTTATGAGTGTCCTCTACCCATCCCATAGGTAGTTACAACATAGTCACCAGTTACAATTCTAACACCATTACCATTACCATATATTGCATAGTTATAAGTTATAGCTTAGAGTAAATTTATTATACATATATCATATATTTAAGTAGATCCACAAACTTAAGTGAGGTCTAATCCTATGGTATCGACACATATGCATACTCTCCCATAGATACCATCATTAGAGAAACCCATGTGTCAAAGATATGTCATATATTATAGAGGACCTCCATCTACTTAATTTATGCCAAGATTAGTATTATTGGGTTTTCAGGGTTTTTTGCATAGGTAACCTATGTCACCTATAGGTTATTCTACCATATGGGTTCCTAAGACCCCTACAATTCATATGGCATCATAGACAATGCCATATATTCATAGCACCACTACATAAGCAGATACAGATACATATTACTATGCATAGAAAGTTATGGGATCATAGTTACCCTTTCACAAAACACGTATGATCACAACTCCCTTATTTAACATGGGTCACAATAATATGAGTCTCCCATGATACTCATCAGTTAGTGTGGTTCCTACCCCCTTGTACATGCTTATTTTCTCTCTTGCTCCTTATACATAGATCATATCCAAAAAATAAAAAAATAAACATAACATGCCAAAACATAAAAGCATTCAAATATTAATTAGAAAACACATAATTTATATATTCTGTGCATTTCTATGTTTAGATTATTATATTTTATAGACACTACATATGTTATTTATCTTAGTATAATCAATTTTATCATAAATATATAATTCACTTGTTCTTGCCAAGTGCTTGTAGATTACTTAGAATACTTAGGTCCACTACACTGATCTAGACTTGATATCATCTACCCACTAGAGGAATATACACTAGTTTAGGTTTATTCATTTGACACATTCACCATTCAGGGACACCTTATACATAGTTTTTATTACCAGGTTCTATCCTCACATTCCTTATATTCTAGTTTATGAATTAATAATATTGATATTGATCATTGATACTCATACTCAATTTTTTTTTAATATCACTACTTTAGACTCATCATATTTACATCTTAGATCTTACATAGATTTTTACTACATTCATGCATACTTTCATTTCTAGCTTTCCTAATTTAGACTTGATTGTATTCTATATGCTTATTCTATTCAAGGGCATTTGAAGATGCATTGTTCTTTAACTCTATGCCAATTCTATTCATGTATTCCTTAGATATGTTATAATGTCCTTCGTGTGTGCTTTCTTAATTATGTATATGGACATTTGAACATGTAATTATATGTGGATCTAATAAAAATTTATTGTTGCTTGCGTATGTGTACATTTTCAAATGTCCTTGTATGTCTTCTTTTCTCACATTTAGTGGCATGTGCCCATGTCCCTTGTATTGTATCCCCTTTGCCTAGTTTTGCATGCCTCGTGTAATTTTTATGCATGATTTATTATATGTGTCATGACCATGACACTTGTCTTTTCTTATTACCCACACCAATTTTTTATGCCATGAGGAACCTCATGCATCTACCTTTCCTAATTGGGTGTCATGATGGGCATCATGCCCCATCCCCCTAAGTAGTTACTCAAATTTGTCGGTATACACATTGATTACATATATATTAAGACACTTTTTCAATGATAGATACAACATACATCATACATTACATACTTATACTCAGATTATGTTAGATTTTGATGTTATGTTTGTACATTCTATTGGATTATCATGTAACTATCATATATTCTTTGTCTAACATTTTATAGAGATATTTATTTTGAGGATAGTTATTGTATAGGTCAACAACTAGCCTTAAAATAGGGGACACTCATAGGGGTTTTTCATAGAGATCAGGTTCCTACATTGCATTCATAGAAAACTTTTTAGCATACATGCTTAGTTTTAAAAAATTATACATAGATAAAACTCAGGGGAAAATAGGGACTTAAAAGTAGTTTAATGAATTAGATTTCATACCAACCAAACATTAGTGCCTAAATTAGGACACTAGCACCACATGGCACTACTATCCAAGACATGGTGCTATTATCTAGTAGCCATAGTCTTAGGGCAGTTTAGATTAGCTAAAATAATACACCAAATATAGTATAAGTTTATACAAATATAGTTATAAGTTTGACAATTATACTCAGATTTTACTGAGATTCATACTAGTTTAACTCAGATTTATATCAATTTTGAGGACTAGTGGCATAATACATGGTGTGATTATTCCAACATTTAGTTTAGATACTCAAATACACTCATTAAAACTCAATCTAGAATCAATATACTAAATTATCATATTAGGGGCATGTGTGTGACACATTATTTCCATATGCTTAGTTACACATAGGTTAATCATATGAAATGGAACAATACATGTCATTCTCTATGATTTATACACTTGACATAATATTCTAAGTTGTCATGAGTTTTAAGCCTTACTCCATCTATCGATGTTGGCATTCCCAAGTGGTTGAGAGTAACCTAATATAACCAAGCTGCTACGGAGCTGGCATACATAATTAGATATACCCAGTTAGATATTTACATCACTTTGTGAATTTCAATTTTAGATGCATCTAATACACACAGGTGAAAAATGATGGATTCATATCCTACTTGAGTTTTTGAGCCAACCACATGAGAGTATTAGACACACTTATAGTCTAATCCAAACTATTCACATGTTATGATCCACCAAGAAGGGACGAGAAATGATGGAGTCAAGACTAGTTTGAGTTATTGATCTACCCACATATGAGGATTGTGTAGGTTTTTATATTAGTATAAGATATTGAATGATTTGATCACTATATATATGTACACACACACACACACACACACACACACACACACACACACACACACACACATGTTATCATTAGGTTCATGCATTTGTTTGCATTACTTCATTATTCAACACAATCTTTTTATTTTGATATATCTTAAGTAAGGAATAATTTAGGCACATTTCATTGTAGGTCATGATTCACATATGTAGACCCAACTTCACATACTTAGACTCAACTACATGGGCTTCACTTCCTAGGTAAGTCTAGGTACACTTCTTTTTCCTTTATATTAATCATTTTGCTTTGTTGCATTTCTAGCATAAGGGGGGAGGAATGTAATTACATAAAAGTCATATTTGAGTGATAAGAGTTCTACTTGAGACAAATTATTCCTAGATTATCCCTATACCTATCTTAGATCCTTTTATTACACTTTTCTAGCCTTTATACAAACCACAGGTGTTCCTAGTCAGCTAAAACATAGTCTCAGACCTTCATTCCTAGATCCTAGCCCTTTGTGCCCAATAGCCTACCAATTGGACATTAACACCACATTAAATAGACTAGATCCATATGCCACTAGTGTCACCAACATGGCATTAATATCCCTTATCTTAACTCTCTTGAATGGATAAATTTTCAAACATTAAACCTTTCTAAGATTAGCCTAAACATTTTTTTATCTACACAAGCTTTGGAACACTAGAAATACATGAATTTTAGACATCTATCAACTAGATGGAAAATAAATGAAAAATAACTATTCAAAACATGAATCAAGTTGAGAAAAATCAAGGTTATTAATTCCTATTCTTCCATACTTTTGCATACTACCATGTACAACTACCCTAAGCCTAGATTCTCTAGATTTCCAATCTCAAACACACTCAAAGCATTCAAGATCATTATCATTATAGTTTCACTTTCACTTTCACCATCAGTTAATTTGGAGAACTACATCAGTCTTTATCACTCTTTAGAGTATTGGTATTTAGGTAAATCTCTTCACAATAGGGTGTTGAAGATGTCTAACCTATCCTACTAATTAACACACATTTCCATATCATGCCTTACAAGTAGGATTAGGGTTTGCATCATAAATCAGCTATTACAAGCATAATACAGAGTTTTAGACTTTATGTGTGCAATAACAAAACCTAGAAACACAAGTGCAGATGCACCTAGAACTAAAGAATAGTCCTACATAGAGGATACTAGTGTGATTTTTAGGACACTAGAGCCACATGGTCATATTGTCTCAGTGTGGCGCTACTGTCCAAGGTAAGATATGACATAGGGATCTTGTTGATGACACAGACATATTCATATCCCAATTTTTATCACTTATATCTTTTGCATCATATGTTTTCCAAAAAAATATTTATTTGCATATATTTATTACTATTTTTAGAAATTCAAAGTAAGTCAAAATCTATAATAAATTAGTGGTTATTTATTGCATATTATTTCACTGATTTAGACAACTCATACCTTTAATCTAGCTTATGATTTACATTAGCTAAACCCTAAAAGGTTAAAATAATATCAACAATTCCCATGTCACATTTATCCTGAGGGAGACATACAATGTCCTAATAAACTTGATGGAATCCCCTCATTTATTTAGAATTATCCCCAATAAAATACCTACTAATTTTATGCAACCCATAATATAAGGCATTGGAGGGATCCCAACAAGAGGATTAAAAAACATGGGTAGCTATTAAAATTTTAGATCAAACTTGAAATTTCCCTACCAAAGAGATTGGATTAGTAATCCATTAATAAATCTTATTCTCCACATGATTGATGAAATAGTTCCAAAGCTTTGTAATATAAATATTAAATTAAAATGGAATGCCAATAAAATTTAATTTTTCTCCTCTAGTAATCCATTTCCATTGATATTGGAGAAGCCATTCAAGGATGGGAATCATGCTTTATCTAAAAAATACTAGACATAGGGGATAAATATAAGATATTAAGACATTTCATGGCTTTTAATTAAAAAAAATATTATTCTTCAAGAATAGTGAAGATACCATCTACAAAGCACCCATTAATGAGCTCAAAATATTGGTCAGGTAAAAAATACCATGAACAAGGCCCTGCTTAGCTCTAGAGGTAATAAAATAATCTAAAGCTTTTGCATAAAGGACATAAAAATACAAAATAAGATAGAAAGCTTTTTGGATGGATCAATAGAGTAAAATATTATCATATTTGAGACCATTAATAGTGAGTTAAGTAGAGGGATATTATAATAAAGTTTGGACTACCAAAATAAAAAACTAGCAAAAACTAAGAGCCTTTAGCATGTCTAAGATAAAGGACATTATATTCCATCATAGGATTTTTTAAAGTCTAGTTTGGGAAAATGGCTTTATAAATAAAATACCTATCCCATTCCATTCCTCTGCAAACAACAATAATATTATCAAGAATATATTAACATCTAATAAATCATTTTTGCTCTCGTCTCACCACTCTAGGAAGAATATGACAAAGATGGTTGGAAAAATATTTTTATTGGATCATTCATAAGTTTGTAGGATACCAAATTATAATTATCTATGTATCCTTGAATATGCTTTTAATTTTATGTTTCCTTGATTTATTATACCTAGTGATTCATTTTGTAGGGCTTATTTATAAACTTGCAGTAAATCAGGTCCAACAAATTCCCATGTGGCTTTGTAAAATCTGCATGGAAATCCATCAAGGCTAGGAGCCTTGTCACTTCTCATGTAGTTAAGATACATTATGAGGTCCTAGAGACTTAGTGGCACATCACAAATTTGTTGATCTATATGTTTTACCTTACATAGAACTACATTGAGGCATTTATGTAGAGCTTAATATATTTACACTATTTTTTTCTGAGCTTGAAGAAATAACTTATAGTGATTCATGAAAGTGGAGGAGCTGTTAGGAATATAAATAATCTTGGTTTGATTTGAATTGATATCTTTTATTTTTTTGCAAGTCTTCTTGGCCCTGAGGGATTTGAAAAAATATTTTGAATCCTTGTCCCCAACTTTGAGACATTGAAACCAAGCATAAAGTCATGCCCCTCTGGTAATGTTGATCTCCACCACCTTCATGTGGTGTTTGAGTGAGGTGGAGACACTATGTAAATGAATATAAAAATTATTGTGCTTGAGAAAGGAAGAGATTCTCTAAAATTCCTTGAGCATGGCTTCATCTCCTCATTTTATAACACGATTGATTTAATTTTCATAGTGGTGGAGAAAGGTCGTGGTGCATAGGTTAGCCTCATTCCGCCACTCAATATAGATAAAGACATAATGTGGGTGAGGTACCAAGTTCTAAACCTAGGTAATTAAATAGATGGTGCCAACATGTCTTATAGGAAAAGTGTTGAGAATAAAATGATCATGTGGCACTTTGAATCAACCTATGACACAATACAATATATAGGATATGGGAGGATGAAATGAGAGAATATATTCATAATGGGAATACACAAGTTGGCCATTATTATTGAAGAAAGATTAAAAAAGAAAATTATAACATATAGCAGTTGAGCCTTTTGAGAATGTGGTTAGCATTGATATGATACTAGACCACATAAACCAAGGTATGTTATTGAATGAGTGTCATCAAAGGAGAGGGTTGATAAGACCCACTTATTATTGAATTAATTCCATGCTTCATGTTATACAATATACCACCATATGGTCATAACACCAACTTCATCATTGGGATTTTCAACCATATTAAAATCCTCACACACAAGTCATGTGGAAAGGGGTAAGTTGTCATCCAAATATTTCCAAAACAAAAATATTTCAAGACCATCATTAGGGGTATAAATGTTGAGAATGCCTAATGAATGACATAAATATCTAAAATTAGCCAAATCACTCTATGTAATGGGTCTTCCCTTGTGGAAATAATTTACATAGAAAAAATTGGTGATATCAATATATTGGTACTACCATGTCCCTTTTCATGCAAAGTGGAGAACTGGATGGCATCTAATTTAACACACTTCAGAGTGGTTTGTATAAGAAACCTAAAAAAATTAACTTATTGTAGACATAAAAATTCTACAAGACCAATCTATTGGTAAACAACATACACCAAAAATTATAAGACTTTGTGAGACTTTGAACATTACGGGATAGATATTCATTGGGAAATTTCATCCATTTGGAGCTCCCCTTGTCCATCCTAAAAATTATATAAAACTAAAAAAAAATTGTGTTAGTTTGGAAGAAAAAATATTTCATGCACAATGGAATAATTTTTATCCCCATATTCCTCCTGTGGAGAGTTTCCACCACCATGAGGTGGAATGCACAACCACCAAGAGAAGGAGTTACTTATATATGATATCCCAACATTGGTGTAATATTTTAGAACATGATAACTATGAGAAAAGAGGCTCTATTGGGCATGTGAGAGCTCTATAAGAGGGGGATGAGAGGTGGGAACCTCATGTGAAGGCTAATTTACTAGGGAAGAAGATACATGTATGGAGGGTTTCAGTCTTGATTATGGTTTTTTTAGGTAACTATAGTCTAGATGTCACCTTTATCTTCCACCTTGGGCTTCTTAGTTTATAGAAGGGCGAAGGAGGACTTTGAGTATACCATAAGGGGAAAATATTTATTGTGATGATCATGAACCTAAATTCATAAATAGGTATTGGGTGGATTTAAATAAATGACTTTATGTGTGGGTATTTCCAACTTGGATATATATAAACTCCTTTAACTCCTAGGATAAATCCTCCTGAATGCAAACCCATTATTGAGAGCATGATGAGTATAAATTTTGTAGTTCATGGTAAATTACTTTCCCAATGGGTAGGATAATGATGTTATCATAATATATTAATCAACTTTATTTTATCTCATTAAATTTTTAATATGTATTTTTCAATAATGTTGTTGGAAATAATTTTCAAATTTTGATTTGTACTTTTAAAACCCTAATTCGTTAGTTTGTCTTTTCAATTATTTTTAAATTTATACTTATATGGAAATAAGGTGTTTTAAAATTAATTAGAATAAATATATTGTTTGATAAAATTAAATAAAATAGTTACTAAATTTTTAAAAAATAATATAAATATAATATAATATAATATCAAAAATAGGAAGATAAAAAGTTATGATTTTTTTGAAACTACTAAATATATGAATATCAAATTTGATTTCATAACAAATGTCTTAATGTGGTTGGTACTAAATTTTTTTATTTTTAGTAATGTAGTTATGTAAATATCATATGATGGTTGTTGTGTAATGAACCGTATTTCTCAACATTTGGTATTGTTGATATTAATTGAAATAGGAGTAACATATTATTCAAAATAAATAAACAAATATTGGAATACCATATAATAAATAAATGTTTTTTCATGTAGATACCATATCCCACATAATAATGTCCAATTTATATATACTATTTTGATGCAGCCATAGTTAGGAGGTCTACTGAAATGAATTAGACCATGCAGTCTATGAATCCAACACACATCAATAGACTAACTCACATGCATGCATGGAATATAACATAAAAAATTTGTTTTTATTTTAATTAAAGAGGATAAAATTAGAAGTTTCACACACATTACACCATATCTCACTAATCAAACTTAAGGCTTGTGACAAATCTTTGCTTGAACTAGACTTGGTTTTCTAGTTTGTTTTAGATTAAGGTAAAAACAGGTTTTGAAGGGACCCCAAAACCCAGAAACAAAGATAGAAAGATGAAGCATTTACGACCATAGGAAAAACCTAAAACCTACTACAAAGAAGTAACATAAATAGGTTTTATATGGACCTAAAACCACCTGAAAGACCATAAGTCAAAACCCAGGTTTTACATAGACCTGGCTACACCATAGTCAAAAGATTACAAAAAACTAGGAAACAACACTAGATAACACAACCAACTAGAAGAACCAGGCTATTCTTCCAGTTCCAAAATCATTTTCACTACTTCCTTACCTTTCACAGCAGTATCCTTAATGGTAGTAGCCACTGACATGGCTCCCTCTTGCATAGCTTTCTTTCTTGAGCTCTGTCTCGTCCTCTTGCTAGGCCCCTCCAAGGATTTGATCTCCTCATTAGCTCTTTTTCCAATATTAACAGTTGCATCACATATGTTAGATGTAACTTCATCCATTTTCATTCTGCTCTCCTTGATGAGTTCCCTTAGGTTGTTCTCATAGTCTTTGAGCTTGATGGGGATGTCTCTCATCTATTTTTCCATGTTATTGATTTTGTTCCAAACTGCCTTCTGGTTGTCTTCCATTATTTCCATTTTCCTTTTGAGATCCATTATCTCCTTAAACATCCATGAATTGAGTTGGAGGATAGCCTCTACTTTACAATTAACCCATCTCGTAGGTGTGTGCCTTCCATTGTTCTGCCTTTTATCACTCCACTCTTCTGTGTTCTTTTTAGGACTATTCTCGCCTTCTTCAATGTGATCCTCTATTCCCCTTTGATTCTATTCCTTAGTTTCAGCTTGAACTCCTAGGTCCGTTTCTTCATTGTCAGGCTGAACTGTGTTTTCCTTCTCATTTATCGAAACAGGGTCGTTAACAGGGTCATCCAGGACTTTATCATCCTCAAACACTTGTTGGTTTTCCTTAGAGTCATGTTCACTATTTTTAGACTCCTCTATGTTGACTCCTTCTTTCTCATTCTTCTCTTGAAATTCTTCTTCCTCATTGGAACTTGTATTCCTACTTTCTGTTCCTCCCTCTTCCTCCAAGCTTTCCTCCCCAGACTTATCAGTTCTCTCCCATTCTATGTCCTCGTCAACATTCTAATTCTTGACACTAGGGGGCTTGATGGTTTTCTAGTTTGTTAAGCCTCCTTGTTGGTATTGTTAATGGGAAATATTTGTAGAGTTTATTTTTATCCTCCCAACTCAATCCTTCCTTTTAAATTTATCCAACTAGCTAACATATATTCAACCCCTTACACAATTAACATTGTTCATTATAGAGATGCAAAGGAAACTATTATGAAATTTTAAATGATTAAGATCCCAACTACAAAATAATTTCAATATTCCTTTTGAAACTTTAACTTCTATCTATTAAACTCCGTAATTTTTTAGGATCATTATCTCTTCATCTTGCATTAACACTTAGTGCATAATCATAATGTTAATCAAATTGATGCATGTTTAGATGATTGAGACATTATGCATATAAATGACTATATTTTAGTTACCATTGTGCAATATGTGAGATTCATAAGGTTTAGGATACATATAAATATTCTTTTTGTGTTTCACAATACTAAGAAATTACTACAAAATATCTTAGTAACTTTTGCACACACAAGATAATGTACCTCATAATCAAAATATTAACTTTAAAACTACATATATTAGATGAGGCATGTAACTAGATAGGTAGTGCTTTAGGCTAGAATTGCACCCTTGTGGGATAGTTTTTCAAGCTCTCTTGCTCCTAGCTACAATATTGGAACAACCTTAGGTTGTGGGTATCCTATAGTGAGGTTGAACCTCTAGGGTTTTTAATGAGGCTAGCTCCTCAGATGCTTCACCTTGGCTTGATTCCCACACTAAAACTTACCAATGACAAAGGAAAATGGAGAGAAAGATAACATGAAAGGGAAATCTAAGTTAAGGATGGTGATGCACCAAAATATGAAATGGTCCACTTTCAGCCTAGAAACCTTAACAACTACTAATGACCCTAACCAAGACATAAACTAATCTAATCCTATCTCAAGGCCAAAAGCATAAGTATTTTGTGTGGAGGTCAAAGGGAAACCCTACAATTTGAAGGATACAAATAAAAAGGTCTGTATGAGATGCTATAAACTTGTGACACTTCAAGAAAGGCACCAATGTCTAACACTTAACATAACCTACAAGGAAGTAAAAGAATTAAATCAAGATACATAGATAATCTATAGATGATGAAAAGGGACATACATTTACAATTTAAACTCCAATAATATAAACTTGACTTCAAACTAGAATCATAAAAGTTTATCATATTACTTCAAGAGAGTGTTTACAAGGAAATTTTGATAGATTAACCCTATCACTAGTTGAGGGATACTCTATTAGACTCAAAAGCCTCTATATATAGTAGAAAGGGATGAGAGAAAAAGGGGATTGTATGTGAAAATAGAGATGGGGGTCATAAATGGCTGAAACCACCACTATTGTCCTTGAGCTCCATTACATTCAAAGCATGAAACTACCCTTACCATGAGTAAAACCATCCATGATCACCAAAAATCTCCTCAAACCCCTCGTGCAATCAAGTCTCCCTTTTTTGCACTGAGAGAGCCATGTTGAAGGTAGCTACATATCTCTACGAAGTGTGACTGATTTTATCTTTGCATTAAAAACTTGGTGTGTTCCTTCACTTTGCATGTCTTTCATGTATAAGGATGAAATCCCCATATCTTTGAATCTAGATTGAGCCATGTTGCTTCTACGTTGAGCAGTTGTTTATCAAAGATGATGGCCATATCAAAGGATGAAGACCTCTCCATTTATTACACCTACTAGCTCCTACTTTGAAACCGGGACCAGATCTTTCTTATAGATGTAAAACCAATCTAAGGACATTGGTTTGCATGTATTCATTTATGCTGATGTAGGTCCATACAAATCTAAATGACTACTTGTAGGGGTTTAGATTTTGGCATTTATGGGCCCATGATGATATATTTGAAACCCAGTGGCTATTTAATGAGATTGAAATTTGACATTGGTATGAATGTCATGTTTACTTTAGACACTTTATTATGGCCTTTTTATTTTAAATAATTTTCTTGAATAATTTCTATGGACTTTTTTCCCAAAGCAATTAATCTTCAAACTTTCTAAGAATGATCTTTCAGATTTTGAAAAGTCCTTTGGAGAGGTGCCCTTATAAAGGAAAAGTATCTTTTGACCACTTTGAAAATGCCCCTTTCCAAAGGGAAAGTACCCTTCAAAACTTTTGTAAATGTCCTTTGGTTATTAGAAATGAACCATCAACTTTTTTTGGAAATGACCCTTTGAACAAATTTGCTTCAGCCACTTTCCTGAAAAAAGTCTTTGGGACTTTTGCAAAGGTCCACTTCCTCAAAATATACCATTTAGAATTGCTGCATAAGACACTTTGGCATGGAAATGACTCTTTACAAAAGTGTTTTGGCACATTGAAACTTGAAAATGTCCCTTTTTGTGGATAAAAGTGCCCTTCAGCATTTTGGGAAATGGGCTCTTAGGTTTTTTATTTCAGCACTTCTTCCCAAAGGAATTCATTTAGAATTTTTTCCTTTAGATTTTTATAAAATACCTTTTGTATTTTTATCCTTGGGTACTTTCTAAGAGAAAAATCCTTCAAGTATTTTATTTCAGACGAAATTTCTAAATTTTTTTTTATACTTATCCAAAAAGACATGAAACAAATCTCCTAAAATAAATAGTTCTTCAGGGAAATTGTTACAAAAAAATTTCCCCAATAGAATTTAGTATTTATCTTTTACTTCAGAAATTTTATCTAAAATAAATATCCCTTCTAAAAAAATTTCTTAGAAAACTTATATAAGGCACTTAGGAGTAAGCATGAAAACCTATACAAAATGTATAATATATACAATGGCTACAAACTCTTCTAATAATAAGGCTTTAGATGAATCCCATTGACTAGGATTGGTAGTACCTCTCCATCTAGTTGGGCCAATTGAAAACCATTATGTTGTTTGCATCGATGAATCAAATAAGGTCCAATCCACAAGCTGTCAAATTTGGTATTAATTTGTCTTGGCCTTGTTTGAATCCAACTTGAGGACTAGATCACTTTCCATGAAACCCATTGATATGGCTTACTTTTCAAAGGCTTTCTTGACTTGAGCTTGATGTGATTCTTGTGTTTTCATCACAAGGTCTCTCATTTCTTCAAGATCCATGAGTTCTACCAGTCTCACATGCACGGACTCATCATCCATCAACTCCAATTGATGGGCTAGTTCTAATGTAGGAAGCTCAAGGGAAATGGGAAACTTGGCCTCTTTATATATACTAAGACATATGGAGAATTTATAATGGCATCTTTAGGAGTCTCCCTATCAGCCCATAAGGTTATCTTTAGTTTAGTGTGCCAAGTGCTCTGATTCTCTTCCATAGTTATCCTAATGATTTTTAGAAAAATTTTATTTGTGGAATAAACCTATTAATTTCATTAAAGATAATAGTTGGAAGAGGTGCTAAGGTAGATGCCCATATTGAGAGCCCATTCACTCATTTTTGGACCAACAAATCCTAAAGAATTATCAGAAATGATAGTGGATGGAACACCAAACCTGATCACAATGATGTCATAGAATTCTAAGACTGCACCTTCATTATCTTCTTTCAATGTAATGGATTCCACCCACCTAGGGAAATAGTCAGTTGAAGTAAGCACCCATCTATGTCTTGCACTTGATGGAGGGTTGATCATTCTTATGAAATCTATCCCCCATTGCATGAAGGGTCACTCTACTTGAATTGGGTTGAGAGGAAAGGCTGACAATATTTTCTTATGCATAAATAAAGCACACTTTTGACACTTTCTTACCCATGCATATGTATCTTTGAAGAGGTTAGGCCAATAATAACCAACCCTCATTATCTTTGTTGTTGTGGTTCTAGTTGCAAAATGACCTCCTACAGGTCCATCATGGAATTGTTCCAAAATCTTAGTCACCTGGTCATTATCTATGCACCTAAGGATTACACCATTTAGACCTCTTATAAAAATATTACCACCTACTAATTCATAAGGTATGGACTAAAGTCTAAAATACCTTATTTTTGCCTTATCTAAACCCTAAAGGCATTCCCCTATTAGCAAAAAATGTGTTATATCATGGAATCAGCTCTTATGAAGTAGAGGTGCCTGCACCTATGAGTTATCTTTTTTCACCATGGAAAATTCTCTGTTCCCATCAAGGTCATCAACTATATGCTTACACAAACCATTACCTCTTACTAGCTTAGTGACCTTGATCTCCACATCATACTCGGTGACCTTGGTAATCCAACCAACTCATTTTTTTTTCATGTTTTTGTTAAGAAGGAAGTCTCTCACTTTAAAATGAGACACCATAAGATATATTTTTCTATTGGAGACAATTGGAATAAAAAAAATTAAGGCTTCTTACCACTACAAGGACTTATTTTTATATAAAACTATACCTCACCTCATACCTGTCAAGCCCCTGACTGAAAAATGCTATTAGTTGCTCAAGTCCTTCATTATTTTGCATCATCATAGCTGATATATTGTCAATATTGTAAAGGGCATACAATATGAAATCTCTTGAGAAATTAGGATTTATGAGTGTGGGTACTTGGCAATGGCCTGCTTTATAACCTCAAAGTCTAATTTACCTTCATTTGACCAAGTGAACACTTGGTTCTTCTTAAGCATGGTAATGATGGGTTTGAACAAGTTTCCAAAACTAAGTATAAACCTTCTCATGAAGTTTATTTTCCCAAGGAAACTCTGGATTCCTTTCTATTATTGGGTAAGGATAAGGCCAAGATGGAACTTATTCTATTAGGGTCAATAAATAGCCCTTTTTTTGAAACAATGTGACCCAAAAACTTACCTTCATAAATGGAAAACACACACTTCTTGGGATTCAAAGTGATCCCATACTCTCTATATCTCTCAACGATGAACCTCAGGTGGTCCTTATGTTCATTGGCATCCTTGGAGAAAACTATGATGTCATCCAAGTAGAAAAACACCATTTTATTTAGTATCCCTTAGAAATCCATGTCCATGGCTCTTAGGAAAGTTGCCCCAAAATTTCAAAATCCAAAATACATCTTTTGGTATGCATATGTGCCCCACTTTGTGGTGAAGGTAGTCTTTTGCTGATCTTCTTTCTTTACTAATACTTGGTTGTAACCTGAATATCCATCTAAAAGAGAAAAATGCTCTGAATCTACAACTTCCAAGAAGTTTCTCCATGGATGGTATAGGGTAATGTTCCTTCAATCAGACCCTTTTCAGGTCTCTAAATTCAACACATAGCATAATATCCAAACTCATTTTCCTTACAGGCACCAAATTGGCTACCCATGATGAGTGGTTGATGTGAAAGATGATATTGGATTCAATTAACTTGGTCATCTCTCTCCTCATAAGCTCTTTTATTTTGGGTTTAATGATCCTTTATTTTTGCCTCACAGGCTTAGCTTTAGCCTCCAGTTCTATAGTATGTTGGGTTGACTTTGGATCAAAACCTTTTAGGTCACTATATTCCCAAGCAAAGATGTCTAAATATTCCTTAAATAGTTCAATGAAAGCATGCATTTCTACCTCATTGCTTACCTTCCCAAGCTTGAGGAGCTCATCCTTGAAAATAAGGACTCTTTCATAGTTCTCCTCATCAGTTGACATCACTACCTTGTCTTTCCTCATATGGTCTCCCTCATCAGTTGACATCACTACCTTATCCTTCCTCATATGGTCTCCCTCATAGAAAATACTTTCAAGGGTGACGATCCCTTTATGAATTTTTTTAGACTTTAATTGAACAATTTGATCCTCATACCTATGTTGAAATTTACCTTGGTTCATTAAGGAAAACTATGCTTCCTACTGCAAGAAACAAACAATTTTTTTTATATCATTTTTGAAGACCTGCTAGTGGGCTTCATTATCTAGTATTGATGGCCTCATCACCACCTTGACATGTGGCTAAACCTTGGCCTCTTTTAGCTTACTTGGAATATCAAACTAGGCTCCTATAACTACCAACATGTTAGCATGCTAATTTTGGTTCCTTGGCATAACTTGAATGTTAAAGGCATTGAAATATTTAATTAGGTCCCATACTCTATTTTTTTAAGACCCTATCAAAGGATTCTTCATAATGTTTAGGCCCCTGACTTGGTTCACTATAAGCTCACTATCTCCATATGCTTGAAACTTCTTGATTCCCCTCTTATTGGCCCATTAGAGGCCATGGACTAGGCCTTCATATTATGTTGCATTAGAGGAGCAACTAAAATGGAACCTATAAGAAGATAAATACTTATCATCTAAAGGGGAAACCAGGATTGCCCCTGCACCTACTCCATTTTTTCTCCTTGAACCATCAAAGAACAACTTCCACGTACCATTGAGGTATTCCTTAGGTCTAATGATGGAAGGCATGAGTTGATTTTATTCATATAGTAAATAGACACCCATGTCTCTTTCTTTAATACCTTTCAAAGGGTTGATAAATTGATTATCCCCCCATATCTCATCCAAGAATAAGTTTGGAATCTCCTCAGGATAAGTATTTAGTTCTTGACCAATTGTAAATTCATCCTCATCAAGGATAGTATAATTAAGCTTTATGATGTTTGGCTAATGGGGCTCAATGTGAAATTGTGCCATGTGCTCAGCCTTGATTGATACCTTGTCCCATACCTTGTTCTTAATGTTATGTCTGCCCAATCTGCTATGAGATAGCCTCTTATCTTTGCTATGAATTTTCTAGAAAGGCATAACATAAAATGAGGAGGCACCTCTAGAATCAACACATCTTGAACCATTGAAACACTAGGACAAGCATGTATGGTCAAGCTCAAATTCTTGATGATACTAGATGGATTTTTGGAATAATTGTCAAGAAACAAAACTCAATTAGATTGAGGTTCTTACTTTAAACCAAGCTAGTATGCTATTGACTTTGGCATCACCGAAGTACTTACTCCACTCTCTACCATGCATTTATGTACCAAGGAGTCATCAATGATTAATGAAATATAAAATGGAGGAGGTTTGACCACCTTACTTGATCCTTTTTCCATAGGACCTTGGGTTGCATTGGTGAGGACCTCAATTTCTTTACTTGGTTGTTTGCCTATGGTTGTTGTAACACCTATCTTGGGGAAACCTTCTTGAAGTATATCCACTTGATCGAGCATGGAAATCATGTCCCACATCAGTAAATTCACACTATATTTCTTCATTTTCTCAATGATGTGGATTAGTGGACCACCAACCTTCACATATGCTTTGGGGTCCACTATTATTATTTGTTAAATTTACAATTTTTGTGGATCAAAATAGGTCCCTTGATTCTAATTTTTTATAGCTATTGGAACCTTTGGAGTAGTATCAAGTCCACTTGGTTTTGATAGAAATGGGGTAATAGTAGGGGGATCTTTGAGTACCCCCTGGTTTTCACTCAGATTCCTTCTTTTGAACATTGTATTAGCTCTACTAGAATGTATGCTTGGCTAGAACTAGCATGTTGATTGATTACATAGCACTCTTCTCGATCACTGATGTCCATCATAGCATCCATCTGGTTTGGTACCTAATCAAATCCTTGGTCCTGTTTAGACTATCCTAGTTTTGTCATCATGGGGATCTCTATGTTTTGAGCCATTAAGGCTTGATTGTATCCATAAGTAATAACTTGTTGCCATTGGTCATTGAATGCTTGGTTAAAATCATGAGTTGGGACAATGGATTACCCAAAAGATTGATCCCAAGGTATGGTCCCTTTAGCATCTTGAGCCATATTATTTTGAACAAGAACGAAGGAGTTAGAAGATCCTACAATATTTGGGTTATTGTTGCACTACTTATTATAGTTAGGCTATCTTTTCCCTTGCTCGCAATTCTAGTTTTAGAAATTTCCCTTGGAGGGTGGTCTATTCCTTTGATAAGATTGATTTTTAGGCTGATATGGAGCTAGATAAGTTTTATTGAACTGATCTTGCTACCTTTTAACATTTACTACATCAAAACCTAAGGATTGGAGCATACTCTTAAGTTTTAGGTAGCTTATTTGCTCTTGGGAATCACTTGATCTGCTAGTGGTAGACTTTTCCTATTTAGGTGAAGGTATAGTAACAATTATTGGAGTTGGAAGAATCAAATCAAGTGGGGGAATAACTACATGGGGTGGTATAATGTCAAGGAAAAGAGGCATTGGGGATCTAGGAGTAAGCTTGCTAGCCTAAACTAGGCAATTTTCTAATTTAATAGCCACTTTATAAGCATCTATAAATATGTCATTTCCAATGGATTGGATCATTACAACTATATCACTATTTAGAGCCTTCAAGTAGTATAGGAATGCAAAGTTAGGGGATGGTATAATAGAGGCTAGAATTATATCCTAAGCATTTTGAAATCTTGTGTTGAAGTCTTACATGACTTCATGGGGGGCTTTTTTTATTGTGGCAAGCTATTTTGCTTGTGACAAATGGTCACTCTTGTTTGAAAATATATTACACAAGGTCACTCCTAACTAATTCCATGATTGAATAGAATTAGGAGTTAAGCCTCTATACCAATATAAAGCTTTTCCCTTAAGGGATGCAGCTAACAGTCTAATATATATATTTTCTACAATGACATTATGGATATTGTAAACATTGGCTATGTCATTGATGTGTTCAACAGGGGTCATGGCTTGGTCTCCTATAAAATATGGGACACTTTTGAGACTTGATACTAGTATATGATCATATTATGGTAGATTCAAAGGAATTTGGCCACTGAAACCTACAAAATCTATTTTGGGAATCATGGTAATAGGGGGGACTATCAAGAGGTTGCTTGCAAGCGTAGGCCTTGAGACTAGGTTAGGAAAAAGTTTAATTACGTATGGCATAGTTTTGATGAACCTTAACCTTTTGGCTAAATATAAGGGGAGTTAAGAAAAATAAAAAAGAATACCTATAGAAGGTGATCTTGTGGTCACATTTAGCATGAAATATAGTTATTATTCTACCACTAGATTGATGAATGTTCTTTGGAGTCATCAGATACTAAAAGATGAAAGTTATAACCATTAAAAATTGATCAAACTAGCATCAAACTTGACCATTATTCCTCAAAAGTGGTCCCACTGGGCATGCTAGAAACTATTGTAGGCTATAATTACACCCTTGTGCGAGAGTTTTTTAGGCTCTCTCACTCCTAGCTAAAATATTGGAATAACCTCATGTTGTGGGTATCTTATAGTGAGGTTGAACCTCTAAGATTTTTAATGAGGGTAGCTCCCTAAATGCTTCACTTTGGTTTGATTCCCACACTAAAAATTATCACTGACTAAGGAAAAGGGAGAGAAAGATAACATAAAAGGGAAATCTAAGCTAAGGATGGCAATGCACCAAAATATGAAATGATCCTCTTTCAGCCTGGAAACCTTAACAACTACTAATGAACCTAACCAAGACACAAAATAATCTAATCCTATCTCAAGGACACAAACATAAGTATTTTATATGGAGGTTGAAGGGAAACCCTACAATTTGAAGGACACAAAGAAATAGGTATGTATGAGACATTATAAACTTGTGACACTATAAGAAAGGCACCAATGTTTAACACTTAACACAACCTACAAGGAACCAAAAGAATTAAATCAAGATACGTAGAGAATCTACAGATGATGAAAAGGGAGATACATCTACAAGTTAAACTCCAATAATGTATACTTGACTTCAGACTAGAATAAAAAAAACTTTATCTTATTGCTTTAAGAGAGTGTTTACAAAGCAATTTTGATAGAGTAAGCCTATCACCAGTCAAGGGATCCTATTTTAGACTCAAAATCCTTTATATATAGTAGAAAGAGATGAGAAAAGATGGGGATTGTGTGAGAAAATGGAGAGGTGGGTCATAAATGGCTACAACCACCACTATTGTCCTTGAGCTCTATTGCATTCAAAGCATGCAACTACCCTTACCATGAGTAAAACCATCCATGATCACCAAAAATCTCCTTGAACCCCTCATGCATTCAAGTCTCCCTTTTTGGCACTGAGAGAGCCACGTTGAAGGTAGCTACATGTCTCTACCAAGTGTGAGTTATTTTATCTTTGCATTAAAAAATTGGTGTGTTCCTTCACTTTGCATGTCTTGCATGTATAAGGATGAAATCCCCACATCTTTAAATCTAGATTGAGCCATGTTGCTTCTACATTGAGCAGTTGCTTGTCAAAGATGATGGCCATGTCAAAGGATGAAGACCTCTCCATTTATTGCACCTACTAGCTCCTAGTTTGAAACTTGGACCAAATCTTTTCCTATAGATGAAAAACCAATCTAAGGATATTGATTTTCCTATATTCATTTATGTCATTATAAGTCTATACAAATCCAAACAACTACTTTCAAGGGTTTAGATTTTGACATTTGTGCACCTGTCATGAGATATTTGAATCCCAATGACTATTTGTTAAGTTTGAACTTTGAAACTGGCATGAACATCATGTTTCCTTCAGATACTTTCTTGTGGGCCTTTTTATTCTAGATAATTTACTTGAAAATTTTCCACAGACTGTTTTCCCAAAGGAGTTAAACTTTGAACTTTCTAAGAATGACCCTTTGAATTTTGAGAAGTCCTTTGGAAAAGTACCCTTTCTAAAGGAAAAGTATCTTTTGACCACTTTGAAAATGCCCCTTCCCAAAGGGAAAGTACCCTTCAAAACTTTTTAAAATGTCCTTAGGTTATTTTAAATGAACCATCATCTTTTTTTGGAAAGGAACCTTTGAACAAATTTGCTTTGGCCACTTTCATAAAATAAAAGTCTTCAAGACTTTTGTAAAGGTCCACTTCCTCAAAATATACCCTTCAAAATTGCTTCATAAGACACCTTTCCATGGAAATGAATCTTTGGAAAAGTGTTTGGGCCCTTTGGAACTTGAAAAGGTCCCTTTTTGCCAAGAAAAGTGCCCTTCAACATTTTGGAAAATGGTCTCTCAAGGTTTTTTTTTCGGCACTTCTTCCCAAAGGAATTCTTTTTGAAGGAATTCCTTCAAAAAAAATTCCTTTATAATTTTGTCCTTTTTTGAGATAAAAATCATTCAAACCTTTTGTTTCAAACAAAATTTCTGAAATAATTTTGATACATAGCCAGAAGGACTAGAAATAAATCTCCCAAAATAAATAGGTCTTCAAGGAAATTATTGCAAAATAATTTCCCCAAAATAATTTAGTCTTTTTATTTTACTTCAAACATTTTTTCCAAAGTAAATATCCCTTTGGAAACTTTGTCTCAGATAACTTGTTTGAAAGAATTCAACACTTAGACAAAAAAAAGGTCCCAAAAAACATTATCTTAGCAAAGAAAACGCTGAAAGAATTCCAAAGTAAAGACATAGCCCACAAGTCTTTGTACATATCTTTTCCAAGGTATATAAGCCCTTCCAAACTTGTTCACAAAACTATTTTTTGACCTTCAAGATTTATAATTATGCTTAGCTTACTCATCTGGACCCAATCTTGGTATGTGGGCCAAAAAATGGCTAACAGGTAGGATGGCATGAAAATTTTACACAAGGTTTATCCAACATTATTTATTTCATGAATTTTGAAGTTTTCAAGTGATTATATATTTTGCATAACTTTACAGAGAGAAAATATTGCACAAGACTTCCAATATTAAAAGACTTATCCTTCTACTCATCTATATGTAACTTATCAGAGATCTCCATATAGAACTACATGCATTAATTCAAAAGTTATGAAAAGTAAAATTAATTACTTCAATCTATGTGTAGAGTAAATTATTTGAAAAGGTAACTCGATGCACATAAATTTTTTTGATAAATAATGCTCCAAAATTATGCATAATCATAGGGTTACATAAAACCACTTATTTATAACCAAAGTAATTTTTATTGATGCAAAATTGCATGTGAACCTAGATTTTCATGTATCATACAACTTGGGTATGTGAAATGAACCATGATCTCATACTCATGAACATTCTATAAGTCATTTTAGAGGTATTTCATACTTATAAAATTTTAATGTACTCATTGATGTCACATCCTCAAATTATATTTCTATCCAATTTAATATATATTATTTATAATCATTTCCACATGTCCCTTTTATAACTCAAGAATTAATCACCTTTTCAATTTCTTCTCTCTCCTTCTCTAGAATTTGTTTTATTAAATCTACTTCTCCAAAATTTATTCTTGTTCTCACATCACTACATTTTCCCTCATCTTAAGGTCAAAACTATTCCATTTATAAATTGGGAAAATTATTTATCCC
This sequence comes from Torreya grandis, assembly GCA_037957365.1. NCBI lineage: Eukaryota > Viridiplantae > Streptophyta > Pinopsida > Cupressales > Taxaceae > Torreya > Torreya grandis. The sequence goes on along the minus strand of JARHVA010003217.1, from coordinate 1,599,836 downwards.
ATTAGGTAACTCTTTCTTATATGTGTTGGACACAAACATCCTCAAAACTCTACGTGGTAAAACCTTATTTCACTTCAATTTTTTAAATGTTCCTTTTGGGGACATTTATTTCTTCAATTACAATAAGATCATGTCACTCAATTTTAATTCATGGTATCTCATTTTCAAGTCTACATGTTATAATTATTGTTTAATACTCCTATCTAATATAATTAACACTAGGTGTATGATATGAATATATTATCTAAAGTATTATACTAAAAAACTTTCCATATTTTTATCTTTAATGTCACATCATTTTATGACACATATTGAGATAAAACCATAAAAAATATTCAATGGCATCTAATTACTTTAGTTAACTAAATTTTTATATAAAAAATTAGTGTGTGTTAAGAGTGAATTCCAAAATATTGGCTTCTCTCAAACCAAACCTCACAACAAGCTATAAAAACTCTTGTTGACTATATTCATATAACCATCATTGTGAGGTTTATATGATCAAATTAATCATAGCATGGTGTTTAAATTAATTTAAAATTTCCTCTAGAAATGCCTTAAAAAATTATATCTCTATTATATACTATACTACACAACAATCCATGCAACCTAATTACTTCCATATAAAACATGTTAGATATATCTATAACATAATTATTATTATTCAATGCAATAAAATGATACATTTAGGAGAATATACCTAATCAAAAAAATACAATCATGGAATTTTTGCATTCTATGAAGTCCTCCAACAAAAATACACTTTATTGATTTGATGTCCAACTTAGTCCTTTTTTAATTTTGGAATATACATATAAACATCAAAACCAAAAAATCTAAGATGTTTGAGAAAGGGTTTCTTACCATTCCATGCTTATTATGGAGTTTTATCAGCCATGGTTGATGTGGGTGATCTATTTATCAAATATCAAGCAATCTTGACTGCTTCTACCCAAAATTTTATTTCTAATCCTATACCACTAAGGATTTTTCTCACCCTCTCCAATAGAGTCCTACTCATTATCTCTTATTGCGGTGTGTATATAATTTTATTTTGCAGTTTTATTTCATATTCCTTACAAAAATGATCAAAATTATTGGATTAGTATTCTCCACCATTGTCACTCCTCAAACCCTTAATCTTCTTTTTTGTCTAGTTTTTAACAAGATCCTTAAACTCCTTCAAGTTACTGAAAAACCTCATATTTAGTTTTGATATAATAAACCCAAGTTTTTCTCAAGTATTTATCTATAAAATAAACTTAATACAAATACTTACCCAAGGATGGAACCTACGTAGGTCCAAACACATCACTATGCACTAGACGCAAAATCCATTCTAATCTTATATCACTACTAGGAAAATTCACTCGAGTTTACTTACCAAACAAAGAATGCTCATAAAAATTAAACTATAATGGGAAGTTGAAATTTCCCTGAGCCAATATGTAATGCCTAAAGGAAATCATATCTAATGTGTCACATCCTTTGATCCACAACATTATCTTCTTTATAAGATATGCACAAGCTTGATCTAACATATTGTTCACCTTAAGAACTATAAAATTATTACATTTAAGACTTATAATTATTGCCATAAGCTTTAATAATTTTTCTAGACTCCTCTTGTCAATACCATTAATCCATAAACCATATAAAAACTATATTTATTAAGTACTACATGCACACCTGCATCATTGATATTACTTACAGATATCATATTTATAACCAAACATGGAATGTGTATACCACTAGGAAGGGTTTTAAACATTTCATATCTAAACCTCAACTTGAATCTCCCTAAACCTAAGAATATGACACCTCCATTGATATTTTCATATTAATATTCATATAACCACTCCTTATGATGGGTCATATGAAAATAGGCAACTAAGTCAATCAACCACACACCATCACATGCATGCAACCTTGAAGTTGCCAAGAATAAATCCCTAAGTCTTCACGAGAGAGATTTTATTCTAAAGATTTGGAATCATTAGATGAACTACCATTTTCAACCTTGTTATATTTATAATGGTTTTTGAAATGCCTTGTTTTACCATAATTCTAACATTTCTTCTTATTATTTTTCTTTAGTCTTAGATTTACCTATAGAATTTGACTATCCCAACTTTATTTTGGTTATTTCTTAGGAAATACATATTAAAAACAAAGAATACATTGTTTGATAATCCTCAATGTATTTACATCTCATTTTTTATAATTTTAAGGCTCCCACTATGTCCTCAAATTTTAATGTTGATACAATGGCTCTTATTTCCATAACTAAATTATCCCAAGAGTCGAGTCGAAAAAAAGCAAAGTAATACACATTTATTCTTCATTTATTTTAATTTCAACATAAATTAATTAAATTACCACAATACTGAAATCATTTATATGTTTATCTATAGAGTCATTGTCATTCATTCAACATAAATTAATTAAATTACCACAATATTGAAATCATTTATATGTTTATCTATAGAGTCATTGTCATTCATTCTCAATGAATACAACTTCTTTTGAAGAAATGGTTTGTTCACTAGAGACTTTGTCAAATACAAATTATCTAACATATTCCATAGCTATTTAAAAGTTTTACGCATCAATATATTTATAAAAAATAAATATAATTGACATAATCTAGTTTAACTCTTTACCTTGATATCTATATTTTCCTAATCTTCTATATTCATACCTGCAGGTTTCAATCTTGATACATCAACCCACTAAACTCTGTCCATAAGAAGATCATCCATCTTAATATTTCACAACTTAGAATGTTGACCATTTAATTTTTAAATACATATTATTGTGCTTCCCATAGTTATCCTTTACTATAAAAAAATCACACATAGAGGTCACACTCAAATAATAACTTATCACAGGTTTAAAAAACCCCAACTTGTCATGCAAAGCTAAGACCTAGATTTGATACCAAATGAAGAGAAAATATATATGATAAAATGAAATGAGATAATAAATACTAACATCATATTTAAGCCAAAGAAAAGATAAATTTAATAAATAACAAATTACAAAGTACATAATATTTGTCATGCAAAACCGTTTCAGGAAAAAACCTAGAGTAATACCCTCCTTTGCTATTTTATTAACTTAGCCATCTTGTAGTGAAATAAAATACTTGTATGTTCTAGTTTTACCCAACTATATCTGTGAGTATATATAATTTCATCAATAGGTATCCATCAAAGTGGTATTATAATACCATGGTACAAAAAATATGGGTTATATATAATATGGGATAAAATGACCCAAATATATAACAATATGGTTCAAAAAATAAGTTGGAGTGCTGCCCTAAAACCCATAAAGGGATACCCACCCCCAAACCCCTAAACTAACTAGCATCAGATTATTTTGGGGTTATCAACCTATCATGATGAAGGTGAGTAGGCCCCATTCTAGTTATTCAAAATATATGACATTGTTTCCAATATGCTTAAAATAATTTTGTGCTAAGTGGGTCCCCTTGCCTAGGGATAACTAACCAAAAAACATTGGTTAAATATAAAATTGATAAGAATTACAAAACAAGAATGATTTATAAGTAATGACATGTACCATTTGTTTTGACAATAGAGAAAGAGGCTCAAGGGTGAGAATGCATAAATGGTTGGTTTGGTATGTAGTTTGTGTGCTAAGTGGTTGCTCTTGCCTTGTGATTACTACAAAAAACACATCATGCCCATTAATGCAAACATTAAAATGCATAAGTTGATGGAAATTAGGAAACATGTGGATTTGTACCCTAAGCACTATAATTATGTATGAAATTTGTACCTTATTATGTGTAACTTATTAATGGATTAAAGGAGGGGTTTTAGGGATTTTTTAATGGATGGATAACTTTAGGGTATAGCTAGGGGGTTTCTTATAGGTTTTCATAATAGTCCTAAGTGAGGATTTCTATTATAGTATGTTTTAATTATAAATTATGATAATTTCTAAAATTACAATCAATTTTAATTAAATAAAATGTAAATTTGACAAAAAAAAACTTAATTTTAAAAATTACTACTTTCATGGATGATTAATATGAAAAATAAATTGAAGGGTGGCAAAAAATAACATGGATATCAATTTTTTGATGCAAAACAAATGAGTTTCCCTATTGAGTTATGGCACAACGTAGAATGAAGGTTCAATATTTATTTTTTATAATGGAAGTAATGGATATCTAGTATGTCTGCAAAATTGCGATCTATTTTTGAGGTATAAAAAATATCCATTTAGGTTTGTATATCCAATCCCTTTCAAAATATTAGATATATGTTTCCATTAAAAATGGACTTGTTTTAATTTCGATGCACTCACCAAAAAATGTTTTTTTGGGTGTTTCCACTTTTTGGTCTATTAAATTCTCACACACACCAACTTCTCTTCTCAAAACTAATTCAACGCTTCACACTTCTCTCATGCACATAAGGTATTGTTCCTTCAATTTATTAAAAACTATAATTTTATCCAAATATACAATGACAAACTTACTAAGAAAATGTTTTAGCACTTCTTTCATGAGTTTCATGATTATACTTGGTGCACTTTTTATCCCAATTGACATGACCAACCACTAATATAACCTTTGGACTTGAATGAAGTTTTCCACTCATAACCTTCCCTAATGCAAATTTGGTAATATCCACTTTTCAAGTCAATATTTGTGAATTCATTTAATCCACTCAAGAAATTGATCAAGTCATCCATGCACGACAATGGAAATTTGTACTTGGTAGTTTTTTTATTGATGGCTCTAGAATTAGATCATATTCTCAATTATCCACATTTATTTAGTGCTATCACTAATTAAACTAGGCATGGGATAAAATTTAATCTTGTCAACCCTTTGTTTATTCCTATACTTGTCTTTGCCTCCCCTCACTCTTGCTAGGTGTGAATTAAAATGTTATATTTTTTGGAAAATTATATTGTGGAATTAGATTCAAATGATTAATTATAATATGCATGGGGGACAAACCATTTGATATATCATTGGATATTATCTCTTCAAATTGTTCTAAAAAATCTTTTGCTTCATGCATAAGTGTTTCCTCTTCTACTACATTCTCAACTTGTTCTATCTTGGGAATGAAATCATAGTATGCCCTTTACTTGGCCTATTGTCCACCTCTTCAGTCTTGTCCTTCAGGGGATTTAGAGTGTACTTCATTAATTCCTTCACAAAAGTGTAGGTATTTTCATAGTCATTGCATTGCAGTTTTATATCAAACTATCAAGGTCTTCCTAGTAACATATGACATATATCCACGGGAATTATGGTGTACATGACTTCATATTTGTATGTGTAAGTTTTAAAAGTTAATAATAATTTCTCATTCACTAGAATAAAATGTCCTTTTAGAAACAAATTCACCTTATAGGGATTAAGTATGCAATCCTCTTTAGAAAAATATTATCTACCATCTCATTAGAAAAAATATTATCAGTGCTACCATTATCAACAAAAACATTGCAATATTATGATTAGATGTTTGAATAGCCTTGTAAATATCCTTCCTTTATACTAGTGTTTTCTCCTCTTTATTTGGTTTCAAGAACAATCTCTTCATTGTGACAGATTATCTACATCTTGGTTCTTCTTCTATAATGATTGACACAACACTCCCCTCATCTGCTTGTGTAATATTATTATTTGTCTCATTTATTCTACAACCATCATTATGTGCATGTTGGCACTTAAATGCTCTATGCCCCATTTAACCACATATAAAACATGTACCCATCAATCCTCTACCTCATCTTCATGCCCCATTTAACCACTTGAAGATTTGCATGCAAAATTATGCTGGAGAAGTCTTTCGAAAATCTTGCGCATTGTTCTCTCTGTAGTTACCTATATCCTCCAATCTAATTAGGTTTGAATTAAACTTGTGATATTTGAGAATTCTTTCGCAAACCTTGCGCATTGTCCACCAAAGTTGCTGTGAGTTTCTGTGGTGTGTACAAAAATATTTATGCGTAACTTACACAAATTGAGACTCTTAAGTTTGTGCAATAGTAATTAGATGATATGGATTTCTATGTATGGGATCGATCATCTGTACACACGTCAGTTTGATTCATGTTATGAATTTATGTCAGGTGTTAATAGAAGATAAATAGATAATTATCCTAACAGATTGTGGAGTGTAACGAATGAAAGCTGAGGAGCAGCAATGAAAATGGTCATTATCTGACAGTTTGAGGCAAACCATTTCATTTTTCTAATGGTTACCACCGCATCTATATAAAGAATAATCATCATTTTTAAAGGGGTTCACTAGAAGTTGGCCAGTTGGCTAATTTGGAAATGAAGGCTTTAGCTAGGGATAATCGAAATGAACTCTTCAAAGACTATGGGTTATGAAGATCAGTAAAAATGGTATCTAAATTAGAGAACCGAGTCCAGTGTAAATAGATATTTTTAGCAAGTCATAAGTTTGAGTAGTGACATAGGGTGTAGTGCATTTTATATAAGATTATTGTAATGGTTTCAATAGTTATAATCTAGTAATCAAAAGAAGGTGGTAATGTAGTGTATATGTAATTTGTAATATTTTTAATAAAGATTAAATTTGTTGTGTTATGTTATTTATATATAGATTGTGAATCAATTTAATATTGTATGTTAGATTTGTAGGATGTATGATTTTAAGTTTGTCTTTCATTGAACCTTTTAATTATGATTATATCATATTTTTAAATTATAATTAATAAATTAATTTTTAAAAAAGGAAATTAAATTTTAAATTTTTTTTATAATATGTAATATTCTTTGTAACATATATCTAAGAGAAATTTTGATGGACATATTTACATAATAAATAATTTATGCGTCTTAGAACTATAACTCCACACAAACATTATAGTATATTTGTATTTTAACATAATTTTAATCTATTTCCCATTTACAAGAATAGAAAATATTTAGTTAAAATTTTAAAATTAATTTTAAATAATATTCAATAAAAAATATTATTTTTTGTGAGATAAAAAATAGATTCTGACTTATTGAAAAAAATATATTGTAATGATGGATGATAATACATAAAATAAGAGTAATGAAAATTTTCATTATTATAAAGTAGAAACAATCTCACTTAAAGAATAACATTGATATTGAAAATTTCTTGAAAAAAAATTTTACAAAAAAATAAAATCATTCGTCTAATGTAAATTGTTTTGATGCATGATGTTTTGAGATTTATACATGATCTGAAAAAATACATTGAAATAAGACATCTTATATTTTGTGCTCCATAATTCCATAACCATCACAAAAGGTAAATTTGATTTTAATTTAGTAACACCTCTTACATTAAGGATTTTTAATAATTAAAAATAAGCCTAGATTTTAAGAGTAGGGGCAAAAAATTACGAGCAATGTTTTTTTTGTTGCCTTTCGTGATGATTGTGTCTCATCCAATGGTGTCTCGATCGCCACCAAAGCTTGTAAGCTCACTTGGAGAGCCAGTTGGATCCAGTTCGGCACAATTCAAAGCTCATATTAAGGGCATCAAGGATCCTTTGATCGATGGACACATGGAGGCTTTGGGGGATGGATGCCCTAAATCTTCAGGGCAGGTTAAAGCACAACGTAAGCCATCTCAAAAGAGTTATTATGGTTAATTTTTTGGCATTTCAAACCCTCCCTCCATTGTTGTAAGGTATGAGAAAATTGTGGTAGTTCTGGACAATGTTTTCAAAGATTCATCTAGGGATAAATCTTATGCTATTTTGGTCTCTGAGGGAGAGAAGTCAGTGGTAGAAGCGGCTAAGATTATTTTGTCTTTATCCTTTGTGGATGAGACTCTTAAGGAGGTGATCCAAAATGAGGAGTGGTTATCAGAATAGGGTTTGGTGTGCAAATTTGATAGATTTTGGCCTCACCTCCTTGCTCTCCATCAGTGGATTTTTAATTCATGGTGATCTTTAATGGAGGACAGTTTGGAATTATATCCATGTGATAGAGGTTATTTCATTGTGGTTTTTTATAGCCTTATTGATTGAAATAAGATTATTCAAGCAAATTCTTGGATCTGGAATCATCATCTCCTTTTGTTGAAACTTTGGTTCCTTTCTTTCAATCCTCTTCTAGAAAACCTCGTTGTCAAGCTTCCATTTGGGTGCAGTTGTCCTATATTTCTCTTTAGTTCTAGGTTGATTCTTGTTTGTCAGTGATTGGTGGAAACTTGGGAGAATTATTGAAAATTGATGTTTTTGCTTCAATTTTTTACTGAACCACCTTCACCAAGATTCTTGTATGTTTAGATATTTCTCAAGCTCTCCTATCCTCCATAGAATTAAAGGTTAAAAGTCATTATTGGACTCAAACCCTTGATTATGAGGGGTTTCCTTTTAGATGTCAGAGATGCTTCAAAACAAGTCATTTGGCTTCTTCTTTCCCTAGCTCTAAGCATAAAGTGGATTCTTCATGGTGGAAGGATACTTATGAGGATCATCTCTCTTATCATCCTTTTGTTGCTTCTTCTAAATTCACAAATGAAATTGTAGGAAAGTCTATAAGGGCAGAGGTTAGTTTGATTCAACCTGTGAATCTATCTATGATTTCGAAGGAGATAATTTCTTCTGAGGCTAGTTTAGTAGGGCCTTTGTATGGGGAAAAAGAGTGCATGAATGTTGTTTCCAGTGGTATCTCAAATGACAAGTATTCACCTTCTAGAGTGGTTTCAAGGAATTCAGATAATCAAGAAGATTGGATGGTTGTAAAGAGTAATAAAAAAGGGCATCTTATCCCTAAACCCTCCTCTATGATGCTTCATTCTCATAAAAAAGAGGGTAAAGGAGGAACATAATATAGTTGGATAAGCTTCTTTGGTATGTTTTGTAGTTGTTTGTCTTGGTGCATCATTGTTGATAATGCGATCATGCTTGCCCTGGGATTAATTCCTATGGTTGATGATACGCTTTCTCTTGTTTGATTTTAATTTATATTCTTATATTTAAGGGAAAGGGAACCACGCACCCTGATATCCATCCAAAAAAATAACATCTCCCACATAAAAGGGAACATACAAGAAGGAAAGATATCATGCCATTGGATAATATAAATATTTAGTCATAAGTATATATGTTAATAGAGTATTGATGGAATTAGTCTAGTTGAAATGAGTTATTTAGAAATCTCTTGTAATTAGTACTATTGTAAAGTTAATACATATCAAATTTAAAAACTAATAAAATATAAAATAAAATCTATTTTTTTCAACTATTTATTTTATCATATGAAAAATAATGATAAAATTTAATACATAAATACTATCAATATAATAAAATAAAGAATTGTTATTTTAAAAAGAAGCATAAGCATCTATAACTAGTCTAACATGTAAAATATAAATATAAACATAAATCAAAATTACAATTATAAATAAATACTATATCATAATAGATCCTCTTAACTCTTTTATTTATTTTTATGTTATATATATTTTTAAAATATCAAATTAAAACAAATAAAAATTTTAAACAACTTAAACATATCTAAAATTTATTTTCCAAATAAATACCTAAATGACAATTAAAACTTAAAACAATATAATATGATTCATTGATATATCCTATACTTATATTAAAGTTTATTGCCTCCGACTCTATTGCCCAATTGCATTATACCTTCCATGACCTACTTTCCCATTCGAAGACCCATCAATATGAAAAAAACTATAACCTCTAGTTGGTGTCGCATTGAATCCTAATGCAGTAGGATTAAAAACAGTAAATGCACAATTCTAAACCAATTACAATAAAAAATAACAATTTAAATAAGTATGAAAAATACAAATACTCGTGTCCAAAGGCATCCAAGTTTAGAAATTCATCAAAGGAGTTTCATGCTTGGAAATAAATGATTAAAACTTTAATAAAAATAAAAATGATTAAGCCCAAGTTACGTTTATACAAATTTACAAAATACAAATACAAAATTACATTTATAGTGTTGTCATCTGTTTCTAACCAATGTAAGTTACATAAACTAAGAAACAATTGTTTCATTTAGTGAGTTTCTGAAAAACTTCGGGTGGACGATTTATTTGACCATATAACAGGTAAAATGAATAAAATAGCGGCTTTAAGTAAAAACAAAATAAAAAAGCTTACGCTCACAAAGGCAGTCTAAACAATTGTAAAGAAAGGTTTGGTAGTACATTAGGAAATAGCTATATGATATATAGAAATCATGTGACGTCTAATATTTTTTTGGTTATATTTATCTATTAAATATTGTGGTGAATATATGTAACGATTTTTTATTTTTTATATTTCGAATCATTTTATCCACCAAAATAAAAGGTAGAGTCTAAATAATTGTAAAGAAAGATTTGTAAGTAAATTAAGAAATAGCTATATGATATAGAAATTATGTGACCTCTATGATTTTTGGTCATATATACCCACTAAATATTGTAGTGAACATACGTAATGAGTTTCTATTTTTTATGTTTCAAACCATTCCATCCACCAAAATGATTGAAGAGATGTTCAAGTGGATTCTCTTAATGTTACCAATGCAAACAAATCATCCACATTGAAATTTTCCATAATAGATCATATTCTCTTCACAATAATAAAATTAAAAAACAAAAATTGATTTGAACTTTTTAAGAAATGGGTGTGCTTAAAAGATTTAAGTATATATTTTAAAATATCTCTAAAGAGAGCAAGAATTATAGTTTAAAGTTAACTCAAATGAGGTAAAAATAAGGGGTACAAGATTGAGAGTTAAATTTTACTTAAATCTTGTTAGCTCGGAGTACATTTGGATAGAATATAAGATTTAAATGATCACATCTCCATTACTCCATGATCTTGTAAGGGATCTAAAAGAAAACGAAAAATAGGAAGCGACAGAGAGATGGCACTAAGCTTGACGCCATGATAAATGATAGGATAAGTGGGAAAACAAGGAGGGAGTATCCAAATTTCAAAAAGGGATGATGCTAGTTGTCTTCTTGCTCCACCTGAGCTCTATAAATTACCATCTTAGAGCAAGGATGAAAGGTTGGTGGTGAGGTTGATGTCATCGTTGTTAATAATGTTGTTATTGGGACTATAGTGAAGGTTGTTGATTATCAAGACTAATGTTATTGTGATGATTATTGGTGTCTCTACCCTAGAATAGAGACAAGGAATAATAACGACATGTTGCTTGAATTAGGGTAAATCTGTACCCTAGTGTACCCTACCCTAGTGTAAATCTGTTGTCATTGGTTATTAATATAATCATGGCTCTGTGTTAGCAATGTAGTATCATATCTTTATTTTCTTTCCTTGGTCAAAATGTTTTTATGGAGATGAATGCTTGTTGAGGTAATTACTTTTCCTAGTTTAATGTTACATGCTTGTTGAGAGGAACAACCAAGTGTCTAGGTTAGATAGGATTGGCATTGGCAGTCAAGATTAATACATATGCCCTTCTATTGATAACATCATTGACAACTAACCCTAACCCAATCTAGTTACTCTGCTTTATGCCTTGGGTGACCTAGGAAATGTTTTCCCCATGATATCTTGGCATAGGAACGAATGTCAATGGGTGCATAGATTAGTGTGCTGGTGTTCATGCCTTAGGAAAGAGTACCAACATTTTGGTTTCATTACCACAACATATCACATTTTTTTGAAGCAATGATGATGAGAATTAATGAATCGAATCTATACTGAGTGATGGTTAGAGCAAATAGAGTATAAGTTTGCTAAAGGTCACCCTAGTTGTAGAATTTGAATGCCTAAGAAGTGGGTTGAAAAAACTTACAAGATCTTTTGTATGCAATGTTTTTGTATGAATTACCAAGGCACCTCTATGTATGGCTTGCTGCATATTATTTGAATAAGAAGAGAAATATTGCATGAAAGTATATGTGGATAGAAACACGATTAGAACAGCTGTAAAATTCGGACATAATTTGAACTCAAGTTATGGACATATGGTAGCATGGTACATTAAAAAGTTACATTTTACAGTTCACTCTATCCACATATTTCTACCTTAAGGAAGTTGATTTCTAGTTCCTTCATGAACCTAGGGGTTCCTAACTTAGAAAGCTACCCTTGAAGATCAAGAAGTTGATGGTAGATATCAGAATTGAATATCTACCAATGGTTAGATAAATAACATCATGCATGATCGATAAGATGATTTGGGATGAAAAAATTAATGTAACTAGGAGAAATAGTAAGCATAAAGAGACCATAAATGAAGGAGTTTAAATCAACTTAGAATTGAGAAGGCACGAGTGTCTGAAAAGGGAAAATATTGAGGACCTTGGAGAGAAAAGGGAAGGGTTTGACTTAGGATGTGCTAGGAGTACCCACAAGGAGATGGGGAGGCATGAGGATGACTCTTGCATGTATGAATTACACCCTCACATGAACAATTTATATGATAAAATAAAGGATATAAAGATTTTGGATCATCCCTAGAAAATTTGCTAAGAAAGAGGGATAACCAAGAAGCACCTAACCTACCTATTCGAGCACATTCTTAAAAATTGTAGTCAAATTTTTGTGATTAAGTATCAATTAAAAAAGGTTATCAAATTAGAAGTGTGTGGTATTTTTCATTTTAAATATACATACTAGAGGATTGGTGATTGGAGGAGCAAGATGAACACTCCCACTGGGTGTAACAATGCAAAGTAGACAAACTAACACTAGTGTAATAGTCAATTCCCCTCAAAATACAAAAGTAAAAACTAGATCAGTTTCCACAATAGGAAGTAGTGGAACCAACCCAAGCACACAATGAAGTAATCCAACCCTAATGGTCTAAGTCATCTATGAGATGTCTCTAAACTTACCAAAATATCAAAGAATGGAGAATAGACCATTGAGCATGTCCACAAGTGTGAACTCATCTAGCATGCAAAGGGAATCACACAATCAAATTGAAAGGCGAGCCATTTCAATACAACTTTATAGGCATGTGCCAAAAATTAGTAGAGGAAGTATTAGCTAACGCAAATCATTATGGACTCTAACATTTTGAAGAAATTTTATATTTTGGAGTTTCAACAACAAAGCATTATAGAGTTGAAAGAGATTAGACAAGGCTCGTTAGAGAGTGTTTGTGCTTATGATGTAAGATTTAAGAACCTAGTATCAGATCTCTCATTTGTCCTTCACCTACTATAGCATGCCAATAGCTCATCGATGAAATACTTTCTCCTTATCGACATGCTTTGGTGATGAGGAACATTATAGAGCCATATGAAGCCTTAGAGGTTGCATTGAAAATTGAGATGGTAGGAAGTGTTAATGTTGGATTTTCTCAATCCTAGAAGCATAAAGTTCATTTATGAGTGCCATTATATAAAATTTAATGACCAATATCACATTGGATAATTGGAGTGGGATATGGTGTGCAAACTATAGGGTAGGAGGGCATTCATCCCAAAAAATTATTAAGGAAAAATGTGTACACACTCATAACATCCTAAGAATTATGTGGAAAGGACCATGACATATGAACTTGCCATTAGTTTACTTAAGAGACTCAGCTAGGATAGTAACATAATATAAGGTTCATGACACCTCTTCACATAAAATAATGAACTACAAAGTAGTAGGTGACTTGAGGGAGCACAATCTAAGACATGCAATAGCTAGAATGTTTGGACAAGATTTCATGAGTACAGACCATCACCAAGATAGTGAGGTCGAGGCACTGAGGGAAAGTTTGGTATAAATTTCCCACTTCAGTGATTTTACAAGTGTCAGTCACTAGATAACTTCCAATGAGATTGTCATGTGCATCCTAATTCCACTTATTACTGAAATAATCATAGGGTTGAGGATTGTACAGAACTATATGATAAAATCAAAAAGAATATCTGACATAAAAAAGATGTTGGAATGATTAAATGTGGATAAAAATATAATAAATTATGTCCAACTAACTAGGGAAAAGAAACTCAAGATCTATGCATCTAAGTCACGACAGGAAGTGGTTTGACTACTTAGTATGTAAACAATCCTACTGAGAAGGTTTATCTAGGATATGAATCACACAGAAGTGAAACCTCAAGGTAAAAAATGGACCCCCATGGATCACCATACTAAGATGGAATGTGATAGAAGGATATATTCTAAGAATCATTACATGTTATGCATAACCTATAGGGTGAGATTCAACATGTTTATTATCTAGTGGAGAAGGCAAAATAGATGTCACAGCCTAGGATAAGTAATCAGAGGGCCTAAGATGACCTTTATTAAATATTGTCCCATTTATGAATAGATGGGATGGTGTCCATGATAAGGGACCTACTATTTGACTACCAAGCCAAGTAACCCATGAACACATTAGGATTGATAATGGCTAGAGGATGAGATCTCTAGGTGATGACAAATTCCAAATATGACCAAGAATTTATATTGGATGTAAAAATTAATGGATGGAAGGTTTATGTTATCTTGTTAGATACTAACATTGAGGTCAATATCTTGACTAGGGATTCTAGGAGGAAAATGGGATTTTCCCCTTGTGGCCTTCACCCCACATATTATTCATGTAAAATAAGACTAAGGCATGAACATTGGGAATACTCCTTGATGTCAACATGGATATCATGTGAGCAAATTTCAAAGTTGACTTCGAATTAATTGAGTTGACAAAGTCTGATAACTACCCTACCCTACTTATTAGGCCATGTTGTTATGCCAATAATATAGACATACACTTCAAGTAGAGGTTTATGAGTTTTGAAAATGAGAAGGAATGTGTGGTTACTCCACTAACCATAGAGCTCAGGCCTCCATACATATAAATTGTGGATATGGAGGATAAGATAAATAACATTTATAATATCATAGCTATGGTACTAGATATTATTGAGCCAAATTTAGACTTCATACTTCACTAAGATGATGCATAATCACTCACTAATACCACCATTATATCTTGTGACTAATGAGTTCAGTAATATTAAAAAGAGATTATATGAAGTTGAAGCATCAACAAATTAGGACCCCATAAGAGATTGGTACAATGGAAAATAAATGAGAATGTCTATAAATTTGTCAAATAATTTTTTGTGTCATATGCATAAGGAAGGTAGTTAAGAGAGTGTTACACATCAACAAAGGTTGGCTCATAAAACTAGATCATTTCACAAGGATAGGTGACCTATAGCCATATATTTAGGACCTTGAGGTAACAATTCTAGCTGAATAAGAACACATAAATACCATGGTATATACACCAAATTACATTGTCACATGTTATTGGGCTACCCATAATCATAACCTTCCTACTTGGGTAAGCATCAAATAATCCATCCACATTTGATTTAGGCCAATGAACCACTACCACAAGCTTTCAACATACGGTGAAAGCTTATACCCCAACATACATATCTAGTCCTGTGAATATGCATTGGTTAGAAGACCCTCTTGTCTTCCTATTTAGATCTAGGTCCATGCCATCTAATAAACATTAATCACCTAGGCACTTGCATGGTAAATTATTATAGAAAAACTAAGAGAGATGTCCACTTAGGAAATGTTAAAACAAAAATTTGTACATGTCTTCACCTTCAAATCCAAGGATCTAAGGTTGATTGATCCCATTTAACAAATCCATCATGTCATATTTGAGGATGAGGTCATAATGTAAGAATGAGTATTACATTTGTATAAAGATAAAGGAGTGATCCTATTATTTTTGTTAGAATTGAATCACAAACAATGATTCTAATGAAGAGGATGGGAAAACATGGAAAGATAGGAACTAGTAGTACAGAAAGAGAAGAGAAGATAATATACAAGGTTGAATAAGAACTCAACAAGGGTGAGCTAAGTCATCTTCACATTGAGACCACTGAAGGTGAGTGTAAATTAGTGGACACACCCTCATAATAACTTCAATGCTATAGAGATCCATTGAAGACTATTATGTAAAACATCGACATAAAAGAAGAGCCCACGATCACCACCATTAGAGATTACTAGCTTGATGCAGAACTTACCCACAATATGGAGTTACTTTAGGTATTATAAGGCATATAACACAGGAGATTCATAGATATTGGTGGGATGTACTCCTCACTATGTAATATGATCACATTGGTTGAGGGTACAGGGCTTATCAAGAAGTGATCCAATTGAATGAACACCAACCTTTGGGCAAAGATAAAAATTTAGATTGATATTATGTTAGCCACATGTGTCATATATCCTATAGAAGAGTCTAGATGGGTAAGTACCATGGTCATTAGCATCAAGAAGGATGGGCACCTTTGGATTTATGTAGATTATCATCTTATGTATATAGCTTATGTCATGGACCCTTTTCCCACTCCACTGAAGAAAATATTGAAGGAGTGGTAGGTTTTGAGATATAAATTTTCATAAATGTCTTATTAGGATATCACCATGTCAAAATTGAAGAGTAATATAAGCCTAACGTTTTAGTGAATTTCTTTCTTATTATTTGAAAAGAGGAAAGAAGAAACTAAATATGTGTATTGTTGAAAAACCTAATTGATAGTGTGCACATTGAATCATAATATTATGAGGAGCTTCTCTTTGGCTTGGGAGGATGACCTATAGATAAGAAATCACTAAATCAAAAATATTTTTTAGACAAATAGTTGGGTGGATTTCTTAACAATAAATAGATCTTGGAAGTGAGATCTTCCTTAGGGGTTATCAATCCACATGTTTTAAATAATCATGTTTATAAATAGAAAAGAAGGTGTTTGCATCAATGAATCTAGAGGTATTGAAATTGAATACAAGATTGCTTGTTAGAGAGATAGACAAGAAATGATTAAATTAGTGATAAACTAAATAATACTACTACTGGAGGGTTGGGGTTCACTTCAAAAAATTTGAAAGGCATCTGTGAATAGGTAGAAACATAGATAATTAGGTTTGATTGGGTATAGGTAGGTGAAATTAGCTTGTTGGTTTTTATTGCCATAGTGACCATTAGTGATTGTAATGACCATCGGTGGTTAAGGAGACTATCAGCAGTTGAGATAACCATCTGTGGTTGGAAAGACCATCAGTAGTTGAGACCACCATTGATGGTTATTGTGTCTAGATCTGGGTTAGTAATGGACTGGTTAACGAGATCCAAAAGATGGATTTTGAGAGGTGGGTAAGACTTGGGTTGACTTTGAAATGGAAATAAATTTAATGAATACTAGGAATCAAGTACTTATCTTACAAGAAGTCAGATGGATGAATGGTTGAGGTAGTTAACTTATTGGTGGAATCTATCTTGATTTTGATAGAGTAATAGTACCTAAGATCTTGATGGAGAGGTAACAGTAAATTAGCTCTTTGATATGATTGTTGGATTGCTGATAGTGATTCACTTGTAAAGAAAAACTCCTAGATGCACAAGCTTTTGATAAAAATTATAGATTCATAGATGTTTGTAGATCTTGTTTCACCTCTTTTCTCCTCTCTCTTATAGGCAAGGTAAGAGAGTTGTAATAATATATGAACTGGGCCATCCAAAATTAACTCATTCATACAATGACTTATAATTGGAATTAGATGGGCTATTTTAAGAAAATCAAGATGAGTAAGGTTACATGATTGAGGTTGAAGAGGTGCACCCTGATCGTCAATGGTCAAGGTGACCATCGGTGGTCAAAGTGATCATCAGCAATCAAGTACCAAAGGGTAAAAAGGGTTAAAATGGTTAATTGGCTAGGTTAAGCTAGTTCATCCAAATTAGCTATGGGTTAGCTTTGTTAAGGGTCAAAGGTTTAAATGGTTTCAAAGGGGTCCTAAAGTAGTCTAAGGGGTATTTTGACATTCAAAATTGAAGTGTGCATATTTTTAGTGTATACATTTTTCCCCTTTTTGTTATGTGACTTGAAATGAATGAGCTATAAAATAAAAACCAATTATTGGTCAAAGGTCTGATTGCCTTGAGTATAGAAGGAGGCGTTCTTCCTCAAACTAGGAATCAATGAATAAAAGTAGAATTAGGTGCAGGTTTGTTAAGTGGTGTAAGGTGCATCACTAGGTGGTGACAAAAGGGGTGGGCATTGGAAAAGCAAACATGCACATAAAATGTGAATAAGTGTGATAGCCAAGATCACACATAGACTAAGGTTACTAATATTGGTAAAAATAAGGTTTGTTCTAGAAGTATAAGTGATAGGGTAACTAGTCCATAGCATTGGTCATAGCTTATAAAGTTACTCTATAAGTCTTCTAGATAAGGTTGGTATTTTTGTAGGTATCTGAGGTAGGAAGTGTTCCCTTGAAAAAAATAAATGGTTTTGTCATGAACTAGGTGGTACAAATGCTAATGGTCAACATGATAAAAATGGTCATTATGGTCAAAAATACCAAGCAAGTTTATCACAAAATATGCAAAAAATTTAGGTCAAAAATGGCCAACGTCAAGGTGGATGTGGTTTAATGGTTGGTTGGAGGAAGGTAATCCCCA
Organism: Torreya grandis; assembly: GCA_037957365.1. Taxonomy (NCBI): domain Eukaryota; kingdom Viridiplantae; phylum Streptophyta; class Pinopsida; order Cupressales; family Taxaceae; genus Torreya; species Torreya grandis. The sequence goes on along the minus strand of JARHVA010003217.1, from coordinate 1,581,376 downwards.
AAAGTTCAAGTGTTGGTTTGGGGGAGATTAGGTGATCTCAAAAATATTTCACTTAGGTACAAGTGCATAAAAAGGTTGTTTTGAAAATGTGGGCTTACGTGACTATGGATGATCAGGGATCCCAAGGTTAACTATTGAGAGTCTCTATAGCCATCGATGGCTAGCAGAAAACCCTAAAAATCTAGGATATATAAAAAAAAAGTGAAAATGAAATTTCATTATCACTATTAACATTTTGACCTCCATACTTTTCAATGATTTAGAATTTTGACATTTAGCTAAGTGGTTAAATTGAGTGTTTGGGTGAGATGTCGATTATAGATTAGTTGAGTGTGTGTGCACTAATCTAGCTGGGATCAGACTTGTAAGGCGGATGAAGATGTGACCAAGTAGTAGGATGTGGGTTTTGACCTTTATAGCAATTGAAGAATGCAGTAGGTGATGTTTTGAAATTTTTAGTTAGTTGATTTGGTCATTTGATAGTTGAATTTGTGTAATTTGGTTATTTGAAAAAAATAGGTTTGGGGGTTTTTTCCCTATTTTAGGTTCTAGGTGAAATTGAAAAATGTAGTGGATGAAATTTAAATTTGAATGAGGTTTTGAGTTAGGGTGGGTTTTAGGATATATTTTGGGATTTTTTTATTGTTTTTATTATTTTGGTATTGTTTTAGGTATGGTAAGTTTGAGGGTTTCATCAGTGGCGGTCACACACAGTGATCATTGGTGGTTCGACCCGACCATCGATAGTCAACTTGACCATTAGTGGTCAAACACTGAGTGAAAGAGGTTCGATAGAACCATTAATGGTTAGTGAATCATCAATGGTCAAACATCGAGGGAAAAAGGGTTTACTATACTGTCGATGGTTCAATGGAACCATCAATGGTTAAGTGCCTATTAACGAGGGGTTTGTTAAAAAAGGATGTAAATGAATGGTTTAAAATGTTTTTGAAAGTGGTGTGCGTAAATGAAAGTGTCATGTGTAATTTTAAGGTAGGTGATGTGTTGAGTGATGGGTTAGGATGGTTTAGGAAAAGTGTCAAGTTGGAATGTTGGGTAGAGAAGTTTGTTGGATAAAGTTAGGTGTTGTTTTTTATAGGTTTAGGTACAAGTGGCCTTGGTTATGGGTCACTGTAGTAGAGGGCTCCAGATGAGAGATGGTTGATGAGAATTATGATGATGGTTATGTCATATTTAATTTTTCTAGATTTGAAAAATTGACACTTTACCTATCTACTACTAGGATTATTGGTAGAGATGTTTAAAAGGACTGTGTTTGGGTGGGAACCAGTCTTACTAGTTTAGATATATATGGAGATCTAGAAATTCAAAGCTCAAATATTATATGGAATCAATGTTGGATTCATATTCCATTACTAGGCATATGAGCATATTTAGGTTCTGAGACCCCTAGGGATTCCATGGGATGCCTATGCATAGGTAGATTATAGAGTAGGTTTCTTGAGATGGAGGGGAGATTATACTTTGACAAGTGCTAGAGGAGGTGTCAGAGACATTGATTAGTTCTAAGATGCATTGGAAGGTTTGTTTGTAGGTGATGTGGTCTAGATACCATATGTGGGTTGTCCTAGGTGGACCCTTTATAGTTATCATACTCTATCTTTGTAGAGCAAAAGATGGATATATAGGTGAAGAGAGGGGGAGATGGAGCTTATCCTATTTGATCAAGTTTAGAGGTAGTTTGGTCTCATACTAGGGATTCCTAATATGTTCCCTAGATACAAGAGGGAGGATACAGAGTTTTTGTTAGCTAAGCCACAACCATCAAATTTAGTTTTTGACCATGAGGAGTTACCTGCAAGAAAAAGGATAGATGATGCCAATTTTGTTGATGGCTATGTAGGATGGTACTAAACCTGATATACAGTGGCAAATTTTGGATGGGATGATGGGATTCATCATGATATGGATGTGGATCTTATTGGAGTACAGGTACAGGGTGGTGGTCAAGATGGATAGGTAGGGGTAGCACTAGTCAATGTACAGACCCAGATTATAGGTTTACAGGGATAGGTGGCTACATTATAGGGCCAGATTGTCATTTTATAGGGTTAGGTTGCCATGTTGATAGGAGAGAGAGATCAGGCAAGGATTTCTATTGGGTTAGTGACTCAAGAGAGAGATACATTGAGGTAGAGGGTAGGAGTCGTGGTAGTACCATCAATGGACCACTTGATACAATCCTAATGACATAGTACTTAGCCATAGGTGAGGAATTGAGATACTATGAGGCTATAGTATTGGTATAGTTTCCACATGAACCAAGATATGGAGAGTATAGGGCCAATTTGTTAGGTGGTCTAGTTGTGGCTATTCTCCGATAGTGTGCCTCTATAGTGAGTGGACATAAATGCATCCCAAGAGGATTGACACCAAATGGTAGTGTAGGTGGAGGATTAGGAGGTACCAATGGTAGTGGTTCCCCAAGGGCATAATACATGACATGATAGATGTGCATGTTGATTTTTGATACTAGCCTGTATGCCAATGATGTGAGATGCACATGAGAGAGAGAGAGAGATGATATACATTTATTGCATGTATTATTTATGTGTACACATTATGATGTTATTTGACTCATGAGCTATATATATGTGATCTTAGTTTATTTCCTATACTCATGTTGTATGATTTTTATTTGGTGTTTATTGCTTATGATGTGATGTTTACATTGTCTATATGCTTAGCTAAGCATGATCTAGTTTTGGTTTATGGTTATGCTTCATGATTGCTTACGACATGCTAATTTTTTATGAGTATTTTGGATTTCATTATTTTTAGACATATGGTGGAAAATGGTTGATTTGTTTAAAATCTTATGGATGTGATTATCATGCATGGTACGGTTATGCTTACGATTATGGTTATGCTTATGGTTTAAGTTTATGATAAAACATAGCAGGTAGTTTAATTAACAACACTAGATGGGAGAATAAAAAATATAAATAAGAGACAAATGCCATAATGAAAATATCAACTAATCATGATACGATCAGTATAGAGCACGGTGTTTCTTCATTGACAAGGACTACAATAGAACTGAATTTGGATTGGTTTAATGAAAATAAGCCCTTCAAATGCTTTGCATGAGTATTCATTAGTTGTTTAAAAGGTTTCTTGGCCACATAATGCTAATTAAGCTCAAAAATCCCTTGCTTACAAGGGAGATGGGTGAAAAATGGAACCTTCTTGTGAGACAATCATGCCTCTTCTATAAGTGTCTGAACAATCAGTATAAACAAGTCTATGCCAAGCTATGTAGATTGATCGATGTGATAAGTATACTTATGAAATATAATTATGGATTCCACCTTATTATGCTACTTGAGAGCTAATTACAGCTTTAAATATTATTTTTCTTTTATTTTGATTGTGATAATGAACTTTTTGCTTTATTATCATATATGGGAAGTTGATCGATGCAAGAAGCTTCTAGAAAATTGCTATGTTTTTGACAAATGCTTTACTCAACCATCCTTCAAGGGAGTGGTTTAATTTTATATGCTTTGTTTTGATGCTCTTGGTAACTATCCTTCGAGGGAATAGTCTATCTTATTTTGATAATTTTTCTAAATAAAGTTTCAACAACTATCCTTCAAGGGAACAGTCTACGAATGCCAGGAGTGACCCATGATTACTAATTATTAGGATAGTATAAATTTGATTTCTTTAATTTTGCTGGACATAGATGTTCTTAGGCCAACTTAGTGGTCCACCTTTATGGAGGCAAAACTAAGATCACAAGAAGGTTTCTTAGGTATAAAAGAGGTTTAGGTGACAACAATCATGGGGATCCATCTTGAAAATGAGTGGAAAGTACTATGAGAACCATGTCATGGGTAAATACATGGTACTCATTGTTTAATATTAGGTTATGACTATGACAGATAATCACATGATTCATTTTTGATCGATTACCCCTAAAATAGGGAAATGAATGTGGGTGGATAACAAGGGATGAGCTTAAGTTAAATAAAAGGTGAACTTGATCCTTCTTAACAAAAGAATAGGCATAAATGCAAAGATTGAGGGGCTCATGCTCTAGGTGGCCTTTAAGAGAAGACAACCAATAAGCCCTTGATCCATACTTGTGGGTTATGATATAAGGTCAAATCCAATTGAAAGTAAACTTTCCTTGTTTTTTTCCACATTAGTGACATATTGATTTTCCTTTAGGATGAGGTCTTTGATATTGAATTATTGTACTTTAAGGTGTTTTTTATAGGTACACTTGATGTGATTTTGATACACATGAAGATGGGTAAGGGTTGTTAAATGATCCTCATCGAGTATCTCAAGCTAGGCTAGATGGTGTTGATGATACTCACTCTCAAAAATAAGATCTTTCAAATATATGTTAAGGGATGAGATTTATAAATTGAGAGGCAAGATAGATTTAGCTGCAAATACAAGATAAAATGGGGTAGCACCCATGGGGATTATAATGCCAGTACGATATGCCCACAAGGTGAAGGGGATGTGTAAATGCCAATCCTAACCTAATTTATTAACCATTTTAGTTAGCATATTATTAAGGGTTTTGTTAGAAGCTTCTACCTATCCATTTTATTAAGGGACATATGGCAAGGATAAACTTAACTTAATGTTGAATGCATTACATAAACCCTGGACTTACTTATTCTTAAAGGATTTATCATTGTTAGTGATAATCTTATGAGGAACACTGAAGTGGTAGATATATGATGGTTGATAATGTCAACAATATTTTTTGATTTGGTAAAGACTAGAGGAATATCCTCTACCCACTTGGTAAAATACTCAATCATAGTGATAATAAAATGTTGTCATTATGAGGAATGGGGATTAATTTCTCCAATGAGGTCTAGACCCCATTATGAAAAGGGCCAAAAATCAGTAGAGACTCGAAGGCTATGGCTAGGTGTGTGATGAAAATTAGCATGTTGTTAACACTTAGCACACTTTTTCACATAATCATAATAGTCTTGGTTAAGGTTACACTAAAAATCCAATATAGAGGATGTTCTTAGTTACATTGAGGCCACTAAAGTGTCCCCCATAGATTCCATTGTGCATTTCCTTCATAGCACGAGAGGCTTCATGAATATGCAGGCAATGAAATAAGAGGCCATCAAAGATGTGATTATAAAAAAATAATCCTATTATGGTATAGTGTGATGTGATCTAGATAAATTCTCTTCAAGCATTCCTATAAAGGCTAGAAGGAACTATGCCAAGGTTAAGGTAGTCAAAGGTTTGTTGATACCAAAGGTTAGGTTGGGTCTCCTATATATTAAAAATGGTGAGATAATTTGGTTTGACATAAGATGGTTATGTAAGTTAGTGTATAATGATAGATGGCTTAGAATCCAAAGTTGTAAACATGATTTGAGAGGTGAGGGAAGCCATAGTGTTGGCAAACTTATTGGCAGATCATGGGGTTGACTGGATGTGGTAGTTTTCAAATGATGATAAGAGTTCATCAAATATTTACTTTTGCTATTATAAAACACCATTATTACACTATTAATAGCCATTGATTTAATTGAACAAAAGTTGGGAGCCACCAAAGTTATTGATTATTTTGACTCCCAAGGCTAAGGTAGTCTAAAGGCCTATCACTAGGGCTTTATACTCAACCATGTTATTGGTACATTCAAAATCAATCTTGAAGGACAGAGGGAGAGGTTCACCATCAAAGGGAATAAGGATGATACCAGCTCCACCACCATGTTGACATTTTGATCTATCGAAGAACATCGGACTTGATAGGTAAAGCCCACCTAAGAGAGGGTCGTAATGGACTCATCCAAAAACTCAAGGGGATGAGGTTGGTGGAAAAGGGATATCTTCATCAACAATGGTGGTGGTAGGTGTTTTGGGTTTATTTTTTTTGGGTAGGATGAAACCAAGCCAATGCTTCTCATGATATTTCTTAGTCTCAATGGAGACTAACTCATGTGGGATGTTTTCATACCATCCAAGACCAAAGCCTTTCTAAGCACACTAATGGAGGTATATCTTGGAAAAACTTGGATTATCTAGGTAGGATAAACTAGAAGTGAAAGGTCAAGGTGAGGAAGATGTGGCAGAAGCACCAAGGGGTTTGTCAAGTCCCCTATACAAAAAATGGATCTAACAGTTGGGAGGTCCAAAGGGAATGATATTTTTGACATTGGGGTCATATCTCAGCTAGTTGGTGAGTTACCCATAATCATGAGTAGGGAAAGCATTGAGTGATAAAAGCTGATATTCCCCTAGTGAAAGGTGATGAAATGTTTATTCTAAAGGATCCATAATAGGGATCTGATCGAAAGTGATAGATGAGCTAGTTAATGCCTTGTTGGTATAAGGGGGTATGGCATCCACTTTGGTGGTTGACGATTGGGTTTTAGTTGTTGAAGGTGTGTTGGATGGGGGTATGAGGACATCATTGGGGTGATAGGTCATGTTGCATGTTAAGAAAGGACTTGGGTCAGCTTAGATAGTGATGACTTGGCCTTCATGGTCAAACTTAATGCAATAGTGGAGGGTGGAAGGAATGCAACCCATGTAATGGATCTAAAGTCATCCTATCAACATATCATATTAGAATTATCCTTCCACTACATAGAAAAGTTTTGGGAGTGTGTGGGGTCATATAAATATATATATATATGAAGGATGACAATACCCAAGGTAGTGTCCATGGTATCATTGAAGGAATGAAGGATGATTGAGGATTCAGACATGACATTATCCAACAAGTTAAGTTTGTTGTAGGAATGAGAGAAGATGATGTTAATGCTAGATCCTTCATCAATCATGACCCATTTAATGCAGGTTTGGTTGATGTAAATGGTAATAATGAGAGGTATATATGGGCATTCAGGGTAGATGGAAGGTATTTCCAAAACCTTGAAGGTAACAAGGTTGAAAACTTGAAGGGCACCAAAAAAGGTGGGTAGAGGTTGAGGTTCCTTAGGTTGGACCTCATTAGATTACAAAGCCTCAATTAGTTCTTGGTGGTAATGGGAAGAGGTAGAGATCAACTCATACAATCTCATCTTCACTAAGGCTTGGTGAAGTTGCTTGAGGATAACACTCTTGATGGATTTTGAGGGGTTAGATTGGGAGGAACCTAAAATAGACACTTTAGGTCTAGTTGAATATGGAGATGGTTGGGTGTGCATTAATTAGGAGGTTGAAGATGGATATGTCTAAGGGATCGACACCTTAGGTTTCCCCTTATCCTTATGTTGTGATCTAGTGACCATGTTGATAGTATAAATAGAAGGAGAGGTTAAGGTAGTAGATAGGTTATAATCATCTTCACTCTTAGGTGAGAGTGGATGAGTAGGTAAGTTTTAGGTATGTATGTTTGACAGTTGGATTTGTATGGGTTCCATAGGAGGTTCATTTGTTAGTAGATCATTCTCATTATAAAGATGGTGGATAAGGGTTTGGGGAGATTTGTAATTCTCTTTGTCATGGCTTGGTGTCCTATGATAAGTACAAACTTTGTGATCATTGTACCACGTAGTTTTTGAAGCTAGAGGGTCAAAGGGCTTGATGGGTGGTAAGTCAAAATAAGAAGTTTCCAATAACCTATGAAATATTTTTGAATAGGATTCAACCAAAGGTGGTAAAGGTTTACTGGTGTTTTCCTTGATGGTTGGGGTAGAAGGTTGCTTACGAATAGGTTTGGTGGTAGGTGCCTGGGGTAAAGTGATATGCTTGGTCGATGGTTTTAGTTTTGATGAGCTATAGGTAGAGGATTACAAGGTAGGTAGCCTATTTATTATTGGTGAAGTAAAGAGAGGTGTGTTAGAAAGTAGTTATGAAGGTGTAACCAAGAGAGATGGTATGGTTTTGGTAGAGAGGATGGGATTCATGTTCAAGGTAGAGGGATGAGGTCCTAAGATGGAAGGCAAGGTTGAGGCAGGCAATATTTGATCTCTTAGGCCTTTAGGTGGTTTTATGTCTTTGGTGCTTTGGTTTGTTGCTTGGTTATTGATTTTGGTGAGGTAAGCTCCACCTTCATAGATGGGTGGTTGAGGCTCTATTTGGGAAAGGTACCAAGGTTCTTAGTTAGTTTGGTATGAGAAGGTGGTTTGATTACTTGAGATTAAGGTGCTTTGGATGAATTAGGAATTGTTAGGTTGGTAGGATTTGTTATAGGTTTGGTTGATAGGGTAGGAGTGTAGATAGTGCAAGTGGTAGGTTGGTCTGCTAAGGGTTTGGTTGGAGGTTATTGCTTGATGATATAAGGTAGGCCCAATTGCTAATAGAAGGTATCCCAATCCATGTCAGGGTTGGATATGAACTCTAATTTTTTCACTAAATAAGAGAATCATTTGTAAGCTAGTTTTATTCCCTAGATAGTGGACCTAAAAGATAAGCCCATGGCTTGAGACATAGGGGGGACATTATCCTCTTCCTCAACTAAAGGATGAAACATTTGAATGAGTGAATTATTTGTGGGAGAAGTGGATATGGGGATTTCCTCTTTAGGAATGATTTTCATGGGAGTGATGAGTTTATTGGTAGTTGGAATTGAATACAAGATGGGTATTTGGTTTGGTATGTTGGTTAAGGGGGAGGTTGATGGATCCACTAGCTCAATAACTGAAGGGAGTGAGAGGGGTGGTTCTTTCACTTGGGTTTCCAAAAGAGGAGACGATAACTCTGCTACCTCAATAAGTGGAGAGGGTGATGGATATGTAGGTTGGTCAATAGGTTCTTTAGCATCGAGTGTGTCAAGAACCATGTTAACATTGTGGGCATTATGAGAGAACTCAACTATGTTACTCTCATTTTTAGTGGGATCATGATATGGAAAAGGTTTCCTAAATATATCAAGGACTTGGTTTGGTGGTGTATTGGGGTTATCCAATGTGAGCTCTCCCTTATCAATGAGTGATTGGAAAATACTCTTGAAGGTGTTGTACCTACTAATGCCATACCCTATCACACAGTGGAAGGCACATAGATAATTCTCATTGTACCAACTAGGTGTGGGACAAGAAGAGTCAAATTTCTAGGATGGAATGATAAGAGTAAGTTAAATGAGTTTTGATTTTAATAACTTCTCCAAAATAGAAGCATATGACTCTCCAAGTGGACTAAATTAATTCAATTTTCTATGGTTTTGGTTCTTCATGTTTTGCTTTGAATAATTAGAGGGTTTTAGTTGGTTGACTAATGGTGGGGGAGCAACTTTAAGGACAACTGTATTCATGGTTCCCTTTCCCTTGGTATTGGTATTGGAAGGGTTGTTTGGTTTGGAAGAAGAAGTCTCATTATTTTTATAGGTATAGCTCTTGTTCTTGAGTTTTAGCTTACCTTCATTAATGGCTCATTTCTCTAACTTACATGCCATGGTAAAATCTTCATCAAAGGTTCAGAAGCTTTGGATATGTAGTGTAGAGGAGATCTTCTTGGCACATGCCTGAGCAAAGAGCTTTATGAATTCAAGTTGAGGCAAGCATAAGGATAGTTATTTAATTAGGCTCATTTAATAAGCCACAAAATTAGCAACAGATTCATCCTCAAATTGTCGAATAGAATAGAGGTTAGTGATAGACTATTTCTTGGAGATATTGATTTTAAAAATGGTCCAAGAAGGTTTGAGACAGTTGGTGAAGGAGAAGATGGAATGTTTGGGTAAGGCACTATAACAATCTAAGGTCAGGCTAGCTAGAGACATGGGAAAGGTGTGGATAATAAGGGCATCATCATAGATGGTGAAATATCAAGCATGCCTAAATTCCCTAAGGTATTGTTGGGGATCTTCCTTAATTTGAAACATAGAGAAATTGAAATTTTCCCATTAGGGAAGATATAGCTTGATAGGAATGGATGGATGGATGGATGGGCTCAATATAGATTTGGTCATCTGACAATATGTGATGGGCACCACAAATAGATGAATCTAGGGTGGTCATATTGTCTATAATCATATTTATTAGGTATTCTTGGGGTTGTGAACCTCAAGGGTTATAAGATGCATACTATTACGATGGTTGGGAGACATATTAATAGTGGAAAAAAGGTTGGGAGGTTACCACATATGGGTAGGTGGATATCAATGATTAGGTAGAAGATACATAAGGATAGGTAGAGGTAGGTGGTTAGCTAACGGGTACATGCTCTTTTAGGTTAGGGATGTAGCCAAAGGTTGGCCCAAGGGGTGATTGTTAGATATGAGTGGTAGTTTGGTTGATGACCAATGGAAGGGTGGTGACCCTTGTATTAACCGGTGGTAAGGTGGAGGGTATGGACACCATAAGGATTTGAAGCAGAGTGGTGGTTTATGGGTTGGATGTATCTAGAGGAAGGTTGTAAGTGCTAGAGGTAAGTACTCCTATTGTTAAGGAGTGGTTGGTAGGAGTAGAAGGTATAAGGGTAGTGGTGGTTTAGGTTGTTTGGTTTTCAATGATTGTTTCAAATGGGTTGTTGGTTGATGCAGAGGCTTGGGTAGTTAATGGTTGGGTTGTGACCATAGAAATGGAGGTACTCCTCATGAGGTGGGGAGGTATGCCATAAGGTAAATCTATGGGTGGAATCAAAACTAGGATATCATAAGATGTGGTTATAAGAAAATGTTGTAAGGCTATAAGATTATTATCTAGGAAAGAAACAAAACTTGCATCTCCTTAAATGACCTCCCAAGGGAAAGTAGGACTTCCTGAAGGGTGAGGAGAGTTTACTAGTTTAGAGGTATAGTCTATGGATGAAGAGGTAGGTTGACTTGGTGATGGGTTTTACTCCCAAGGTCTCTTCACTACTAGTGAGTGAGAACCATATGAGATAGGGGAGATAGAAAGCAAAAATAACCTCACTACTCAAACAAAGAAAACATAAGAAAATGATCAAAGATGTGAAATCACACTCTAAGAGATACATTAAGCCCTATAGTTTTAATTAATCTCACTTTTGAATTATGCCTTAAAAAGTTGTGTGACTAAAATTGGTTTGCAAAATAGTTACTATAAAGGAAATCTAAGTTTGGTTTTAGGATATGTTTAGGCAATCAAAAGGAATCTATATTGGAATCAATACATGGCTTGGTATTGGGGCCTACCCCTTCACTTCACACACCATAGTGATAAGGGTGTTAGGTGCTTATCTAAAATGTATTGATATCTAGAGATTATACTCAACTAGAGAGCTGAGTTGGTTCTCCCCTTGGTAATGATCTCCAAGTAGGATCATCTAGAAAGGGTAAGGTTGTTGCTAGGTAATGAAATCCTAGTCAGGTCTTGTCTCAATTTTGTTTAATGTTTAACTAATGAAAGTGGTTTTCTTTAGTGTGTGAAACAAAGAGTGAATCTACAATAGATTACTTTGTCTATAAGCTAAGTTATGTAAACTAAAATTTCAATCAATCAATTTATGCACTTAATTTAAAGTCCAAAAGAAACTTTTGATTTCATTAATGAGTAATCAATAGAGATAAAATGCAAGAAAATAATAACCTAAGTAAAGACACAAGGGTCTCATCGGGTGTGCCAGAATGTTTCAATGAATTTCTTGCTTATTACTAGGAAAGAGGAAAGAAGAAACTAAGTATAGGTATATTTGAAAACCCTTATTTATAGTGTGCACATTGAATCAAAAGATTGTGAAGAGATCCTCTTTGGCTTGGGAGGATGACCTATAGATAATAAATCACTAAAGCAAGCTTATTTGTTAGACAAAAAGTTGGGTGGATTGCTTAGAAATAGCTAAATCCTAGAAATGAGAGCTTCTTTAGGGGCTATCAATCCACACATTTTAAACAATCAATTTTATAAAAAGAAAAGAAGGTGCTTGCATCAATGAATTTAGAGGTACTAAAATTGAATACAAGAATTCTTACTAGAGAAATAGACTATAAATGATTAAATTAGTGATAAACTAATAAATACTAGTGCTAAAGGGTTGGGGTCCACTTCAAAAAATTTGAAAGGGGTCTGTGAATAGGAAGGAACATAGAAAAATAGGTTTGATTGGGTATAGGTAGGTGAAATTAGCTTCCTAGTTTTTATTTCCACAGTGACCATTGGTGGTTGGGATGACCATTAGTGGTTGGGATGATCATTAGAAATTAAGGTGACCATTGGTCATTGAGATAACCATTGGTGGTTGGATAGACTGTCAATAGTTGAGACAACCATTAATGGTTATTATGTTTGGATCTGGGTTGGTAAAAGACTAGTTGATGAGATCCAAAATATGGATTTTGAGAGGTGGGTAAGACCTGGGTTGATTTTGAAATGGAAACAAAGTAAATGAATACTAGGAATCAAGTACTTTTCTTTACAAAAATTTAGTTGGGTAGATGGTTGAGGTAGTTAACCTGTTGGTGTAATCTAGCTCAATTATGATAAAGTAACAGTTTCTGCGATATTGATGGAGAGGTGGAGGCAAATTAGATCTTTTATATGGTTACCAGATTATTGATAGTGATTAAATTGTAAAGAGAAACTCCTAGATGCACAAGATCTTGATAACAATTACAAATTCATATATGCTTGTAGATCCTTTTTGACCTCTTTTCTCCTCTCTCTTATAGGCAATACAAGAGAGTTACAATAGTACATGAACTAAGCCTTCCAAAATTAACTTGTCCATATAATGACTCACAACTAGAATTAGATGAGCTATTTTTAGAAAACCAAGGTAGGTAATCTTACATTCTTGAGTTTGAGGAGGTGCACCTTGACCATTGATGATTAGGGTGACCATTTTCAGTCAACCTGACCATTGGTAGTCAAGTGCTATAGGGTAAAAAGGGTTAAATCGCTAGGTTGAGCCGGTTGAGCCAAACTGACTGTAGGTTAGCTCTGTCAATGGTCAAAGGGTTAAATGGTCCCAATAGGGTCCTAATGTGGTCTAAAGGGTATTTTGACACTCAGAATCCCAGTGTGAAAATTTTGGGTGTCTACACCTAGGACCACCTTTGTGATCGAGTGGATCCCATTTGTATACAATGTCATGCCCTTTGGGCTCAATAATGTTCCTATCATGTTTTCACACATTGTGATTGTGGTGTTTAAATATGTTTTCCACCAATCTATCTAGTTATACCTAGATTACTATATAGTAAATGGGATTTTAAGGGACCACCATGATAATATGAGACTCATACTCAAGTGGTGCTAATAACTACAAATTTCACTCAACTTGAATAAATGTGTATTAACCACACCATTTTCTCCTAACTCAGCTATATCATTTACAAATATGGGGTTCTTGTAGATCTAAAAAAGTGTCAATCATACTTTAGCTTGAGGTGCCTACCAGTTAGTTGAGATATGCATTTCTTGGGACACACTAGATATTACAAAAAATTCATCTAAAAGTATGTAAATATAGTCTCACCCTTAGAATAAATTTTGAAAAAAGATAATCCATTTATATGGGGAAGGGAATAGGAGGAAGCTTTTGAGACACTAAAACAAAAGTTGGCCAGTGATCCTATCTTATAGTTCCTAAACTAGAGAACCCTATTTCACATCCATGTTGATGCTTTTAGAATCTCCATTGGTGTTATTTTATCCCAACCTTAGGATAATAATACTGATCACCTAATCTACTTCACTATCAAGAAGCTTACTCCTACAAAACAAAATAATATGATAATGAAATAAGTATTGGGTATGATATATGCTCTCCAAAAGTTTTTACACTACCTATTGGCCACCTATTTTTTTTTTTACAGACCATGAGAAATTCTAGCTCACAATAGGGGTCAAGATGAGAAAACATAATCTATGACTTGACCACCTTTCTCAGGTAACCACTGGCAAAGATGTGTAACCTATTAGGGATGGCATGTTTGATGGACATATATATAAAGTACAATATGACCCAAAATAACTTGGTTATATTACAACATTTATCACTTTAGGGATCACACTAAATAGCCTAACTAACAAAAAGAAGTAGCTAGCCCTTCGCACTACCCACTATTAACTCATTATCAGATAACTATACAAGCAAGGACATGATGAGGTGTTATGGTGATGTGTGATTTTTCATGAACATAACTATCTTGTGAGATTACCATGAAGGATTCACTAGAGGGCACTCTACCAATGAGGAAACCACCTAAAATATTGTTCTTCTCAAGATGTTTTTGACCAATTATTATTCATGATGCCAAGGAATACACACAAGTTTGATGTTTGCCAAAGGATCAAGAAGCTAAACCATTGACATGAAATGCTCTTGTACCAATCCTCATGCAATCCCACTTTGAAAAATGTTTCATTAACTTTATAGGTCCTATTACACTTGTGCAATGAATTGGTCATGTTACATCATTTCCACCACTAACTAGTTCACTTGATGGACCAAAGTTATGTCTATCAATAATTTCACTATAACCATATCTAGCTAATTCCTATGGTAAAATATTATTAGAAGGTATGTATGCCTTCTAAGATTGACTAATGAATTAGTCACTCATTTCATCAATGAGTTAGTGTAAATACTCTTATTAGAATTCATGATCACCCATCATAAAACTACACCATACCACCCATAGGCTAATGACACTATAGAAGCCTTCAAAAATATTATAGGCCACTAACTCATATATATTTGTGACATAGGACCTACATCTTGGGATGATCAAGTATCAGTTGTCCTGTTGTCATATAACATAAACTATAAGCCAATCAATAAGTATAATCCTTTTCAGTTGGTATTTGGATAGAGGGGGTGTTTCCAATTAATTTCTTGGTTCCATCCCATCACATAGCCAAAATTGGTTGCCTAGATAACCTTGAATCCCTCATAACATGAATTGAATAATTATATAATTTATATGAGAGGTGTATCCTCACCGACTAGATCTAAGCCACTCAAGACGCATGATAAAAGGTATAACATGACTAACATATTACATGGAAAATATTTATTAAAGGTTATAAAGTCCTTTTATATGGTTCTAAATACCTCAGACACCCTTGAAAATTATAAATATATTATCTTGGCACATATATAATTGACATAATACTCTAAATTAATTCATGTAATCTTTAAACTCTTAATGGGGAAATTATTCCTAGGCATTTTAATAGCAATCGGATCAACCCATATCATGTCTAATACTAACCATGTAATGTAATAATAAAGTGTATGCCACTTATTTTTTTATTTTATTTGCTTGGGTTATTTTAGGCTTGTTTTATCATCTCTATTGATACATCATCTAGGATACTATATTGTGCACTCCTCTTAATATCTATCCAAGTGAGTTAAGTGGGGAATTTATTCATAATATCACCATGTTAGGCATTTAATTATTCCAAGTAAGGAGAGCCATGACCCATTAATATACAAATATCTTTCAATAAATATTTATGAGGCAATATCATGAATATTTCTAAAGTATTGATCTCCTCCTTTACCCTCTAAATTGCTTATACATTTTATATTTCTTGACTAAAGGACTGGACACATAATTTAGTGTGGGGTAAATAAATGAAATTCTAAAGCAAGACAACCACATAACTACCTCAAATGGGAAAAATCAAATTAAAAGTGTCAAATAAAAATTTCAAATTCCAATACTTTAGCCAACCTAACAACTAGCACAAGCACAGTGAAGATAGAATACCACATGTAGGAAGAGACAGGACCACCACATCAAATATGTAGCATAATTGAGAGGGGAGTCTCAAAAAAATTGGTAAGGATAATAAAGATGTAAACATGAAAATTTTATCCCATCACACAAAAAATAAATCTAGGAAGAAGATATAGAGAAAATAAGGGATATAAACTTTGAACCTAGGGATAATTAGGGATGTTAAGGGAAACAACTAGGAATAAATTTAGGAAGGACTACAATTAGGTATGAAACCAAAGTCAAAAGAGGAAAATAAAAGAACCATATCTTGGACATCTTATTGTGGACCCTATAGTTGAGGATAAAATAGCCACCTCAAAAAGAGTAGGGGATGAGGAGCCCTTGATAGTTAAAAAAAGAATAAAAGAAACCAAAAGAGGTGAAATGAATTAGTCAATAAAATAAAGGTCTAGGAAACAAGCTGAGGTTGTAACCATTTCACAACCCATAAAAATGGACTACTCAAAGATGTAATATCTAGATAGTGTGGAATATGGAGAATAATGGGATTCTAGAGTGTATACATCCAAAATAAAGGATGCCAACTATCATAATGCACACCGTGAAGTTGAACTAATTAATGAACATCTAATAGAAACTAGTTGGAATCCCATTCACAATGACCATGTGAGAAGACATCTAGAAGAATTTGGTATATTTCAACTCTGAGAACTCCCCTTCTTTGGTAAAGTGTAAGAACTGTTAACATTTATTATATCTCATATTCATGAAGATTGGATGTAATTTACAATAAAAAGAATGCAGATAATGTATTAGATTCATAAGGCCATAGGGCTAGCCCAAACTAGTGTTGACATAGGGAAAACACTAGGAAACATGCATAAACTCACCTAACAGCCCAATAGTTAAAATACAAGAAAGTAGGATATGATTTCCCTATCCCCAACATAAGTCATAAAACCATCATGGTGGAAATAGGATTGGTAAGTGCCAAACTCGACCTAGTGGGATGATGGGAAGAGATAATTTATAACTTCTTGTATATAGCGTTTGAAATTTTAAAGGTAAACAAACTTAATATGGCCAAATAGATGGTATAGCTCACCATTGAGGAAATATAAAAGCCACATAGGGGGAAGGAAAGATCAGATCAGTGTTATCCTTATGATACTAGTGTTTGATGAGATCAAAGTCCTTGAAGGTATAAATGGGAGAGAGTGTTTAACTTTCCCCAAACACCATAGATCCCCTATTATCAAGTATCATAATTTTAACTACCTAATAATGATAACAAAAAAATAAAAATCAATGTTCACATAATAGAACACACACTTGTGAGAAGCCCTAGGAGAATAATGTTGCATCTTGAGGTTTATACGTGAAATAGTGAAGGTCCAAACTCAATTTATGGTAATGAAACATTTTACTATGGATAATATTAGGCAAGAGGATGGGAATATGTCCCCACAACTGTAGTTACCCTAAAGTTTCACACTATAATACTTCATGAATGCATTCAATAACATAAAAGACATGGAGAAGATTAAATCAGATGCCTATATGATTGATGCTGACATCTACACCATGTGCACCACTTATGTGAAATAAGTGAGAGTAACCATGAGATATTATGATGAAGTGGAAAGGTGAGAATGTGAAATTTTTCATTCCATCCATATCCATGACAAGCCATATTGGCTATACTACTACCTAAAGCCATTAAAATGATATGAAAATATAAGGGCTAAAATGTTGAAAAGATCTTAGTCCTCCACATATTAGCCAATAGTCTTAAATGCCTATGTAAGACACAAAGGAGATAGTGAAAGGAGAGGATTATGTCCACCTTTAGCTACACCAGGTGGATCAAGAGAAGGGAAGATAAATGAAAGGATTAAGAGAAGATGAGGGAGATAAGAAAGGAATGCATCCATAAATTATTCATAAGGGAGGGAAGAATTACATCCCATGCAAACACCTAGAATCTAAGAAGAAGAAAAAGCTATGGGTAAATCCTTAGATAAAGAAGAGGCATGAAGACAAAAATTAAAGAAAGAGTAGGAATTGATGATCCTTGCAGCCAATTTAGAGGACCCTTATTCATAATAAGTGCATCTAACTAGAAATAAAACCAAGTGGGAAGAAGTACCTTGGCTTCCCCATCTGAAGCTAAATTGATATCAACCCTATAACCAGAGGGAAGAGAATCATCCCCATCAATTTTAAAATAAAAAATAAAGGGTATAATGGGCACAAATGAAATGGAACATGGGATAGAAGAGGAAGGCCATGTTAGGCATAGGTCCCAAATGGAAGATTCCCCATAAAAATCCTCATCCAATAAAAATTGTGAATAAATATTGGAGGATCCCATAATAAATATGGTAGAGCACTCAAAGGAGTAAATTAATATCCAAGGTGGCTTTGAAGATGGGCAACCATAGGATGAAGAGAGCGAGCAGTTACAAGCTAAATTGTGAAGAGAAGGAGAATAAGGAGGGCCAGGGGAAGGTGAGGTCATTATCATATAAATCATTGTTTGGAATACAATGATACTATTTTATATAAGCTAAAAAGTGAGGTACATAATGAGAACTTATATTTTTGGGATCCTTGGTAATAGATCAAGATTCTTTAATAACTCGATGAAAATTATCCTTTTCTTTAGAATATTTTAGGGAGGATCTAATTCATAAATTTACAAATGAGCTAAGGTCATGTACACTATAACTATCCATTCAAGACCGAGGAATTTCCTCATAAAACATAGGAGATTCACCAAGCTACAAGTTTAGAATGCCCTACTAAAGTTGGTTACTAAAGTAAGTTAACATAATTTTATAAATACAAGGACCTTTCATTAGTAGCATAGAATTTTAAGTGTTAGAGATTTGTCAATGATTTCATGGTGATGTGGTGAAGTCATCCAAGTTATTGGATGAATTACCTTGTTAGCCTAATTGACAATGATAAAGTGTGCAATGTGTTTTTTCTAGTATACTTGATAGAGGCTTGGTTAATCTTTAGTTTTAACATATCTAGAGATGTTCAATAATGAGTATTGAGTATTGAACATTTACAAGGAGTCCTATATGAGGTTTTATATGATTTTAGTGATTTTTTGCATGAGTATATTTCATCTAGTTGATCATTATTTTCATTTAGACCTTTTGGGTCCAGTGGTATAAAATCTAAGTAGGCAGTTTGTTGATGTCACCATTGCCATATGTGGATGAGTCAGGTGGAGTTGTTAATTTGGTTATAATCACATTTGTACCTAGTTTTTATGAATAAAATTAAAGTCTAGTGATTAAGAATTATAAAATATATACAAGTGCAAAGTTAGGATCTCAGGCATTTTGACAATGTTTTCCCATACTTAGCCAAATTTGCAATGTGGCAAGAAAAGATGAGTAGCAATTTTGATGGTGGTATATCTCACACATGTGGATGTTTTAGGAGAAGGTGATCATATGGATTTTTTTAATTTTTTTACTGTTTTATTTTTTATAAATTGTGGGAAAAGCAATGAAGTGCATCAAAATCTATGCATGTGCAAATTTGGCCTTTCCAGATAGTTGTAAGCATAGTTGGCTCTATGAATAGATAAACTTGAGGAGGCATTTTAATGTCAATATATCTCAAAGTGTAATGGTTTTAGGACCATATTGACATATTTTTGGATTATCGTATGTGAGGATATCATATGGTAAAAATTTTAGAACATGCATTTGAGTGAAGCAATATAAATGGAGGTACCGAGTTGACCTTTCAGGCAGATAAACAATGGTCCCCATACTTAGTCTATTTTGCACAATGTTAAAGACCAAGACCAAATGGAGATCTTATGGCTCATGATAATTAATACAATGAATATATATGCTGTACATCAATTCAAATATGTAAAATTATTTTAACATTATCAAATTTAAAGATCAATACCAAATGAAGATCCAACGATGCACAGGCGATCATACAAGATTGATCTACCAATGCTTGTTGAGCAAGATGATAAGAAATGCATGATGTTTAACATTATAAGTGATCAAAAATAATTTCAGGGTGCTAAGTTTCATGATTATTAGGGTTATTATAAACATTTAATGGTGATCTCTATAAGATAAATATTGGGTTGATCTGTAGAGATTGATGGTGCATATTGAGTCAATATTGTAAGATTGCACAATATGAGGTCAATTATTAGAGGTTTAATGTTTGGTAGTGGAAAACTATGAGTTAAATATAAATATTAATAAAATAAGATAAATGGTGTGTGATTAATCTAAATTAATGAGGACATGATATGTGAACATAGTGTTCATTGTTTAAATGTGACCATTTGAATTCAAATATTTGAATTTAACAAAAGAAAGACTAATGCCTAGTTCATGAGCCATAACTTTAGATCTATGTATAATTTGACCATGGTATAAAAATTTAATATGTAGAAGACTCCAATTTTAATTTTTAAATATATATTTTAAGGTATTATTATATGTACAAACAAAGATATGGAGCTTCAAAGCTGACTATATGTTTGACTATGTTCTGCACGTAACTCAAGAAGGGTAATTAAGCTCATTATATTGTTGTTTAGATTTTAATGATGAATTAGTTATTATATAATGTTTTATCTCCATGATGATAATTTTTTTGAATTATGAAGGGTCAACCAATCTTATGTAGTATGAAAAAATATGTAGAAGTTGATTGTGTATTCGTTCATGGTGATTGTGTGCACAAAATGTTGTTTGAGCAAATTATGAATTGGTAAAAGAGTGTTTTGGTGACTGCAATCATTTGAGGATTTGAAAGGGGTCATTTTGGATGGATCCATGAATTTGGAAGTGTTTATGTGTTTTTAGTTTTCTTAAAAAGTGTTAATGAGGTGAATGGGTCTCTGTAGGACCTAAAAGGTGACTTAGGCCTATTTGAAAGAGTGTTGTGCTTAAGTGTGACCCATATAAGATTCCTTAAGGATGAAGTCATGTATTGTGGCCAAAAATTAAATATTATGATCTTGATATTCATGAATTATCTATATATAGTGAAACTAAATATGATGGTTTCTAGACTTTAGACAAAACTTGTGCAAGGTATGCATGTGAGATTTGTGGAGCGAAGGAGAAGTAGATATGCTTAGTGGATGGGTTGAGAAGAAAAGTAGATTTTTCACTATGTGTATGACCTATAGGTCATATTTTTTATGTAACAATAGTGTTCTTGTAGTTTTAGGATATGTGAATAGGTTTGAGTGTGCATATGAGGATAGCTTGATTGAAGAAGGAGAGAGATTGTGGCATGCCTATGTGAGAGGTCTGCATGAGATAGAGAGGGATTTTGTGTAGGTATTTAAAAAATAGGGATCCATCATTAGGTGTTGAAGACATCAATTTTTAATGTGGATGTGTTCACTTCAAAGGAGGGTTTAAAGGACTTGATATTCCTTAAGGGTAGTTACTAATTATGAAACAGGTGTTTCACTAAAGGCCTTTGATCAGGAGGATTTGATCCAGGTTTTTTGGTCTAAAGGATTTGACTAGTCTCTTATTTATAATTTACTATAGGATAAGTAGTCCATGTGTTTTAAGTTTGAGAGTGGGTTTTATTCCCCATGAGGGTTTCCCAACAGAACTATGTGATATGTGTTTGATCTTGTGTATGCATTGAATGAATGAGCTCTCTTGTTAATGTTACTTAATCTAGTTGTTATATGTTGATTATCTAATAGTTTGAAAGGATTAGAATTGAAATTTTAATATCTAGGCTCACTGACTTACCCCCCCACTCTCAATTATTATACATCTAATAATTGGTATCACAGTAGGTCTTTTGGTAAAGGCTTGATAGCTTGAAGGTGATCCAAGGTACAATATGGATAGTCATAAATGAGGTTTTTCTACTAAGTAATCACTGATGTTCAATAGATCTAATTATTCCTTTTAGAGTTTAAGGATGAGGATATACATTATGTCCCTAGGGTTTGATGTATGGCAATCTGTTATGGATGGTTATGTTGTTTATACTTCTCCTCCATATAGTATTGTAGATAAGAAGTTGTTTGAGAATAATTCCAAGGCAATGAATTCCATCACTTGTGGTCTTATAGAGACTAAGTTCACTAAGGTAATCCATTCTAAATATAATAAATAACTATGGAAGAATATGTAGATCATTTATGAAGTAGATTCAAATGTCAATCTTGATAATTTGTAGACTCACAAAATGAAATTTGAAAGTCTTAAAATGAATGAAGAAGATTTTGTGGCATCCTTTCTATATAGAGTTGATGATATTTTGAACATCATCAGAGGTCTTGGAGAGAACCTTGAAGAGGCTACTATAGTTCAAAAAAATTTAAGGTATTTATCCCTTAGGTTTTATCTAAAGGTATCTGCTATAGAAGAAAGTCATGATCTGACTCAGTTAAAGATGGATCAATTGCATGGCACCCTTACTACCTATGATATGAGGAAGAATGATGATATACTACCAAATAAGGAAGTAGATTTCAAGACAAAAATAAAAACAAAGAATAAGTTTGAAGGTAAGAAACCCAAGGAGGATGACATTTTTTATGTAGATGAGGATGAACTAATTGCTTCAATTTCAAGGAAATTGAAAACAGGTTCAGGCAAGTATAAGTGTAAACAACCCCTCAAATGCTTCAATTGTGGAGAGGTAGGATATTTTAATAATAATTTCCCTCATAATTATAATAAGGATGATGATGAAGATCATGATCAAGCTCATGATGATGACAAGAGATCATTCAAGTTTGATAAAAGTAAAAAGGGAATTAGAAGGTTTGACAACAAGAAGAGGTACTTCAAGGACAAGAAGGGTCTCTACACCAAAGAAGATTACAGCTCATCAGATGAGAGTGAAGTCAGTGACTTAGATTATGATCATGAATATTATGGCCTTATTAAAGATGAAGCCCTATTCATGGCTAAAGAAGGTAGTTGCTCACATAAAAAGGAGTATACTTGGAGTGATTTAGATGATGATGAAGATGAGATGGACTATGAGACTACATTGATAAATTCTCTTAAAGAACTAAAGATTGAGAAGAAGATCAATAAGTAGATGAAATATAAACTCAGGGAATTTGAGGAGTAATTTAGTGTGTATGAGGCAAGAATGGATGAAGACACCAAGGATCATGAAGATATGGTTAATCATCTCAGTTGTGAATTGAAAATTCTATCTACAACCCTGAAATCTAAAGAAGATGAATGTCAAAGGTATGTAATTGAAAATGAGTCATTGAAATATAAATTAGAGAAGATATATAATAATTTAATGTCATTTTTGAGATTTAAAAAGAGGTCAAGAAATCCAGACAATATTATAAATGATCAAAATTATGCAAGTGATAATAGTAGTCTTGGATACCAAGAAAAACTAGAGATTACAACTCAAGACAAGATGAAGACTAATGTGAATAAGGATAATCATAGTTTGAAGTCAAATCATTAGACAAGGAATGAAGGTACTAACACAATAAAGATAAATTAGAGAAAATAACCAAATTTCATGAGGTTTAAAAATTTCCATAGTTACTGCTATACTTGTAATTAGTTTGGACATATATATATATAGAGAATGTAGAAGACCTATTAGAAATGAGTTTGCATGCGATGATGATAGGGGTCATGAATCAAAATATGTGATAAATGTTGATTTTTTTAACTATCTTAATGAGGGAAATTTTGCTAAGCATTGTCCAAATAAGGAAAGGTAAGGTGAGTCTTCTTCAAAAAGAGCAATTTGTTTTAATTGTCATGACATTGGACACATTGATGGTTTTTGTCTAAAAAATCTAAGACAATTTGAGTTTCCATTAAGGAGTATTGTTATCTACAACTGTGAATGGAGAGGTCACATTTTTATATTCTAAAATCAATGGTCTACAAGTTAGAATAGGTTTAATTAGGCTCCTAGAGTGTAAGGAAGATAGCAAGTCAGCTCATGGAAACCAAAGGTGGTAAGTGTGAGTCATAATGAGATTTCAGGTCCAAGTAATCCATTTTCTATGGTTAATAATGCTTTAGAAGGTGAAGAGTGCCAAGAGCTCTCATTGTCTTTTCATGTTGTGAATGAAGAGACCAAGCTCAAGGAGAATACCAAGGTACTGTTTGAGGCTAGTCCTGAGATGTGTATCAATCCAAGTGAGAATCCTATTGTTTTTGAATAAGCGTCATTTAAATAACATCAATTATCAGTACCTAGTGATGAGGTTAAGAACAACAAGGTTGATTCTTCAAAAGAAAAGGTATGTCAAGATTCCATAATTTCTCCATGTGTTGTCAATTTTATCTTAGAATAGAAAGAGTGATATATAAAAGGAACCAATTGTCATAGTTTAGACTAAGAAGAAGAAGTATAAGAGAAATAAATATTATAGCTATAAGAGGATTCTTATGATTATTGAGATGTGGGCCATTACTGGTTTCAGTTTGTTTTAGAGCATTGCGATGCAAAAGATATCTCTATCCATTATTCTTAAGAGACTCCTTTCAGTAGAAAATTAAGTGTTGTTGTGGTGTTCTTCAGATGGTCCTATAAGGATAGAGATGAGTGTTTTTATTCAGAGCAGGTATGTCCAGGTAGAAGATATGTTGTGGTGATGTCAAAGTTATATATGGTCAATCTATAGGTTCAGATTGAAGGTTTTCAAGAGGAAAAAGAGGATTTATGATTTTTCAAGATGATATTTTTGCATAGAAAGGTTTCTTAACCTTATTATAGCATGATCTAGGTGGTATTGTGGTCTAAAGGTATGTTAAAGTCAAATTGGAGATTTTTGAGTACTCTCAATTTTTTTAGTCTTTGGATTAAGGGCAAGCAGGCTTAAATTGAATTATAGGATGTATGGGTTCCCAAATATGTAGATACTCAAATATTGTTCTATAAGTGTGTGATGGGTATCTCTAGGTGCACAAAAAGTTTCATAGGTGGAGGTTGACTAGAAGGAGGTTTATTGACTCTATTTGTTTAGAGATTCTAGGGTTTTAGGCTCTTCTAGACAAGTGGTTTGCCTTTTGATTTGAGGTATGAGGATTATTAATAGATTTAATGGGCAAAATGGGTTATCAAATCAAGCTTCATATAGATTTGAAGGTTTGTGTTTTTCAAATTGTTCATGTATTTGTGAAGATGGAGACTTAATTGATAAGTAGGTTTTTGAAGTAAGTATGTTGCATAGGATGAGCTAGTTTTTGAAAATTGGTGTTCTTGAGGGGGCATATTAGATTGATCTAGGTATTAATTTTCAGGTATTGATGGTGTGTTTACTGAAATTTATGGGCTCTGCAAGTTCCAAGTAGGGTTATAAGGAGACTAGATAGGCCTAGAAAGAAGAAGAGTGCTTTTTATTTAGTTTATCTTAAATAGTAAGGCATGATTATTTCAAGGTAATTTCTCAAGTTTTTTAGAGCATGTTTTATTTTTTTTTAAGTGGCATGAAGTTATATTGGTGGTCCTTGAGGTGGCATTGAGGTGGTTTGAGAAAGAAGGCTAGTAAGCCTGTATGGTGGCTCTTCATGGTATATGGAGATCTGAAGATGCTCAAGTGATGTAATGGCTCAAAAATATTAGGGCTAGTCCCTCTCAAATGTTTATTGGTGAGTTCCATCATATTTAATTTTTTTTTTGTTCTTTCTTCATTGATTGTAGTTCTTGGTTGTAGAGAGTGTTGGCATTGAGAAAGAGGAAGTTGACATGATAAGAAAATGTAGGATCAAGGTAAGGGGGATTTTTTACTATATTTCTAAGATGGTCTTATCCTATTGATAGTATTTTTAGGTCCTTATGATCATCTAGTGCCCAATTTTTCATTTTGTCAAAGGGGGAAAAAATTCCTATTGTGAGAGTGCTTGAAGAGAGAGAAGGAAGGTGAGTTGTATGATTTGTGTTGACATCAATGAAAAAGGGGGAGATTGTTGGAGAATTGTTAATGATGTCATGGTTATATTATGAATGCATCCAAGTTATTGGATGAAGTTCCTTGTTATCCTAAGGGATAATGAAAAAGTGTGTAATGTGCGTATCCTATTATGCTTCAAGGAGGCTTGGTTGATCTTCAGTTTTGACATGGCTAGAGATGTTCAAGGATGAGTATGGAGTATTGAGAATTTTAAATGGGTCATATATGAGGTTTTTTATAATTTGAGTAATTTTTTGCATGATTTGATTTCATCTGGTTGATCATTATTATCATCTAGACCTTTTGTGTCCAATGGCATAAAATCTGAGTAGGTAGTTTGTTGATGTCACCATTGCCATGTGTGGATGAGTTAGGAGTATTTGGTAATATGATTGTGATCACAATTTTACCTAGTTTTTATGTTAAAATTATAAATTATAATGATGAAGTGAGATAAAATATATGTAAGTGTAAAGATGGGCTCTTAGGCATTTTGATAGTGTTTTCCCATACTTGGCCAAATTTGTAATGTGGTAAAAAAGGTTGAGTAGGAATTTTGATGTTGGCATATCTCACACATGTGAAATTTTCAAGAGAATGTGATCATATGAGTTTATTTAGTTTTGTTCCTAGTTAATTTTCACTAAATTTTAGGTCAATTGATGAAGTGAATCAAAATCTATGCATGTGAAAAGTTGGCCTTTTCAAATAGTTCTAGGCATAGTTGGCTCTGTGAATAGATAAATCTAAGGAGTCATTTTAACATCATTATATCTCACACATGTGAGTGTTTAAAGATAATATTGAAAAAAAATAGGATTCTCATATGTGATGATATCACATGGTATAAATTTCATAATGTGTACTTTAGCAAAGCAAAAGATATGGAGGTGCAAATTTGACCTTCCAAGCAGATAAGCAACGGTCCCCATACTTAGTCTATTTTGCATGATGTTAAATAGTAGGACCAAATAGAGATATAAAATCTCATGGGAATTAGTAAAATTAATATATATGGTGAATATAAATTTAAAGATTTTAAAGTTTTTTTTAAATTATATTTAAAGACTAGGACCAAATAAAGATCTAATGATGCACAGGAAATTGTCCAGGATTGATCTAACAGTGCATGTTGAGCGAACTAATAAGAAGTGCATGATGTTTAATATTATAAGTGATTAAAAGGCATGAAAGGGGATCAATCCAATAATAAATTACAATTGTGAAAGCAATAAACGTGTAATTAAATCAGATTGACAAGTAATTAGAATGATAATAGCAAAAACAAGAGATACAAGAAAACACCCTGAAAACTTGTATTAACAAACTCTTTACAAAAGGAATACAATTGAAGAAAGCTTCTTTCTTCCACACTTCTCCTAGATGTATAGATCTCTCAATAGATCTCTATTCCTCAAGAGCTATCTCTCTCTCAAGAACAATCAACTCCAACAAGCCTGGATTGATTCAATTCTGTACTGTTCTTCTCACACAATGAATTACAATAATTCACCCAACTACAATAATCCACTACAAAACTACGATAAGCTAGGAAGATCTAATTCTTCATATACAATTAGGAGACTTGAGCATGTACACCCAACAAGCAGTTAAGCCACTTGAACAAGGGCTCTAAAAATAGTAATGCCAATAATAGAGACGCAAGCTCGAGACTTCAACTCAAACTTATCATGCAAACACTCGCTTTTGTCCATGGAAATAGCTTTCTGGACACGCAGGTAACCGACGTCAGTTCCTGCTACTTGTCTATGACCACCGTCGACTGACCCTCTGCTGACATCGGCGTCTCTGTAACTACCTGTGACCAATGTCGATCGCTCCTGACCGATGCCAGTGTCTGTGTAGACCCGAACCTGATAATGAATGCTCCTTGGTGAAGTTTTTAGCTCCACACCCTAACAATCTCCCATTTGGAGATAAACAGCTGCACCAGTACCTGTACAGCAACATCTTCTAGCTCCTCCATCTTCAACTCAATCATGAAGGCCAATAGAAGTTAAATGAAGATTCAACTTCTCCTTTGTAACCGGCTTGGTTAACATATCAGTAGGGTTCCTATCTGTATGGATCTTCTCCAGCTTCAACTCACCATCTTCCAATACCTGTCATATGAAGTGATACCTTAGCTATATGTGCTTTGTTCTTGAATGAAAGGCTGAATTCTTAGCCAAATGGATTGCACTCTGACTGTCACTATACAATATACAACTCTCATGCTCCCTACCAAGCTCATCCATGAACCGTGTCATCCATATCATCTCTTTGCTAGCTTCTGTGGCTGCAATATACTCTGCTTCTGTAGTTGACAAGGCAACAACCTTCTGCAACTTAGACATCCAGCTAACCACCGTTCCACCTACAGTGAAAACATAACCTATAGTACTCCTCCTACCATCCAAATCACTTGCCATATCTGAATCTACATAGCCATGTAGAGAAGTATCTGAACCTCCATAGCACAAATGCCTACAGCTGGTTCCTCTCAGATATCTAAGGATCCACTGAACTGCTTTCCAATGTTCCTTACCTGGATTGGCCATATACTTACTTACCACTCCCACTGCTTGGGCAATATCCAGTCTAGTACACACCATTGCATACATCAAACTCCCTACTGTGGAAGAATATGGAACCTTACTCATGTACTCTACCTCATCATATGAATTAGGACATTCTTCTTTACTCAACTTAAAATGTCCAGCCAAAGGTGTGCTTACAGGTTTAGCATCCTGCATATTGAATCGTTTTAACACCTTGTCCACATAATCTTCTTGAGACAATATCAACCTGTGATTTTTCATGTCTCTCTTAATGCTCATGCCAAGGATTTTCTTTGCTGCTCCCAAATCCTTCATAGCAAATGTTTGAGCTAATTTTACCTTAAGCTCTGAGATATTCTACATGTGAGACCCTGAAACTAGCATATCATCTACATACAACAATAGAATAATATATCTATCATTATCAAATCTCTTGAAATACACACAATGGTCTGGTTGACACCTACTGTAGCCATGCTCAGTCATAAACCTGTCAAATTTTAAGTACCATTGCCTAGGAGCTTGCTTGAGGCCATACAAGCTTTTCTTCAACCTGCACACAAACTTCTCCTTACCCTTGACCTCGAATCCTTCTAGCTGTTCCATATAAATTTCCTCATCCAAGTCTCCATGAAGAAATGTTGTCTTAACATCTAGCTGCTCAAGATGCAAATCCTCGAAAGAAACCAAAGACAATACAACCCTTATTGAAGTCATTTTAACAATAGGAGAAAAAATCTCACCAAAGTCGATACCTGGCTTTTGTGCAAATCCTTTTACCACTAATCTGGCCTTGTATCTCATCTGTCCATTCTCACCTTCCTTCAACCTGTAGGTCCATCTGTTCTTAAGTGTTCTCTTACCAGCTGACAATTCAACCAAATCCCATGTTTGGTTCTCTCTTAAGGACTCCAACTCCTCAACCATGCCATGCTCCCACTCACTCTTGGACTCCACCTGTATTGCTTCTTCAAAACTCTCTAGTTCTCCACCATCAGTTAGCAATAAATAAAATAAAGAAGGAGAATATCTAATTGGAGGCTTACTCACCCTTTCTGACCTCCTGATGGGTGTCTGAGACTCATCCACAACACGCTGTCCACCCAAATTCTCTGACAGTGACCGACCTCGGTCACCTCCAAACCTGTTACTGGCTGACATCAGTTCTGCCTGACCGAACTCGGTATCTGTATGGCTGACGTCGGTCTCTATATGGCCGACACCAGTTTCTGTCCTGCCGACGCCGGTTCCTAACCTACCGACGTCGGTCTCTATGTTTTCCTGCAAGTGATTATTTCTTTTTCTCGCGAGCTTATCTTGGACTTTCACCTCATCCAATTCACCATTGCTCTACTCAGACTGATTCAACTTCCTTAGCTAATCACAATACATCACTCTTTCATTGAAAACAACATCACGGCTCCTGATTACCTTGTTAGTTTCTAGATTCCATAATCTGTAACCAAAATCATCTGAGCCATAGCCAATAAACGTGCATCTCATAGACTTAGCATCAAGCTTCTTTCTATTTTCCTTATCTATATGCACAAAGGCTTCACAACCAAAAACTTTGAGATATGAGAGATCAACCTTTTTACCTGTCCATGCCTCATCTGGAATACCACCATCCAGAGCTGTAGAGGGTCCTCTGTTAATTAGGTACACTGCAGTGTCAACAACTTGTGCCCAAAACTGTAAGGGCAAACTGGCATGCAATCTCATACATCTTACACGCTCCATTATTGTCCTATTCATTCTTTCAGCAATTCCATTCTGCTGAGGTGTCCTTGGAACCATCCTTTGCCTATGGATTCCATGCATGTAACAATAATCTCTAAACTTATGACTGCAGAACTCACCACCATTGTCTGATCTCAGGCACTTTAATCTTTTACCTGTTTCATTCTCAACCATAGCTTTCCAAACTTTAAAAGTCTCAAATACATCAGATTTCTTTCTAATACAATAGATCCATACCTTCCTTGTGGCATCATCTATGAAAGATACATAGTACTGTGATCCTCCAATGGAAGCAACCTGAGCCGGTCCCCACACGTCTGTGTGAACAAGCTCCAACTTGTGCCTCTTCTTAGTAGACCCAGTTTTGAGAAGACTAACCCTTTTCTATTTTCCAAATACACAGTGCTCACAAAACTCTAGATCTATGCCTTTTAAATTTGAAAGCATACCTTTGGACTTAAGAATTGACATCCCCTTCTCACTCATGTGGCCAAGCCTTGAGTGCCACAATTTAGCATCCACATCTGAAGTAGATAATACAGAAGGAGATTTGTTAGTAACACAATTACACAAATAGAGAGTACCTTCTCTCTTACCTCTGGCCATAACAAGTGCACCCTTGATCACCTTCCAAGATTCTGCTATGAGAGTTACTGTACAACCCTCATCCCCTAACTTTCCTGCAGAGATCAAATTTCTCTTCAAGCTAGGTACATGCATCACATCTCTCAACACCCATGTGTTGTTATTCTGCATCTTGAGCTTCACTTTACCTTTGCCAATTATTTTACAGGGCTCATCATCCCCTAGATACACTATTCCAAAATCTCCATGGATATAGTCACTGAAATATTCCCTGTTAGGAGTAGCATGAAAAGATGCACCAGAATCTAATACCCAAGATTCTATATTATTATGCAGAGAGAAAATTAAATCATCCTGTGCAATACCTACAATCTTGGCTTCTTCCTTTCCTTCATGGTGGTTGTCCTCCTTAGGCTTTGACCAACAATCTCTGCTTATGTGCCCCATCTTTCCACAATTCCAGCATTGTGGCCTTCTGCCATTTCTGGATTTAGATCTACCTTTCCCCTTTGATTTGGATCTTGATCTGCCTTTCTTGCTCTTCTCTTTCTGCCTTCCCCTGCTCTCAAAACTTAAAGCATTCCCGGATGCCTCTTCTGTGCTTTTCCTACGTATTTCCTTATTCAAGATAACACTAACAACATCCTCTACTTTCAAAATATTTGATGCAGATGCAGTATTACTTACTGCCATTACTAAGCCATGCCAGCTTTCAAGCAAAGAACATAATATCAAAAGAGCTTTTATCTCATCATCAAACACTATATTCACTAAACTTAATTGATTCACAATACCATTGAAATCATTCAGATGAGTAGAAACAGATCCGCCTTCATTCATATGCAAATTAAATAACTGCTTCATAAGATATACCTTATTGGAAGGTGAGGGCTTTTCATACAAATTTGCTAACATAGTCATCAACTCTACTGTAGACTTGGCCTATGATAAATTAGATATCACAGTGGATGCTAGACTCAGTCTTATAGAACCCAGAGCCTTTCTATCAAGAACTTCCCATTCTTCATCCTCCATGTCTTTGGGCTTCTTTGCAATACCTCCTAACGGTAAGTAGAGATCTTTCTGATACAGATAGTCCTCTATCTGCATTCTCCAGTGTTGGTAATTTTTGCCATTGAACTTTTTCATTCTCAATTTACTTTCATCTGCCATTACTTCTCCCACTCAAATAGAAATCCCTACAGAAACTCCTGTGAGAACCTGTAATCAATACACACTACACAGATCTGAACCACCTGTTAGTGAACCTGAACTTTGATACCAATTATCAAGCTCTGAACCTGTAACCAAGGCTCTGATACCACTTGTTGGGGGATCAATCCAACAATAGATTACAATTGTGAAAGCAATAAATGCATAATTAAATCAGATTGACAAGTAATTAGAATGATAATAGAAAGAACAAGAGATACAAGAAAACACCCTGAAAACTTGTATTAACAAACTCTTTACAAAAGGAATACAATTGAAGAAAGCTTCTTTCTTCCACACCTCTCCTAGATGTATAGATCTCTCAATAGATCTCTATTCCTTAAGAGCTATCTCTCTCTCAAGAACAATCAACTCCAACAAGCCTGGATTGATTCAATTCTGTACTGTTCTTCTCACACAATGAATTACAATAATTCACCCAACTACAATAATCCACTACAAAACTACGATAAGCTAGAAAGATCTAATTCTTCATATAGAATTAGGAGACTTGAGCATGTACACCCAACAAGCAGTTAAGCCACTTGAACAAGGGCTCTAAAAATAGTAATGCCAATAATAGAGACGCAAGCTCGAGACTTCAACTCAAACTTATCATGCAAACACTCGCTTTTGTCCATGGAAATAGCTTTCTGGACACGCAGGTAACCGATGTCAGTTCCTGCTGCTTGTCTATGACCACCGTCGACTGACCCTCTGCCGACATCGGTGTCTCTGTAACTGCCTGTGACCGACGTCGGTCACTCTTGACTGATGCTGGTGTTTGTGTAGACCTGAACCTGATAATGAATGCTCCTTGGTGAAGTTTTTAGCTCCACACCCTAACATGATGTTTAATATTATAAGTGATTAAAAGGCATGAAAGGGTACCAAGAGTCATTATCATTGGGGTTTTTATCAATATCTAATGGTGAGAAATATAATATAAATACCTAGCTGATCCACAAAGATTGATGCTGCACGTTGAGTCGATATTGCAAGATTGCATGATATAAGGTTAACTATTTGAGTTTTAATGTTTGGTAGTGGTGCACTATTAGTTAAAGTTAAATATTTGTACAATAATATATATGGTGAGTGATTGATCTAAATTATTAAGGAAATGAGATGCGATCATAGTGTTTGATGTTTAACTGTGACCATTTGAATTTAAATATTTGAATTTAACAAAGGAAAGACTAATGCCTAGTTTAAGAGCCATAACTTATGATCTATTTATAATTTGACCATGGTATAAAAATAAAATTTGTAGAGGACTCAAATTTTCATCTATAAATATATATTTTAAGGTTTTAATGTATATATAACCAAAGATATTAATCTCTAAATATGATTGTGTGTTTTATTATGTTTTACAAGTAACCTGAGAAGGGTAATTGAGCTCATTCTGATGTTGTTTTGATGTTTAATAATGAATTAGATATTGTTTCATGTTGAATACTCCATGAAAATAATCTATGTGTAATATTAATGTTTAAAAAATCATATGAAATATGAATAAATATTTAGAAGTCAACTGTGTATTCATTCATGATGACTATGGGCACAAAATGTTATTTGAGTAAATTGTGCTTTAGTGGAAGAGTGTTTTGGTGACTGTGATCATTTGAGGATGTAAAAGGGGTCATGTGGAATGGTTCCATGTATTTTTAAGTGGTAATGTGTTCTTATTTTTCATGGATAATTTTCAAAGAGGTAAATGGTTCTCCATAGGATCTAAAAGGTGACTTAGGACTATTTGAAAGAGTGTTGTGCTTAAGTGTGACCCATGTAAGATGACTTAAGAATGAAGGCATGTATTTTGGACAAAAAGTAAATATTTTGATCTTGATATTCATGAATATATATATATATATATATATATATATATATATAAACCAAATATTATGGTTTCTAGACTTTAGAGAAGACTTGTGCAAGGTGTGCATGTGAGAGTTGTATAGAAAATGAGAAGTAGATGTGCCCAATAGATGGGTTGAGAAGTAGAGTAGATTTTTGACTATGTGTATGAACTTTATGTCATATTTATGATGTCATAATAGTGATCTTATAGTTTTAGTATATGAAAATAGTTCTAAGTGTGCATATGAGGATATTTTGATTGAAGAAGGAGAGAGATTGTGGCAAGCCTATGTGAGAGGCCTTATGAGATAGAGAGGGAGTTTGTGTAGGTGTTAAATAAATAAAGATACATCATTAGGTTTTGAAGACATCAAGTTTTAGGTATACGTGTTAACTTTAAAGGAGGGTTCAAAGGACTTGATCTTCCTTAGGGGCAATTTTTCCTTGTGAAATAGGTGTTTCACTAGAGGCCTTTGATTAAGAAGATTTGATCAAGTTTTTATGGTCTAAAAGAGTTGACCAGTCACTTGTTTGTAATCTCTTATAAGACAATTAGTCCATGTGTTGTAGAATTGAGATTGGTTTTATTCCCCATGAGGGTTGCCCATAGGAACTATCTGTTATGTGTTTGATCTTGTGTATGTATTGAATGAATTAGCTCTCTTATTAATCTTTTTTGATAAAGCTGCTATAAGTTGATTATCTAATAGTTTTAAAGGATTGTAATTGAAATTTAAATATATGGCATCACTGATTCACCCCCACCTCTCAGTGATTATACCTCTAACACTAAGAGACCTAGATGGCACCTTTTAGGAAGAAGAAAAGAAGTGCCTACTGGTCAAAAAAATATTTTAAAAGTCCAAGAAAAGGTAGGATTATTTAGAACAATTGTTGAATAAGGAACAAGCATATTATCAAAAGACTGAATAATAAATATAGGAAATAAAAGTCACGGCCCTAAACCTATGTGATAAGATTTCTAGAACCTAGCC
The DNA here is from genome assembly GCA_037957365.1 of Torreya grandis. Lineage (NCBI taxonomy): Eukaryota > Viridiplantae > Streptophyta > Pinopsida > Cupressales > Taxaceae > Torreya > Torreya grandis. The sequence continues at coordinate 1,546,924 of JARHVA010003217.1, read as the reverse complement.
TAGATTCTTGGACATGACTGATGCCATGTCGATCTGATGAATAATTTAGAGGTCATAGATGATGCACTTATTGAAAGGGATAAAAATTCTACAACTCCCCATGATGATTTATAGGAAGCCCAACTTGAATGTGTTAGGTGATTGAAATATTATGAATATAAAATAAAGGCCCTTGTTGATCATATAGCCAACACAAAATGATTATTTTAGAATTATTTTAGAGCAAACAAGGATAACTTGTCATGACTAACTTACTAAAAAGATGAGTAGATAAATTTATCTACATTGATCTAGATAAAAAAAATGAGGAGCATTCCTCCTTGATGAAAGAGGCAAAAGCACTAGCCTGCGAAATAAGAAATATGAAAAGGGAATTAGATCTATAATTTTTAGAGATTCAAGGAATAACCTTAGATGAAGAAAGAATTATGGAAGAATTAATTTAAGAAGAGTTGGAGAAACATGGTGAGATAAAATAATAGGCTGAACCCCTCCTATCTATGATCATAAACCTCCAAAGGACAAGTGCCAAGACAACTATAATGTAAGAGACCATTCTAATTTCCATGCACTGATGAAATAAGTTTCGCATAGAGCTATGCAAAATCATTCTACATATTTATACTGCTACCTCTCAAGTGATGAAATCCAAGAGGAAGGTAGTCAGTTGACTAAGGAAGGCTAACTAAATTAATGGGGGGGGGGGGGTAATCATTAACCTGGATAATGGGATTCACATTTGTCATCACCCATGTCATTTTTAAATAAGGGGTTAGAAAGAATGAGATTTTAAAGCCACTAAAATCCTACCATCTCATAGTAGATCTGAACAAACTATGATATCTAGGTGGATTACATCTAAACTACCCCATGACCATGGTAAGGGATCTGAAATAGGGAAACAAATAGGAAGATTCAAAGGAATTAAATACATGTAGTAGAGAATATGGCACTAATCTCAACTCCATGATCAATTATTAGATATGTAGGATAATAAGGAGGGAGTATTCAAATTTCAAATAAGGATGATGCACCAACTATCTTCCTAGTCCACTTTAACACTATAAATTACCATCTTAGTGAAAGGATGAAAGGTTGTTGGTGAGGTTTTTATTGTTGTTATTGGGACTATAGTGAAGATTGTTGATTATCGAGGCTGGTGCATTTATGGAAATTACTAGTCTCTCTACCATGTAATAGAGAGAAGTAAAAATAATAACATAATGCTTGAATTAGGACTATAGGAACTTATATGTACCTCACCTTGGTGTAAATATATTATCATTGGTTATTAATAAAATAATTTTTTTTTAGTAATGTTGTATTATAGCTCTATTTTCTTAGTTATAATTTTATTATGGAGATAAATGTCTTTTGAGCTAATTATGTTTCCTATTTCAGTGGTAGATTCTTGTTAAGAGGAATAACTAAGTGTATATGTTAGATAGGAGTGGAATTGGTATTATGTATTATCCCATCTTCCTTTCCATTGATAACATCATTTTCAACTAACCACAATCCAATTTGGTTACTCTAATATGTGCCTCAAGTGATCTTGGGGAATGTTTATCTTATGATATGTCAGCATAGGGGAGATTATCCTTGTATTAATATATTTGCATGCTCATGCCTAGGCCTCAATAAAGAGTTTAAACAATACTATATGTTCACATTTTTTGGTTCAAATAAAAAAATATCTTTCAAGTAATTTGAGGAGGGGGATCAAATACTACTAGTGTGTTGTTAGGTCTTCGACAAACAAATATAAGCTCCTCATCTTCACTATTTTTTCTTTTGAATTTATTGTGTTTAATCAAATCCTATTTAGTTTTCATTATCACAAAAAATAAGTATGTTGTTAAACACTTGTAAAGTTAAAAATGTTTATAATAAATCATTGATTCATCATTCACATCGAAGAGGACTTTATTTTATCTATCTTTGGATGAAAATATTTCAATGTCAATGTGGACAAAAACCACTTGGGGATCCCCATTTATAGTATTAAATAAATCTAAATGTCAACTATGTATTAAATGTTATGATGTGTTCAATAGTAAATATATCATCATGAGCGTAGGTAAGTGTATGGAAATTATGGGCCAAAGGGGGGTCTTAAGTGAACATGTTTTCCCTGAAAAACAAAAACCTCAACTTGTACGATTTATTTGAGACACCTACATTAAGGAAGGTATCTATCATGTATATAAGGAAGGAAATGAATATTTTTACAACATTAAAGACCTAAAACAATGGTAGAAATCACCATTAAACCTGAAACAATCCATAAAATGTCAAAAAAAACTTAGGTTTTTACCCTTTGGCTTAGTAAAGCATCATATAAAACCTTGTGAATATCTCTAAGTTCTATATAAATATAATTTAGGTACCATTAGACATTTTCCATGGCTTTAGACCATTTCTCTCTTTGAATACCTAGAAAAATAAGTATTTTTGAGCCATTTTTTCCCTTTAGGCAACCAAACATGCCAAATTATTCCTAAAAATAGGTTGGTCAGGATCCTGAGGTATTATTATACATATTAAAGGTGGTTTCCAAGTTATTCTAGGCCATTTGATGGACCTATGAGTCTAAAACTCCAAAACTTGTCAAAAAGCTCCTTTACAAGCTCAACCAAACTCACTCTATAGATGATTTCTCATAAAATGTGGATCTATATTCCACCAATTCTTAAAATTAATATTCAACACCCTTTAAGATATTGGGCTTCCATGTAGAAGGTATGAAAAGATATATACGTAAATACAATTGCCTATAGGATTTACATACATTCTAGACATGCTCAAGATCTTAGAAATTATTCATAAAAATTATGCCATTAACCAAAATCATTCCATAATTAATTTAAATTAAATATGGGTAATCTAAACATACTAGAATAACTTTGCCCAAATCCTCATGGTATGAAAGTTATGAGCATCTGAAGAGGGGCTAAAACTAGGTATCATAGGCCTGAAAAGCTTGAATTCCTCCAAAGGTCCAATTTTACCTTACAATTGATATTATTTTACTCAAATCATCTTCATTTCACTTGAAACATCTCATAACACCTCTTTAAATGATCATAACCCGACTTTGCTCTTTATGCCTTTGAGACTAAATGTGAGGTTTTGAGCTTACCTATGGGGTTTGCATGAAGTTTAGAGTGTGAACATTATTTAAAGGTTTTTAATGGTATTAAAACAATCCTAATATTATTTTAAGTTACCTACCTAAGCTTTTAACCCTCAACCACACCTTAAAAATCCAAAAAGCATGCTTGCACTAATGGTGACCATTATGAGACATGGAGGGAACTTTGTATAAACAACAGGCACTTACGCTTATAATATTACCTTAAATATATTATTTATAGGTAAATTATGTCATTATTACAAATACTAAAAATTTTCAATGCTTTCAAATGCATTCTTTGTTCTGTAGACCCTTTTTACCAAAATTTACCTTGAGCTACCTACATGCTTCCTCTGTGTCTAAACTTATCTTTATTTTAAAAAAATTATTGGAACCTTGAATTTTAAAATTTAGATATAAATTAATATGTTTTAAACATCATATTATACCTTTATATACCTATATAAGGCCTAAACTCCTCATTAGCATCCAAAACTGACAAAGCTTCAATTAGTCTCTAATGGCTGCCTTCTTCATTGTAAGAGGTTTGTGTAAGAACAATGGGTATTTTCACTCTTTTTATGACATTATGTAATTTTATTCTTTTTTGGTCATGTATGCCATTCCTACCAAATTTCATGCTTTGACTTGACCTGTAGATGCCCCAAAATGGCCAATTCCTCTAAGGCAAGTTCTAATGTTGACCATGATTAGACATGAGGTTGACTGTACTAAAATAGTGAATAGTTCCCATTATCAAAAAACCTCAAAAATATTTTAGTATGTATATTAGGTCATAATGAGTCTCTCCATTAAATTTCATGATTAGATCATGTATATTTTGGCATGTATGCCCATTTTACTAAAAGCTCGTGACATGTTGCCTGCTTGGTCAAGTTTCACAACTAAGTTTTCTTCCCTTTTTCATTGGCTTGTGCCTTATCATGATGAGTTAGATTTTAAATTCTCATTAAAATTCTCCTTGCATTATTTCACCCTTCATTACTAGCTTTTAACCTCATGCCACCTTTTCTTGACTTCACTTTCTTAAGGAGTCTCCTTTTGACTATGTTGTTCCCTATTATAGGTACTCGTTTTCTGATGTATGACTATAGGACCATGTTATTGGATTAATCATGATGTATTTTATTAAATCAATAAATTATTACTCATTACCCATTCAATACCAAAAAACTTCTATGCACCATTTTGTTCTTAATATCACTTTCCAACTTGAAGGAGGTTTGAACTTAAGAAACTATAACTGACTATAGGTGTTATTTCCTTGGTGACTATATAGAGTTTACATGATATAAGTCTCCTCCTTTGAATGTTATTGATAATAATATTTACCTATATTTCCTTGGAACCATGCCAACTTCATCCCATCCTTATGAAGACATACTTCTTCTCATAGTCATGCATTTGACTATGTCACTTGCTTATATATTCCTTTAATGGATTGAGAATAGGGTCCTTAGAGGCATGGAGAGATTTGATAGATAGCTTGATCTTATGTTGTTCCTCTTTCATATGACTGAATTCTTTCTTGGTATTTTAAGGTTACAATAGGCTATAAATCTGATTTTATAGACCTTTTTTGGACAATTGCTTTATGGCCTAGTAGTCTACTTACCATGACTTGTTAACATAAGTCCATATGTGATATGATCACCTATCAAGACTAGTTTGATCTCATTATCTTTAATCTTGGAGTTCTACCTATAATTCTAGGTTTGAAGATGTACATCCATAGGGTGTGTAGTATTGGTTTGAATACCTCTTCATCATGATCTTTGATGAATTCATACTTCTTTAGTCCCATTTCAACATCTATGACTCTTAATTATCAAGACTTAACCATAAACCATAGTGTTAGTATCCCTATCCTTTTTCATGCTTGGAATATGACTGTATCCTTTCTAAAATTTCAAACACTTCATGGTGGTCACTCTTGTCTCTAAAAACTTAGAAGAGTCTTAAGACTCTAAATTTTGCTCTCCTTGAATTAGCACATGTCTCCTATAGAGGGAAAACCAATTTATTTATTGGTTCTCCATTAGATCATTATATTCACCTTGGACACAAGGTTTATTCACTTCATTGTTCTCTCTCATCTTTCCACTAGGACAAATAGTCTTTTGTAAATATACTTGTCCAACACCCTGGAAATAACCATTACCACCAATAAACCCTATGTATTGTTTCTATTAACTTATTTTGTTCATATCTATCCACTCATTCATCTTTTCCACAAGCCCTCACCTTTTATCTTAGTATTAGGCAAATCTCTTTAGGTCTCAGGTACCAAATGATGATATGGGTATTAAGTGATCATTATTATATGGTATATTCTCTTAAAATGTCAATTCACATCTAATTTAACCCCTTAGATGTGCCCAAACACACTTCACCCTTCCATTCCACACACAAGGCTCACAATGGTCTCTTAAGTCTTGTTACCTTTTTTCTTGTTTTTCAATTCTAACAACTTTCTTGAGGATCTATGGTGCAAGTGGTCTACTTACATTTAACTCTCCATGCCCAAATATAAACTCAATTAGGTCTCCTTTGAAAAAATTTATACCTATTTAGGTATAAATTCTTTATCAATAGATGTTTCTTTTTAGTCTAATGCAATGGCTTTATTTTATGCCTATTGGACTTAGGTGAGCAATAAAATTCTTTTGACTTTGACAATTTATGATGCTAAAAATGATTCATCTCATAATTTTATAACACTGACTTGGAATATATTGTTTTATCAATTTAGTTTAGCATTCAAGAACACATATACCCCATTTATCATGTTGTTCCTTCACCATGGATATATTGGATTCTACAAAAGAATATATTCTATCCAATCTTCAATCTTCTAATAATTTGGCCTAGAAACCTGTAATTTTCTAAAACCTACTGATTATGTTTTGATGATATCTCCTTTAATACTTATCCAATTGATTCAATATTAGACTCATTGGATTTGTCTTTGAAGATGCTCCTATTGTCTAAACTTCAGAATTTTTTATTGCCTAACTTTCAAGATGTGATCTATTTACTATCTGTGTAATAATTTTGTCCAATACTTAGCTTTCTACAATTTTTGATCCAAGAATGCACCTTTATATACATCTTGTTTCACTCAACATATACAATAACCTTCAAAAAATAAATTGCCTTGTTTAAAACAATGAAACCGGTTTGCATTTCTCACAATAATTTCTTCTTCAAACAATTTTGGAGATAACTTTGGTTGAATAAAATCAAACTTGGTCAGACAACCTGATTTTGGTAATCCCAATTTTATATTAATCTCTTATGGGATCAATTTGGAACCGTAGCCTTTAACTAATAAATGGTTCAAAAATTAGGAAATGACTTAGTTATTATTGCATGTCACTAGCACCAATATATTTATCTTACTAATCACATGATTCCATTTCATAATTTACACAATAATATCAATATACAACATCATATATAATATTATGCTCATATTTTCTTGGTGCCATCATAACCTGTGGCTATATGAAAATGTTGGTTATGCATAATATGATAAACATTACCTAATCAATTGCTATTATTTAGATGTCGATCCAAACCATTGCTAGAATTTTATAATATAGACCCATCGATGGACTTGTAGAGGATTCAAAACTCTCTGGACTTTGTTCTTAGAATTTAATATCTATACTTGATCAAGATTCAACCTATGCAAACCTGAATGGAAGATTACCATGACAATTTTCCTCTTTATAATAGTTTTAAGTGGTTCAAATTTTCTCTCATAAACAATAAATTGAAATATACACTTAGACCAAGTTATTTACACTTGTCCCTTCCTTTATCAACCATTTAGAAACAAAACTCTAGCATAAGACTATAATAGACCTGAACAATAAAATTCAAATTTGGTGATAGAAAAAGAATACTCCAATTCATATATACACATTCTTATAGTAGATAATTTACTCAGTTGAGCAATTATTGAATAGGGGGTCCATCTTGATAAGACAACTTCAAGTTTATGATATTAAAAAATATATTACAGGTAGAATTTGAAACCACTTCTTATGCCTTTCAATGGATTGTTATTGAACATTGTACTATCAAATTGAATGCTCCAAAGGCAGAAAAAATATTTTTTTCTTTATTATCTTCTATCAAGCATAAATAATTCTTCATGCCTTCTTCATAACTTATTACAAATCCTTCTTATAATGAATAATTTTCATATCTATATACAAAGATTTATAGATACAGGCCTTAAATCCTCACTCCTCTCTAATCACTCATACATGTCCAAAAACTAGATATTTTGACTTGATACTTGTTTTCTTGCTTTATTTGGTTCCTTCAGACTTGGTGTGATGATAATTCATTTTTCAACTACTTTTCCCAATGTAGTTTTCTCCTTAAAAATTCTCTCCACTAGTTAAGCATTATCTTTGTATGTCTTATTTATTTGTATTTTAATGTAAGATGGGCTTCTAGATAAATAGAGATTTGTTTTACATTTACATAAGACTTTTAAAAACATAGTGAGGCATGACTTAGCCTCTTATTTATCATTGTATTATTATTTTTCAAACACAACTAAATTTTTACAAAATTTATTCTTTAAATTTATGCTCTTTCATCAAACTCCTTGGTGGAAAAGATTTGAGCTTTACTCAAAGGGAATTTCTATTGTTTCTTCCAATTCTTTTGAACTTTCTTCTTCCTCTTCATTTCTTCATGATGTATGAACCCAATGAACCAATCTTCATTGAATTTTCTTTAGTGAAGTCTACTATGTCAAATTCCATCTCTTCTTCTTCAATGTTCTTCATCCTTATACATACAAACTAAAAATAAAGTTAGTTTCAAAAACTTGAGGCATTATTGCTCCTTCCTCTACATCTTCTTCACTTAAGAGCTTCATTAACTCCATTGTAGCTTCTTTTATGGCTTACTCATCTCCTATGAGGTTCAAATCCTCTGACTCTTTCATGATATACTACCAAATCGGATCCTCTTCTTCAGTATACTCTGCCATCTTTTTGTTTGCAGCTTCACCTTTTCCTTCACAAGGTACTAAAACTTATTACATAGTTTGAACCAAAATTTTTTTGCCTTCAACTTATGTTAATGGAGATGCCTTTTTCTACTACATATCAAGTTCTAAAACCACTTTAATGGATTCTTCATGCTTACAATCACCTTTCATCAATTTATCTAGTAATTCAATTGTTTGCTCATACAAAACATCTTCTTTTAAATTTACATTCTCACTATCAAATACAATATTACAAGGAAAATTTGAGGACATTGAACCTCTTCAAATGCTTCTTCATCAAGCATTTCATCTTCCTCTAGATATCATAAATCAACTTCTTCATGCTCTAATATACAAGCATGTTGTTCATGCTTCCCTATTACCACCAATGTCTTGTCTTCTTTATATTTTACTATCTCAAAATGAGCTTCTCATTCATTCATATCAATACCTACATTCACACATACAATGAAATCATCAGTTTTAAAAACTTTTTGAGGCTTGTTTTCCTCTTTCTTTTCTTCCTTAGATTGTTTTGCTATGGTTCTCAACTATTTTCTCAATTGGCTAGCTTCTTTTTGCCTTCTTATTTCATAAATCTCTCTGAGAGGCCACTGTATTGTCTTCTTGAATATTACAATAATTCTTTGTCTTGATTCCTCTAATACTTTCTCTAAACTTTCTAAGATTACTCTCATCTCAGCTATCTCTCTCTCCATATCTATCTCTCCTTTATTAACTTCTTTACTCTTCATCATCTTATGGCATTTTTCTTAAACTAAGCCCTCCATATTCTCTCTTATCTTTACTCTTTTCCTTAGGCCTACTTGGACCTATTTCTACTTGAAATTTTGTTTCACCTTAATATCTATTACCTCACCTAGGCCCTTCTTCTCTTACCTAGTCTTTTTATGATCTACTAGTCTTTACCTTGGACTTATCTTTATCTAAGTTCTCCTTGAGCTTATTTAGAGATTTCACTAGCCCTCTTCTTCAAGCCTTTATGGGTTCATGGCTTGTCACTTTACTTATCTCTTTTCGCTTGAGGTTTCTAACAACCTTTTTCCTCTCACTCTTTTTTAATCACTATAACCTACCTTTTAATCAAATCTTCATAAAAGGAATACCTTTTCAAATAGGTTTTGTCATACTTCTAAATTTCTTCACTACACACCTGTTCTTATATTCAACAATTCACCACCAACTGAAATTTGACATTAATCATAATAAATTGACATCATTCAATCAAAATACTATAATAAAATTCAAAAAGCTACACTCTAATACCAAAATGGTGCAAGTGGTCTACTTGCATATAACTCTTCATGCTCAAATATAAACTCAATTAGGTCTCCTTTGAAAAAAACTATACCAATTGAGGTATAAACCCTTTATCAATACATGTTTATTTTTAGTCTAATGCAATGGATTTATTTTATTCCTATTAGTCTTAGGAGACCAATCAAATTCTTTTTGACTTTGGCAGTTTATGATACTAAAAATGTTGCATCTCATAATTTTATAGCATTGTATCAGAATATATTTTTTTATTAGTTTAGTTTATAATTAAATAACACATATACCCCATTTATCATGTTGTTTTTTCACCATGGATATTTTGGATTCTACAAAATAATATATTCTATCCAATCTTCAATCTTCCAATAATTTGGCCTAGAAACCTGTAATTTATTGAAACCTACTGACTATGTTTTGATGATATCTCCTTCGATATTGATCCAATAGATTCAATATTAGACTCATTAGATTAATCTTTCCAAGACTCTTATATTTTCCAAATTTTATAACTTTTTAGGAGCTAACTTTAAATATATGATCCATTTACTAGTTGTGTCCTAATTCTATCCAATACTCAGTTTTCTACAATTTCTGATCCAAGAATGTGCCTTTGTCTACATATTTTTTCACTCAACATCACCAATAACCTTCACACAAATAATTTCCTTGTTTAAAATAATGAAAATCATTCATATCTCTCACAATAATTTCTTTTTCAAACAATTTTGGAGATAACTTTGGTTGTACAAAATCAAACTTGGTCAGACAACCTGATTTTGGTAATCTCAATTTTAGATTAATCTCTTATAGGATAAATTTTAAATCATAGCCTTTAACTAATAAATAGTTCAAAACTTAGGGAATGACTTAGTTATTATTGCATGTCACTAGCACCAATATATTTATCTTGTTAATAACATGATGCCATTTCATAATTTACAAAAAAATATCAATATACAACATCATATGCAAGATTATGCTCATATTTTCTTGGTGCCATCATAACCTATGGCTATATGAAAATGTTGGTTGTGCATAATATGATAAACACTTCCTTATCAATTAGTATTATTTAAATTTAGATCCAAACCATTGCCATAATTTTAAAATGTAGACAAATAAATAGACTTGTAGAGGATTTAAAACTCTCTAGACTTTGTTCTCAAAATTTAATATCTATACTTGATCAAGATTCAACCTATGCAAACTTAAATGGTAACTTACCATCACAATTTTCCTCTTTATAACAGTTTTAAGTGGTTTAAAATTTATCTCACAAACAATAAATTGAAATATATACTTAGACCAAGTTCTTTACACTTGTCCCTTCTTTTATCATCCATTTAGAAATAAAACTCTAGCATAAGACTATAACAAACCTGAATAATATTTTTCAAATTTAGCAGTAGAAAAATAATAATTCAATTCATCTATACACATTCTTATAGTAGATAACTTACTTGGTTGAGTAATCATCGAATAGAGGGTCCATCTTGATAAGACAACTTCAAGTTTATGATATTAAAACATGGATTATAGGTAGAATTTGAAACCACTTCTTATGCCTTTCAATCGATTTCTATTAAACATTATACTATAAACCAAATGCTCCAAAGGTAGAAATAATATTGTTTTCTTTATTGTCTTCTCTCAGGCATATACAATTCTTCATGCCTTCTTCACAACTTATTACAAATCCTTCTTATAATGAACAATTTTCATATCTATATATAGAGATTAAAAAAATATATACCTTAAAGCCTCACTCCTCTCTAATCACTCATACATATCCAAAAACTAGATTATTCAATTTTATAATCATTTTCTTTCTATATTTGGGTCCTTCAGACTTGGTGTGATGATAATCCATTTTTAATCTACTTTGTCATATGTAGGCTTCTCCTCCTAAATGCTCTCCACTACTGAAGCATTATCTTTGCATTTCTTATTTATTTTTATTTTAACATAGGTTGGGCTTCTAGATAAATAGTGATTTGTTGTAAATTTACTTAAAACTTTTAAAAACATAATGAGGCATGACTTAGCCTCTTATTGTTCATCTTATGATTATTTTTCAAACACGTAACTAAATTTGAACAAAATTTATACTTTGAACTAATGTTCCTGCATCAATCTAAAAATACATTATAGAAACTTCTATCTTCCTTCAAATCTGTGTCAAATTCCATGCCCTAACTCCACACTTAGGGTATACTTCCTTCATAACCCATCTCTTATTAAGCCTAATTAGCCCTTAAGGACACCAATAGATCTAAAAATAGTAATGCATGGCCCCCTTTCAATATATAACCTTTTGATTCACTTTATTCTTACATAATTAGGTATGATTACAAATTTTTAGAATTTTCCCATGGTTAAAACTCCTTAAAATAATAAAACCCTAACCTAGGGTTTCTCTTCTCCTACATAGGCCTAAGAGCTTAATAAATTCTATGTCTTGTGTCTTAGAGTGTTTCAAAATTCCAAATTACCCTACACAAGTTTGTTTCAATGTCCTTCACCTAGTACAATATGCTAGAGTCTTTATTCCACCCATTTCTTGCTTAAAACTATAGAAACTTAGTTGATTGTGTGTTTTTATTGACTGTGCAAGGTAGAGGAATATCTCAATTGTAATTTACTTATTTATAGATAAATTAACAAGAAATTAATACCTTAAACAAGTATGTACAACCACTATCTTTCTTTCCAAACATACAAAGAACTTCTATTCAACTTGTTAGAACTTCTCACTTTCAACCTCCCTTTCATGCCAAGGATAGGTTCATTAGGGTGGTTATAGGTATACATATTAGGGTGAACCTATGTGATTTCCCTCTCTTCATATCCCTCTTAACTTCATGCCATCATTATTATCCTATGAACCTTTAATGATCAATAAATTTCTTATCATTGACCTTTATTTAGTGAAAACTCATCAAATTTGAAGATATGAATACCTTCTTTGCATGGCTATAGCTGAGTATTTTAGGATATCTTGGTTGAGTCTCAATGTTTGATAGAATATCCATTAATTTTGATTAGTTTACCTAAACATTTATAGTTAAATATAATGAATTATCAAACACCTCTTTTCACCTTCTGCTTCAAAACTCTTGTAGATGCCATGATTATTGGCTTGTCCTCTCCTAAGCATGGCTATAGGTACAAATATTTATGAATGACCTGATGAAAACCATGCATTATAGTGTATTATATCATGATTTGACCTTATATATTTCATTTATCACTAGTGGTTACTCCAATAACCCCTCATCATAAGAGACCTATATACCACAATGTTCATATTGACTCTTGCCATCTTGGAGGTATGGTTGTAGGTGCTAGTTAGGAACTCAATCACTATAGGATAGGTGTTTTAGATTCTTGATCAAATGATCCTTAATGAGTTTATATATTTTAGTCTCATTTTAGTATCTCTTTAAGCATGAACCACCCTAGAATACTATGTTTACAACTTCTTGCCAATTTGAATACATGATTGTGCTCTAACTATAACCTTGGTGGCTGTAGGTACTCCTTGGTGAGAAATAGGTGACATTTAGGTTATTTTCCTTATGTTTATCCTTTTAAATATAGACATTTCACTCTTCAATTCCTATAATGAGGATAATAATCCTCATGGTTAACATCATAGTTGGCATTAATCCTTAATAGGTCTCTTTGACCTTTAAAACCCCTCATCATTATAAGGTACAAGCCTATATGTTGGATTTAGTGATCAAAAACTTAGAAGTTCTGGTTGATAAATATCTCAATAGCATAGAAATAACACATTAACAATGAATTCTCTAAGAAGAGATGTAGTATTACTCAAGATCGCAATACAAATATATGCTTATCTCTGGGAAGAGATGTCTGTCTTCACATTTCAGGTTACCTCTTCATTTATATACATTTTGAAAGCATGGGGAGGATGTGGAAGGTCACCAATATCAAGGTAGATTAAGTGATTTGACTTCCAAGATTGAAAACAATATAGAATTTGAACAATTACTAAATTTAGAAACTTACTATTTTTAGACTGCACTATTAAAATTAAAATTTGAGGCAATTCCATTGGGTTTTCAGGGGTCAAAGTTCATTGAGAAAATCTCATGCCACTTCACGACTTTATTCTCATTCTTATATTCACAACGGTTTAAATGGAGAGTCAATTGGAGCTACGGTGCAAAAGTTATGGCTCCTAGAAGTTCCATCATCAATTGGGGTGGAACTGTCACCCAAATTGTTGCCTAAATTGTTTCCTGGATCATTCCTCCCTCCTTGAAAATCAATGGTCCCCATTGCATCAATGTTCCCCATCAAGTGTGGTAGTTGTTTCTTGATTTTATTCTCTGTGAGCCACTCACCTTGATGGCTAAGCTGGCCCCTTTTGACCACTCGATAAAGTGGAATAGAGTGTCCTCTTATTGTCTTCATCGAAGTATCCACAATCTGATCCTCCTCCACTAGAGCAAAACTCTATGGATCAAGCTCATCAATGTCATAGTTGTTCTGCTACAACTGAAGTTTCCAAGAGAGGTGGGTGATATGGTTTAAGGAGCTCCACATGGAATATTGGATACAGACCAAGGTAGGCTGTTAGGTTCAACTCAAAAGCATTTTCTCCAAATCCTCTAGTGATGGTGTAGGGACCATATCGCAGAGGCTGAATCTTTCTATGTGGGCCTATAAGTCATTCCTTATAAATCCACAACCAAACCTTGTCACCCATAGAAAAATGGTGTGCAATCTTGTGTTTGTCATGGCATTGCTTATACTTCTAATTTATCTTCTCCAGGATGTCATGAACTTGTTGTTGGATGTGTTGCATTTATTTAATAAACTTTGTTGCTTTTGTTGCCTCCCATGAGGTGTGTATTCCATGATGGAAAATGGAATGACTATATCAATTAGTTCCATGGGTTGGAACCCAAAACATACTTGGAATGGACTATGCTTGGTCGAGCTATGCAGTGCCTGATTGTATCCATGTTGTATGAAAAGAAGTCCCTCATCCCATGTGCATGGATGTTTGGAGTGATACATATGAATCATGTGAATAATCAAGCAGCTTACCACCTCTATTTAGCCATCAGTCTATGGATGGAATGTTATGGACTTCATTAGATTAGTATCCATCATCTTCCATAGAGTGGACCAAAAGATGCTTAGGAACCTACTATCTCGATCTGAGACAATGGACTTAGGGAGGCCAAAATGGAGCCATACATGACTAAAATATAGTTGAGTAGTTTCCTCAGTAGATATATTTTTCTTACAAGAAATCATGATAGCCATTTTTGAAAAATGATCAACTACCACAAAAATACAATCCTTACCATGTTTTGAAGTGGGCAAACCTGAGAGAAAATCCATTGAGATGGATTCCCAAGGCCAAGTTGGTTCTGGCAATGGCATGTACAATCCTTGCTTCTTATTTGTTGGCTTGGATATCGCACATGGGGTTTAATATTTTAGATATCTTTCCACATCCTTTTGCATATGGGGCTAGTAGAAGTGTTTTTGAAGAACTACCAATGTCTTTTCAATACCAAAGTGTCCAGCTGTCCTACTAAAGTGTGCTTCCCATATCATCTTTTTTTGCTCTACAACTGGAACACAAATGTGCCCCATATGATAGAGGACATTATCTTACAAATAGAAATTAGAAACATGTTTACCTTTTTGAAGTGCTTGATATGTGTCAGCAAAGGTAGGCTCTGCTTCATACAGAGCACCACAAGTGGCAGTCTCATGTCCGCACAGGTCCAAAACTATTATGAGTGTAGTAATTGGTGGATGGCAAAGACAATTTGCAGCTGTATTTGAGCTCCCCTTTTTGTGTTTGATTATTAGGTGGAATAGCTGAAGATATGTGGCCCACTTTTGATGCCTCTCATTTTAGAGTTTGCTTTGCATCTAGATGAATTCCAATGGTCTATGATCAGTGTGGATGACTGTTTCTTTCCCCAAGATGTAGTGTTTCCATTATTTGCAGGCTTGCACAATGGCATAAAGCTCCTTATCATATGTTGGATATTTCTTGACTCTATCAGTGAAAGTTTCACTGTGATATGCAACAGGATGGCCATGTTGTATGATGATAGCTCCCATGGTATATTTAGATGCATCTGTCATCAACTCAAAAGGTTGATGCAAATCTAGCAAGGCAAGAATAGGGGCTGAGTAGAGTCTATTCTTCAAATTCTCAAATGCCCTTTGTTTTATTTCACCCCACTAAAATGTAGCTTTATCTCCTCATTTAGTCACTTGGGTTAGTGACCAAGCAACATGTGGAAATCCAATAACAAACCTGCGGTAGAAATTTGTAAGACCCAAAAAGATGTGAAGCTCTATGAGGATCCTTGGTGTGGGCCATTCTCAAATAACCTAAATCTTTTATAAATCAACATGGACCCCTTACTCATTCACAACATACCTGAGGTACTGAATTGTTGTCATCCCAAATGTGCATTTGTCAAGATTTTCATATAACTTGTGCTCCTAAAGAGTTTGAAGCACCTTACAAACATGTTGCAAATGTTCTTCCCATGTTCTACTATAGATGAGTATGTCATCTAAGTAGACAACCAAAAATGAGTTGGTGAAGGGTCTTAGGATGTCATCCATCATCCTCATGAAGGTTGCAGGTGTGTTAGTTAAGCCAAAAGGCATAACCAACCATTCAAAGAGCCCCTCCTTAGATTTGAATGCAGTCTTCCAGACATTAGTGGGATCGATGGGAATTTGGTGATAACCAAATTTGAGATCAATTTTGGTGAAGAACTTTGCACTGTAAAGCTGGTCTAGTGGGTCATCAATCCTGGGGAGAGGATAGCGATTCTTCATAGAGATTTTATTTAGGGCTCGGTAGTCAATACAAAGCCTCCATGTTCCATCTTTCTTTAGTGCCAAGACAATTGGGCTACCACAAGGTGAAGAGCTTGGCTTGAGGTGACCCTTTTGGATCAATTTTTGAATTTGTCTTTTTATCTCATCATTCTCCAAAACTGATCTATGATACATAGGACTTTTAGGCAAAGGTGATCCTGACATCAAATTGATAGAATGTTTTACCTAGCAATGCAGTGGAACTCCTATGGGTGTCTTAAATAAGTCATCATATTCTGTGATTCTTCCTATCTACTTCTATTGTTGTGTTGATTGTGTAGTCAGGACTACAACATCAGCCTTCTTGGATTTCTGTGGCTTGACCACCATGATAACAAATTACTTTGTTTTCTCCACCAATATCTTGCATTGCTTAGCACTGATCAGGGAGATAGATGTGGGAGGTGGTACCTCTGGTACCCTATAGTGCTATGTTCCAAGAGTGAGGGTGATCCTTCAGGTTCATGATTCATAGATGACATGTTGCTCATACATGAATGGCTAACTAAGGAGTACATCACAAACATCTAGATTAACCACATCACACAAGACTTCATCTTGGAATTATTTTATAGGATATGAAAGAAGACACTGATGGGTGACACGGATGTCTCTCCTTGGTCTCAACCATCCAATACTGTAGGGCTTTGGATGAGGCTTCATGGATAGATTTAGACTTTTCACATCTTTATCAGAGATTAAATTCTTTTGACTCCCACTATCAAGAATGAAATGTAAAGGCTTACCTTTTACCCATAATTTGGAGTGGAACAATATTTCCTTGTCATCTAGTCTTTCCTCACGGGTCTGTGATGAAGCGACAATGGTGTCAGGCTCAGCATCAAAAATTTCTTCTTCATCCTCTTTTACTATGGGTTATGTATGAGGTAGAGTAGTAGATGTCGAGTATTATGACTTAGAAAGCAATGACTTGATGGATCTACATTCTTCTTTGGAGTGAGTTCCAGTTTTGTGGTAATCACACCATTTTTCAGCCTTCCCTTTTTGGGATTTCTTATCCTAAAACTCCTTTTGCTTCCAATATTGGCCTCGTGTTTGACCTTCCTTATCACTTTTCCATTTTGAGGGTTGACTCTTTGTATTCTTTGTACCATGCTTTTGTTTAATCTTCACTACGAATTTGTATGCCTCACCCAGGGTTTCCAAATTGAAGAGTTCCATTTACCCCCATATGTACCATTGTAGTCCACCATGATATTTGAGAGTCTTATGTTTCTCACTTTCTTGAGTGCCCAATCTTGCAGACAAAGAATGAAAAGTGTCTGTGTTATCTTGAATAGATTTGTCCTTACCTTGGTGAAGTTATTGCCACTATATGTACAGATCATCATATGCTCTGATGGGATAGTATTCTTCTTTCACTACTTCCAAAAAATCATCCCAGGTAGGTTCCACCTCAAGGCCAATGTCATTTGTACTAAACCTCTTTTTGTACACTTCACACAAGTTTTTCATAGGCAATGTTGATTTCAAAGAGCAAAAGTAATCTTTTCTCCATCGGTGAACTTATTTACAGAGAAGTAGGAAGACAGTTGATCTAACCAATTTTCTACTACATCAGCATTGATTTTGCCTTCAAATGTAGGAATATCAAATTTTACCTAGACCTTGAAGGGTGTTGGGGAACTGAAAGGATGTTCCCTTGATGAGGAGCCAGGAACTAGAGCCACGGAGCTAGGATTTCCCATCAGAAGTGTTTAAAGAATTTGGGAAAATTATTGTAGCATCTATGCTTGTTGCCATTGGAGGGCTTCATTCACCATTTATTTGAAAGGATCAGATGTCTCAGTGTCATCCACCATTTGAAGTCGTTCGGAGTGAACAGGTGGAAAATTTGGAAGCTCTGTTGTTTCCCACCCAAGTTTCTTGTAGCCTGACCTTATCCTCGAGATCATACACTCTCAAGACAAATCGCTCGAATACCACTGATCCAAAACATATAATTTATGGTTGATAAATATCTCAATAGCATAGAAATAACATAGTAACAATGAATTCTCTGAGAAGAGATGTAGTATTACTCAAGATCGCAATACAAATATATGCTTATCTCTGGGAAGAGATGTTTGTCTTCACATTTTGGGTTACCTCCTCATTTATACACATTTTGAAAGCATGGAGAGGATTTGGAAGGTCACCAATATTGATGGAGATTAAGTGGTTTGATTTCTAAGATTTAAAACAATACAAAATTTGAGGAATTACTATTTTTAGAAACTTACTATTTTTAAACTGCACTATTAAAATTGAAATTTGAGGCACTTCCATTGGGTTTTCGAGGGTAAAACTTCTTGATAAAATATCATGACATTTCAATATTTTATCCTCATTCTTATCTTTCCAACGGTTCAAACGGTGAGTCAATTGGAGCTACGGTGCAAAAGTTATGGCTCCCGGAAGTTCCGTCATCAATTGGGGTGGAACTGTCACCCGAATTGTCACTTAAATTGTTGCCTGGATCATTTAGGGCTGTAGGTATACCTTTTAGGAAATGTAGGTCTTAATTTTGCTCCTTAAGCCCTATTAAATGTTTTTATAATTTCCATTTAACCTCATTTGACAATGTATGCACTCTTTCACCTTTTAGACCTAAAAGGTCTTAAGAATCTTCAAAAACCCTATATGTTGTAGGCTCCATTTGAATGTAGGCATGTAGAAATTACTTAAGATATCAAATATGATTCATGAATGCCTCATAAAGTACATTATATGAATATATTAATTCTATTACTCATAAAGTTTTCAATGATTTCTTAACCTCATTCAAACCTTGATGCCATGCCAAGTCATAATGGTTGTTCTTTGACAACAATAGCTGACTATTGGTGTACCATATGTATAGACTGAGTTGATAATATACCTTGAAATGACTTCAAAAACTTTCCAATGAACCTATAATTTAACCCTTAAATAATTAATGTTCCCCTCACTCTAATGGAATCACTAGTCATGGTGATATGCTCCTACATTTCTATTTTAGGGTGTGATCCACCTAAGGGGTTAAAAACTATAGACAACACTAATTAAATGTGGTAAACAAAAGTGAAAATTTGAAGATTTATAACATCCTCCTTACCTATCCAACCTTCATATATTTTTACAATGTAACTCCCTTATATGAAGGTTATAAGATAGATGCACTTGGATTCATCAAGACTCCTTGAAAAACTATTATACAACATCACCAAAAGTTTTTGGGCCTTTGTTTTGGGGTTTTAGGGAAACTTGTCCATGAAGTTAAATTCCTTCAATTAGGGTGACCTTTCAAAACTACCTACCAATATATGTCCTTAAACATGATTATCATGATATTATCCAACTCTACATACTTCATGAAGGTCTAAAAATATTGTTGGACTTTTCTATGACCACCTTTAGGTCTCTGTGTAAGTCACCTATAGGTGTGTAATTCTGCATATAATAAAATGAGTGTGGAGATGAGCTATATGCATGGAAAATGTCCTTGTGGTTATTCTTACACTCTCCAAATATGTTAAAATAATCATCAATACCTTTAAGGACTTGAAAAAAGTTTCAACATCTCCAGATATCTTCTCAAAACCTTCACACACCTCATTCATTTGGTTGCAAGTGAACATGTGCAGAGAGTTGAGTGTGTTAGCCTTTTCTTCATTATAATTCCATTGATTATAGATTTTTGAGATTGATATTTGGTATGTGATGTTATATACATGACATATTATATTTTAATACATCACATCCTCTTTATTTTGAAACCACTATAAGAAAGGAAAACCTCTATAGTTGATAAAATTGCCTGTAACTCCATTGACGTTCCAACTAACAACTTGAGATGTTTGGCTTATCAAGGATTTAATGAACTAATGAGGATTTATGAGAAAATATAACTTATGTAAATTGGTTTTCCATAAGGTGGAGGAGGTCTATTAGCCCTCTAACCTAAGTTTTGCTCTAAAATTGATCAAATGAACCATTCACAAGGACAATAAGGAAAATAGGTTTTGTGCCATAAGTACCTTCATAGGAGGAATTTTATGATGAAACCAATTTTAACAGATCATATTTGACCATGAAATGACCACAATTAAACCATTCTTTCTTACTAAATACTGAAATTAATAAACAAGGGAAAACCTAAACCTTGTATGGATGAGTAGGCCATCTAAATACCCCTAAACTATTAAGGATTGCTCATAAATATGGGGAGATGAACCAGACCAAAAATGACATAAATTGGAAGGAAATTAGGTTCCCTATCACTGTCCAAAATATTTTGGTCCTAATCTCTCTCTCCTGACCGTACCGAGTGAAAATCTGAGGCTCTTCTAGAGTTATCTAAGACTACCCAAAATAGTTTTTCCTTAGCATGAAGAACCAAAAGTCTGCCTATGAAATCCAACACTTGGAAAAAAAAATTGTTATAAATTATCTTTCCTTACTTCTATAAACCTTATAAAATTCATGTACTTTCATTTATGGTAGAAAACATGTTTTATGCCTAGTTTGAAGCCAATAGGTTTTCCTTACCTTTGTTGGTTATTATGATGGAATCTGATTTTAGAGGTTTATGAAAGTATTTTAGGGACACCATGGATTCCTCCATATGATATTTTATCCCTTATATAAATCAAATCCTTCAAAAATATGTTTTGTCAAAGCTCTAAATGACTCCAAAATGCATCTTTTTACTCCCAAACTCCTCTCTTCCACTCTAAATGACTTAAAATGTCCTTAAACATGTCTAAAAGGGTAAAAAATTCCATAATAATGTGGGATAAATTTAAAATCAATTTTAATTTCTCTAAAAGTTATTTTTTCACTTGAAATTTCTATTTTGAGGACCCTTAAGTCATCTAATGCACTTTTGGGGGTCTTTTGGGCATAATAGCTTCTCTAGGCCTCATTTTTGACTCGTTATAATCTATAAGACTTTTTTAAAACTTCCTTCATACCCTTTAATGTTTGAGCACCATGAAAATCTGTTAGATCCTTCACTTGCAATCTTAGACCTATTTCTAGGCCTTTCCTTAAAATCTCCAAACTCATCTTAAAACTTTCTTAAAGTGTTTCAAAATCTTACAAGTGACATGTGGTAGGGTACTGAGGTTTGTCTCCTCATTAAAAAATTGTATCACCCACTGAACAAGAACTCTATTCAGCTTCTCATACCACACCAAGATCTCCCAAGATACAACATTATATCATCAAGTCAAGACTAGAAAAAGACTAGTCATGGGGGTATAAGTTTACTAAATGGTCTAAGAGAATGACTCGATCCATCTAGGAAAAATTTGTGTATGTAATCCAATTTTAACTAGCATTTTTGGTGACCTCCTAGCATTGCATGCCTATTATACAATAGATTAGTTGCCTTGTCCGATCCATTCGGCATACAGGGTCACAAGACTTTCTTCCCAACTAATATGATAATGATACAAGGTTATCCCTTTCTAAAAAAATCCTCTTTCAGCAATAAGGATAACAAGAAACAAAACCAACAACATGTCCAAGGCACTTAGTGAAGGGAAACATACAACTAAAAAGGATGTGCATGAGGAACTTAGAGGAAAACATGAAAAATAACACATTGTACAATATATATATATATATATATATACACACGCACACACATACACACACACACACACACACACACACACACACACACACACACACACACACACACACACACACATATACATATATATATATATATATACACACACACACACACATATATATATATACATATATATATATATACATATATATATATAATGGTTATAAACTCTTCTAATAGTAAAGCTTTATATCAATCCCATTTACTAGGATGGGTAATACCTCTCCATCTAGCTAGGCAAGCTGAAAATCATTATGTTATTTGCATCCATGGGTAAAATAAGGGCCACTCCTCAAGTTGTCAAACTTGGTATGGTTTCCTAGCTTGGCCTTATTTGAATCCCACTTAAGGAGTAGATCCCCCTCTTTGAAGTCCCTTTTTATGGCTCTCTTGTCAAAGTCTTTCTTGACTTAAGCCTGATGTGAATCTAGTGTCTTCATTAAAAGGTCCCTTATTTCTTTAATCTCCATGATCTCTACCATCCTCACACTCATAGGTTCATTCTCCATCAAATCAAGTTAAAGGGCTAGCTCCAAGGTACGTAAATCAAA
Organism: Torreya grandis; assembly: GCA_037957365.1. Classification (NCBI taxonomy): domain Eukaryota; kingdom Viridiplantae; phylum Streptophyta; class Pinopsida; order Cupressales; family Taxaceae; genus Torreya; species Torreya grandis. Next base: position 1,524,380 of record JARHVA010003217.1, on the reverse strand, counting down.
AGAGATGGGAAATTTGGCATCCCTCATGTATACAATGATAAATGGTGAGTTCCCAATGGCAACTTTGGGGGTTAATCTATCATCCCATAAGGCTATCCTTAACTTCGAACACCACACTCTCTGATTCTCTTCCATAGTCCTCTTGATGATCCTTATCAAATTTTTTTTTGTTGACTTTGCAAGTCCATTTCCTTGGGGATAGTAATTGTAGGATGTACTAAGGTAGATGCATAACTAAAATTCCCACTCACTTATCTTCATGCCAACAAATGCTAAGGCATTATTTGAAATTATTTTTACTAGTACAACAAACCTCATTACTCTACTATCATAGAAGTCCAAAACTATTATTTCATTAGCTTCTTTTATATTAATTTCTTCCACCCACCTATTGAAGTAATCAATGGTAGTGAGTACCCACTAGTGTCCTCTACTATAAGGTGGATTGATCATTTTTATAAATTCCAAACCTCACTACATGAAGGGCTTATCTACCTGAATTAGGTTGAGAGGAAGAGTTGTCCAACTTTGATTTCCTATAAAGAGATCAAACTTTTGGCACTTTCTCACCATGCATATGCATTATTGAAGAGGTTGGGCCAATAATAACTAGACCTCATCACTTTTGATATTATATTACTTGGGTCAAAATGGCCTCATATCAGCCCATCATGGAATTGCTCTAAGAGCCTAGTCACTCGATTATTATCTAAGCACCTTAAAATCACTACATTGAGGTCTTTTATAAATAAAATCCCATCAAACAAAGCATAAGGTATGGATTTATGTCTAAAATACCTTATCTTTATGTTATCCATACCTTGAGGTCACTCACCTGTTATCAAGAACCTCATCATATCCTAGAGCCAGCTAGTGTGAGGTGGAGGTGCATTTGTTTGTGAGTTGTCTTGTGTCACCAAGACAACCTCTTTATCTTCATGAAGGTCATCCAATATGTGTTCACATAAGCCTTTGCCTTTAACTAGCTTAGTGACCTTGATCTATACATCATATTTCATGAACCTTTTAATCCAACCAACCCTCTTCTCATTCAAGTATATGTTAAGAGGGAAGTCTCTCACTCTAAGATGAGAAACAATAAGATTTTTTTTGCTATTAGATAACATTGGTATAAATTTTTTAATGATTTTTACCACTATAAGGACTTGATTGTGTATAAAAGTATACCTCACTTTATACCCTTCACTCCCTTGACTAAAAAATGCAATTGGTTGCACAAGTCCTTCACCATTATTTTACATCAACATAGCTGATATATTTTCAATGTTAGAAAAGGCATATAATATGAAATCCTTCGATAAATCAAGATTCATGTTTAAAAACCAAAAATCCACACACCATGACTCTAAATTTCATAATTCCCCTAGAATGCCCTAGGACCCTCTCGAGACCAATATCACCTTTCGACCCCTAATCAACCTAGCCTACAGTTATGTTTTAACTTAACTAGCTCAACCCTACCTTTTATCCATTTTTCCCCTCAGCACTCAACTGCCAATAGTTAGGGTAGCCATCGATGGTCACCCTAACCTTCGATGGTCAAGGTACACCTCCCTAACCAAAACCATGTACACAATCTACTTTGCTTTTCTAATTATAGCTTGTCTAAACCTTGCTGTGAGTCTTTGCATGGACAATTTATAATTAGTTAGCCTAATTGAACCTTCACTTCTACCTCTTACTTATGCCTATAAGAAGAGAAGAAATGAGAGGTAAAAATCATCTATAATTATCTTTAAGAGCTTGTATATCCAAGAGTTTCTTTTCTTAGGTCAATCACCTTTAGTAACCTAGTAATCATATCATAGAGCCAATTCACCACCACCTCTCCATCAAGTCTTTAGGTACTATTACTAATTTGAATCAAGCTAGATTCTACCAATAGATCAACTACCTCAACCATACACCCAATCAACTTCTAATAATACAAGTACTTGTTTCTCAATATTCATCTAATTTATTTCCATTTCAAAACCAGCCCAAGCCTTACCCGCTTCTTAGAATCCATCTTTTGGATCTTTTCATTAGCCTTTTTATCAACATAGATCTAAGCATAATAATCATCAATGGTTGACTCAATTTTTGATGGTTTTCTCAACTATTTATGGTCACCTTAACCACTGATAATCACCTTAACTACCAATGGTTACCCCAACCATTGATAATCAGTGTGGCAGTGAAAACCAACAAGTTGTTTTCACTTACCTACACACAACAAAACCTAATTTTTTGTGTTCCTACCTATTTTTAGACCCCCTTCTAATTTTTTGAAGCATACCCAAACCATCTGGCACTAATATTAATTATTTTATTTATAATTTAATCATTTTTATTATGTTTTTTATCAAGCATTCTTGTATTCATTTTCAGTACATTTTAATTCATTGATGCAAGTACCTTTTTTTCTTGTTTATAAACTTAATTGTTTAAAACATGTGGATTGGCATCCCCTAAGTAAGCTCTCACTTCTAGGATTTATACATCACTATTTAGTCTACCCAACTATTTGTTTAACAAGTTTGCTTTAGTGCTTTATTATTTGCAAGTCATCCTCCTAAGCCAAAGAGGAGCTCTTCACAATCTTATGATTCAATGTGTGCACTATCAATCAGGTTTTTCAACCATACCTATACTTAGTTTTTTCTTTTCCTTTCTCCATAATAAGCAATAAATTCATTGAAACATTTTGGCATTCCTAGTAGGACCCTTATGTCTCTACTTGGGTTATTATTTACTTTGAATTCTCTCTCTATTATTTGCTCATTAACAAAATCAAAAGTTTCTTTTGGACTAAAAAATTAAGTGCATACATCAATTGCTTGAAAGTTTAATTCAGATAACTTAAATTCAAGTCAAATTAATCTATCGTAGCTTCACTCTTTATTACACACACCTAAACCAAAACACTTTCACCAATTAAACATCAAACATACTTGAAGCAAGGCCTGGCTAGGATTTCATCACCTAGTGATAACCTTACCCTTTCTCAATGATCCTACTTGGAGGTCATTACCAAGAGGAGGACCAACTTAGCTCTTTACTTGATTATAATCTTTTGATATTAGTATATTTTAGCTAAGCACCTGAAACCCTTATCATTGTGGTGTGTGAAGTGAGGGGGTAGGACCCAATACCAAGCCATGTATTGATTCTAATACAGATTATTTTTGAGCACCTAAAACTAACCTTAGATTTCCTCTTTATCACTCAATCTAAAAACAAATTTTAGTCAAACATATTTTTAAGGCATATTCCAAAAGAGATTAAATATAACTCTAGGTCCTAATGTATCTCTTAGAGTGTGATTGATTACTTTGATAATTTAATTGTGTTCTCTTTGTTTGAGTAACAAGGTTTCTTTTTCTCTTTATCTCACTTGCTAGCAACGAAGAGACCTTGCAGATAAAAACCTATCACCAAGCCAACCTACCTATTTTACCTCTTCATCCATGGATTATACCTCTAAATCAATAGACTCTCCTCACCCTTTTGGAAGTCCTACCTTCCCTCAGGAGATCCCTTAAGGAGATGTGGATTTTTCCACTTTCTTAGACAATAATATTGAAGCCTTAAAACACTATCTTATAATCACATCTTATCATTTCTAGCTCTTGCACCATCCATAGATCCACCTTATGGAATGCCCCCCAACTCATGGGGGGTACCTCCATTTCCACAGTTACTATACAAATATTAACTACCAAAGCTTCCTCATCAACTAACAACCCATTTGAGACTACAATTGAAAACCAACCAACCTAGACTACCACTACCTTTGTACCTTCTACTCCCAACAACCACTCCTCCACTCTAAGAATACCTACATTTAGCACTACCAGCCTTCCTCTAGCTACCTTCAACTAGTCAACCACCAATCCACTTTAAATACTTGTGTTGTATATACCCTCTACCTTGACACTGATCAATACAAGGGTCACTACCCTTCCATTGGTCACCAACCCAACTGCCACTCCTATCCAACTAGCACCCCTTGGACCAACCTTTGGCTGAATCCCTAATCTACAAGGGCATGTACCCACTACTCAACCACCTACCTCTACCTACCCTTATATGTCTTCCACCCAACCATTAACATCCACTTACTCATAAGTGGCAACCTCCCAACCTTTTACCCTCTATATGTATGTCTATCAGCCACCTCAACAATATACATCTTATAACCCTTTAGGTACCCAACCCCAAGTAGACCTAATGAAAATGCCTATGGAAAATATGACAACCTTAGAGTCATCCATATTGAGTGCTCAAAACCTATTTTCATATGACCAAATTTGTAATGAACCTTTCCATCCATCCATCCATACCTATCAATCCATATCCTCCCCAATGTGAACATCCCAAGTTATCTAAGTTTTAAAGTAAGGAAGATCCCCAACAACACCTCAAGGCATTCAAACATGCTTTTTATCTCATCACTTATGATGATGCCCTTATTCTCTGTATTTTCCCCATGTCTCTATCTATATTGGAATTAGATTGGTATAGTACCTTACCCAAACATTTTTATCTTCTCCTTCACCCAACTAACCTAAACCTTCTTGGACCAATTTTATATCAATATCTCCAAGAAAGTGTCCATCACCAACCTCTACTCTATTTGACAATCTAAGGATGAATCAATCACCAATTTTGTGGCCTATTGGAGGAATCTAATTAATTAACTATCCTTCTTCATACCTCAACTTGAACTCATAAAATATTTGCTCGAGCATGTGCAAAGCATATCTCCTCTACCCTGAATGTCCAAAGATTTCAAACCTTTGATGAATCTTTTACCATGGCACATAAGTTGGAGAATCGAACCATTAATGAGGAAAAGCTTAAGCTCAAGAACAAGACTCAACCTATAAAACCAATGAGACTTCTTCCTCCAAGTAAAGAAACATGTCCAATACAAACACTAGGAACAATAGAACCATGAATGTAGTCATCCTTAAAACATCTCCTCCACCTTCTGTTAACCAATCCAATTCCTCTAGTTCCTCAAAGTAAAGCTTGAGGAACTAAACCCAGACAACCAAAATCAATACACTCCACTTGGAGAATCCTATTCTTCCATCAAGGAGAAGTTATTGAAAGATAATATCATTCAACTTCCTCTTATCAATCCACCCCAATAATTTGAATCCTCTCATCCTACACCTAGTTGGTAAAATGAGAATGATTTATGTGCCTTTCACTAAGTGATAAGACATCATGTTAGTAGGTGTAAAAATTTCAAGATCCTTGTTCAATCCCTTATTGATAAGGGGGAGATCACATTAGACAACCCCAATGCACCATCAACCAAGCACTTGATATATTCAACCAACCCTTCCCAAACCATGCCCCTACCAAGAATGAGAGAAACAACGTCAAGTTTTCTCATGATACCCATACAATTAACATAATCCTTGATGAAATCATTACCAAACCACCTAGTACCCAATCTTCCAATCCTCCTCCTCCTCCATATATTGAGTTAGTGGAATTAACTTCCCTTTCTTTAGATACCCAGAATGAGGAAATAATGTCCCCTTTCCCTCCATTTATTGAGGTAGTAGAGCCACTAGCCACCCTTTTCACTGATACACCAAAACAACCAACCATCACTGCTTTACCTTCACCTTTAATTACCGAGTGAACTAATTTCCCTTTAGAGATCATTCCTAAGGAAAAAAAACCTCATGTCTACTCCTCCCATAGAAGAATCATTTGTTGTAACCCTGTATCATTTGATTGAGGAAGAGGATGAGGTTACCATCCCTGTATCTCCACCTAGAGGCCTATATTTTATGTCCACTTTTCAAGGAACCAAACCAACCTATAAAACCTTCTCTATACTAGTGCAAAAATTAGAATTTATCTAAAACCTTGACATATATTAAGCCACATTATATAATAAATTAGGTCTCCCTTACATTACTCAATAAGAGCCTCCAACCCTTTCGTAGTCTAGCCAACCCGCCACTTCCATTAACCAAACCCTCAATCCAACAAACTAAGACCTCCACCAAACTAACCAACCCATAACCACTTAAGCTAACCAAGTTAAAAGTAGCCAACCCCACTCCTATCATCTCAACTAGGTCTGCAAAGAATCTTGGCATTCTCCCTACACCGAGCCTTACTCACTTGTTTGTCAAAGTGGACCTAACCCCTTCAAACCCACTAGCCAAATGCCAGACCAAAGCAACTAAAGAGGTGAAGCCACACAAAGGATAGATGGTTAAAAATTTTCCTCCCTCAAACTTGCCTTCCATCTTAGGGCCTCATCCCTCCACCTTAAACAAGAAGTCAATTACGTCTAACAAAATCTTGCCACCTCTTTTGGTTACACATTCATAGTTCCTCTTTGATGCACCTATTTTCACCATTCCAACAATACCTAAGCTATCTACATTGTAATATTTTACCTCTATCTCATCAACCTCCTTGTCTAAACTAAGCCCACTGACCAAGCATTCCACCTTACTTAGGGAAACTACTATCAAACCTATTTCCAAGTAACCTCTTACTCCAACAACCAAAGCTAAAACAACTACACTTTAAACAACTTTAATAGAGTCCTACTAAACCATCCTCTATAGGTTATTGTAAACCTCTTATTTATCCTTACCTCCCATTAGTCCCTTTAACCCTCTAGCTTAAAAACCTACCTGGTATAATGACCACCACATGTGTTCCTATCATAGGATACCCACCCATGACATGTAAAACTACAAAACTCTCCAAACCATCATCCATCAGCTTTATAATGAGGATGATCTATTAAAATATGAACCCCCTATGATACCCATACCAATATAACCACCCATAATACCTACTCAACACTTACCCACTCCTCCACTCTCACCTCAGAGTGAAAATGAATATGACCAATCCTCTACATTAACCTCTCCTTCTATCCATACTATTAATGTGGTTATGAAATCACAACAAAAGGATAAGAGGAAGGATAAGGTTTCCATTCCTTTAAAATACCCCTCCTCAAACTCCCAACAACCTACACCCAACCATCTTTGTCTTCAACCAAACCCAAGGTGTCTATCTTAGGTGCCTCCCAATCTAACCCCTCATAATCTATTAGGATAGTTATTTGCAAACAAATTCATCAGACCTCGATGAAAATGAACTTGTATGAGATAATCTCTACCTATCCCCATCATTTCCAAGCACTAATAGAGGCTTTATGATCCATTAAGGTCCAACTTGAGGACCCCCAACCTCTAGCTACTGTTATTGGTGCCATTCAGATTTCCAACTTTGTTACCTTCAAGGATTTAGAAATACCTTCCATCCATCTTGAGGACCTAGATCCTCCTCTCTTTATCACCACCTACATCCACAAAACCTACATCAAATAGGTCATGATTGATGGGGGAGCTAGCATTAACAGCATCTCCTCTCATTCCTACAACTAACTTGACCTATCAAATAATGCCATGTCTAAATCCTCAACCATCCTTCATTCTATCAATGATACCATGGCCACTACCTTAGGGAATATCATCCTTCATATCTATGTAGGACCTTGTACACTCCCTAAATTATTTTATGTTTTAGAATATGATTTCTAATACAACATCTTATTGGAATGACCTTGGATTCATTTCATGGGTTGCATTCCCTCTGCCCTACACCATTGCATTAAGTTTGAGGATGAGGGCTATTTCATCACCATCTAATTTGACCCAAATATTTTATCAACATGCAACATGACCTACCACCCAAAAAATTTCCTCATACCCTCATCCAACACACCCTCAGTAGCTAGAACTCAAACTTCAACAATTAAAGCAGATATCATATCCCCCTCTAGTAACAAGGCGTCAACTAGATCCTCCATACATTCACAAAAAATCCCCACTATAGAACCTTTGGAATCCACATTCCATCACCTTTCACTGGGGGAATATTTCCTTCTCACCCATGATGCTTTCCCTACTCCTCATGAGTATGGGTAACTTACCAACCAACTAGAATATGACCCCAATGTCAAAACTATTATTCCATTTGGACCTCCCAATTGTGAAACCCATTTTATTTATGGGGGAATTGACAAATCCCTCTATGCTTATACCACCTCTCATCAACCTCAACCATTCAACATTAGTTTATCTTACCTCAATAAACCAAGTTTTACCAAGACATACCTCCATCAGTGTACTTGAAAGGGTTTCATTCTTAGACAATATGAGCATGGCCCACACAAATTGGTCACCATCAGAATCAAGAAGCCACACAAGAATCAAAGACTTTATTTCATCTTGCCTAATAAGAAGAAAGCCAAACAATCCACCCCTACCATTGTTGAGGAGGATGTCCCTTCATCATCAACCTCACCTCCACCTATGTGTGAGGATGATGACATCATCCCACCTAACATTTTTTCATCAACATGATCAACCTAGGACCCATAACTTATCGAAAATAGGGGTGACCGTAACCATCCCTTTGATCCATCCTGAGATGATAGGAGATGACTATCTTACCATTAACACTGTGTAATGTTAGGATGATGATTTCATTGTCACCTACCTTGGTGCCCCAAATTCTTCCATCCACAAATCCCTTCCTCTCTAGACCTCGACCATATTAAATGAATCAACAATAAATATCAACTTGGGTACTCTGAATAACCGTTGCATGGTTAAAATTGATAGATCATTAAATCCAAGGAACTTTGAGACTTCCCCTCTTTCCTCCAAGATTGTAGCATAGTATTTGTTTGGTCTTATAGTGATATGACCAAGATTAACCCTACCATTGCTACCCATAACATAGTCACTCATTGTGATTCCAAACCTATCAAATGAAATCTCTAATGCATGCATCCTCATATATTTATTTTCATCAAGGAAGAGCTTCAACATCTCCTATCTATCAAGTTCATCCAACCTATTGACTACCCCTAATGGGTTTTGAATGATTTACCTATCATTAAAGCCATAGGGGGACTATGCATTTGTGTAGAATTTCATGACCTCAACCTCACCTACCCCAAAGATGATTTTCTTGTACCTAGCATAGACCAACTTGTTGATCTTACAACTAGACATGAGATGTTATCTATCATGAATGGATTTTCAAGTTAAAATCATATCTTAATCATCCTAAAAATAAGCACAAAACCACCTTTACCACCCCTTAGGGAACCTTCTGCTATAGAGTCATGGATTTCAGGTTAAAGAACGTAGGTGTAACCTACCAACATGCTATGACCTATATATTTATTTATCTTATCCATAGGATCATAGATTACTATGTAGAGTACCTTCTTAGAAAATCTAAACTTTGAAAGAATCACTTAGTCATTTTTAAGATCATCTTTGAGTGCATTTTGGATTATTTTCAAGGAAACTCATTAGTTTCATTGTCTCCCTTCACAAAATCAAAGTTAGTATCAAAAAAATCAAAGATATATTAGGCATGCTAACTCTTACTAACCTTAATCAACTCTGAAGCTTGCAAGGAAGCTTCAATCCATTCATCATTTTATTTCTTAGCTTTCAGATCGATGCCAACCTTTCCACCACCTTATAAACAAGTATGTCTCTTTTAAGTGGAATAGAAATTGTCAAAAGGCATTTGATTCACTCAAAGAGTACCTTTTATCATAACCTATCCTTACCACTCCCAAGGATGACCAACCTTTCTACTTATTTATCTCTACCACTGACCATTCCCTAGGGGTAATGTTGGCTTACTGAGATAAACAACATAGAGTGTAAGCCATATAATATATTAGCTACATGTTTGTAGAATATGAGATTCAGTACATTCATATTATGAAACATTTTTTATCTTTAGTCTTTAAGTATGCCACTACCTTCGTAACCATAAAACCTATGTCATAACCAACACTAATCCACTCAAGTACATGCACTCCAAGCCATACCAAAACTTATGTATGGCCAAGTGGCTCATGCTCTTAACATAGTTTGACCTTGAGTTCCTTTGGTATAATTTAATTAAGGGGAAATTCATTGCTGACTAATTAGCTAAAGTACCTTTGGTTGACAATCAACCTCCTCCTCTTGATTTCCTTGATGAGTCCATTGCAACCCTATCTCAATTAGATTTCACCTATCAAGTCACCATGTTATTTAATGGATCAAAATATCAACATGGTGGGGGAGATGGTATAATCCTTATTTCCTTTGATGGTAAACCTCTTCTTTTGTCCTTCAAGATTGACTTTGAATGTACCAATAATATGCTTAAGTATGAAGCCCTAGTAATAGGACTTTAGACTTCCTTAACCCTTATAGTTAAAATGATAAATATCTTTGGTGACTCCCAACTTGTGGTCAATCAAATAAATGGATCTTACTAATGTAATAATGATGTTTTATAATAATATAAGAAACTAGTTGATAAACTCTTAGCATCATTTAAACATTATTGCATCTAGTTAACCCCATGATCTACCAACAAGTTTGTTGACACCATGGTTTTTCTTGCCTCTTAGATACCATCTATACCCTCAAACTCTAAGCTATATGTCATTACATATAGAATTACCTATCCTTCCTATATCAAATCAAATTCTCCCACTATTTTCAATGTGGAGGAGACCCAACCTGACCTTTGGTATCAATAAAACATTGACTACCTTAACCTTGGCATAATTCCTTCTATCCTCTCTAGAAATGCTTGACGAGAATTTGTTCAGATTAATTCATGTTATACCATTATGGGAGGAATATTTTATAAAAATGTCCTTGATGGACTCCTCTTCCATTGTATATGTAGTCATGAAGCCTCTCACACTATCAAGGAAATATATGATGGCATCTATGAGGGACACTTTAGTGGCCTCATTGTCACTAAGCACATCTTCCATCTTATTTATTATTGGCCTACCCTTAACCAAGAATATTATGATTATGTGAAAAAGTGTGTCAAACATCAACATCATGCCAATTTTTATCGTGTACATAGCTATAGCCTTCAAGTTTTTACCAATTTTTGGCCTTTTTCATAATGGGGTCTAGATCTTATTGGAGAAATTAATCCTCATTCCTCATAACAACACCATTCCATCATCACTGTGATCAATTATTTTACCAAGTGGGTAGAGGCTATTCCTCTAGTCTCAACCAAAGTGAAAAATATTATCAACTTTATCAACCATCACATCATTTGTTGCTTCGATGTTCCTCATAAGATTTCACCGATAATGGTAAATCCTTTAAGAACAAACAAGTCCAAGTTTTATGTGATGCATTTAGAATTACGTTAATTTTTTCCTCACCCTATCACCCTTAAGTGAATGGATAGGCAAAAGCCTCTAACAAAACTCTTAATAACATGCAAACTAAAATAGTCAGTGCATCTAGTTGGGATTATCTTTTCCACATCCCTTTTACCTTATGGGTATATCATACTAACATTAGAACACCTATGAGTACTAACCCATTTTATTTTATATTTGGGGTAGAGGTTATCTTTCCTCTTGAAGTACAAACCCATTTTTTTCATATCTTTTTAAGATCTTATTTCTAAGAGTGGTTATCATCAGTACCATTTATCCCATCTTGAGCTACTCAACAAGCATCACCTAGTATCCTTCACCCACCTCCATGTCTATCAAGATCATGTCAAACATGCCTATAATAAACACCTTAAAGTGAGAGAGTTCAAAATCATAGACCTTGTCCTAAAGGAGAATCAACATGTCACTAATATGGATAAAAAAAAGTGGGGCATGTTTTCTTTCAATTAGCTTGGACCTTATATCATAGCGCATAAGTATGGGTCTAGAGTTTATTAGTTGTCTTCTCTTAAAAGCCACCTAGAACCTGAGTCCCTCAATACTTCACATTAAATTCATTATATTTTTAAGAAGGGTCAAGTTCACCTTTTGTTTCACTTAAGCTCACCCCTTATCATTTATCCACATTCATCCTCCTTATTGGGGTATAATCAAATAAAAATGAATCATGTGATTATTTATCACTGACATATCCTAATCTTGAAAAATGGGTACCACATCTCTACCCATGGCATGGTTCTCATGGTTCTTTCCACCCCTTTCAGGATGGATCCCCATGGTCATTATCACCTAAACCTCTTTACACCTAATCAACCTTTTTGTGATTTTAGTTTTACATTCATAAAGGTGAACCCCTAAGCTAGCCTAAACAAGTATTTTTCAAGAAAAATCAAAATAGAATAAAAAAAATTCTATCATTGGCAATCATCGGTCATTCCTAGCATTCAAAAACTACTCCCTTGAAGGACAGTTGTTGAAAACCTCTTTGAAATTTCCAAAATGTAAGGTGGATTGCTCCCTTAAAGGATAGCTATCACAAGCAAAGCACATAAACTTAAACCACTCCTTTGAAGGATGGTTGAGTAAGAATTTGTCAAAAGCATAGTAATTTCTTGGAAGCTTCTCACATCAATCAACTTCCCATATACAACAATTAATAGGAGACCCATTATCACAATCAAAAAAAAATCAAAAAAACCATAATCATCTCTCAAGATGGCATAATAAAGTGAAAGTTGCAATTGGCTTCCACAAGTATACTTCCCACATCGATCAATATACATTAGCTTGGCATAGTCTGATTAGACTAACTCTCTAGACACCTATAGAGGAGGCATTCTAGTCTCACAAGAAGGTTCCATTTTCACCCATCCCCCCATATATTCAAGGGATTTTTTAGCTTACTTGACATTATGTGGTCAAGACACCCTTTTACCCAACTGAGGAATGCTAATGCAAAGTATTTGAAGGGCTTATGTTCATTAAGTCAATCCAACTCTAGTTTTGTTTTCATCTTTATCAATAAAGAAGCATCATGTCCTCTTCTTACACTATCATGACTATTTGAAATTTTCATTATGGTGTTCACCTCTGGCTTATATTCTCTATTCTCCCATCTAGTGTTGTTAATTAAGCTATCTTATGAATTTTATCATAAATATTAACAACAAATAACCATAATCATACCCATAAACCACTTGCATTACCATGTTGTACATGATAATCACAACCATATGTAATAAAATCAATGTGAACATGTCTAAACATAATGAAATCCAAAATAGTCATTAAAAACATTATCATGTCATAAGCATAATCATAATGGAAACCATAACCATGACTAGCATCATAAGGAAATAACATCCATAAGCATATCCACCATTTCCTCTCGCATGTCTAAAGTATATACTAATGAAGTGTATATACATTAAAATTTAGCATGCTATTAACATAATCATAAATCCAAACTATATCATGCCTAGATAAGCAAATATTAGTGTCTACACAATCATAATGTAAACATAAATCGTAAGCAACATAAACATCACATTATAGGCCATAAATGCCAAAAGTACCAAATTACTATAGCAAAAATTATAGAAGGCAAATAGACAAAAGTGAAAATGATTTTTTTCATTTTCTCTTTTTATGTTTTAGGTTTTTAGGGTTTCCCCTTGACCATCAATGGTCAGGGTGATCATCAAAGGTCAACCCTAGGGAATCCTTGATCATCGACAGTCAAGATCCCACACTTTTTTTGGTACTTATACCTCAAAACCACATTTTAGAGATCAACCTAATCTCCCCCATACCCAATTTGAACTTTTTGGAGATTACCCTTCTCTAACCACTCATTAGGCCACCTCTACCTTGACATTGGCCATTTTTGACCCAAGCTATCATGTGTTTTATGATGACCTTACACGCTCTTTTTAACCACATCGACTATTTTTTCCTTGTTGACCATTCAAAATTTATGCCACCTTATGCTTACGAAACCCACCTATGTCTTTTGGGAAAACTTCCTACCTTGGATACCCATGACACTTGACCTATTTATGTTTGCCATGGGAGTAATTCCTACCTCAGATACCCATGGAAACATTGACCTATCTAGGGGACTAATAGGTGTACCCAATTGCCATGCCTAAATATGGTCTTGTGGTACATTGGTCACCCATCCCTTTAGAACTAGCCTTATTTTTACCAACATTGACAACCTTAGTTTGTGTATGATCTTGGCTATCACACTTAGTAATATTTTATGCACATATTTGATTCTTGAATGCCCACCCACCTTTTGTCACCACCTAGTGACTCTTTATCAAACACTTATCAAACTTGTACCCGATTCTACTTTACCTCATTACCTCCTAGTTTTAGGTGGAACACCTCCTACCATACTCGGGGTAATCAGTAGACATTCTACCAACACTCCATTTTTATTTCACAACTTGTCAATTTAAATCTACATAACAAAAAGGGGCAAAATGTAAACACCAAAAATATGCACGCCATGATTCTAAATGTCATAATTCCCCTAGAATACATTAAGACCCTCTTAAGACCAATATCACCTTCTAACCCCTAATCAACCTAGCATGTAGCCAAGTTTTAACTTAACTAGCTCAGCTCTACCCTTTAGCCCTTTTTCCCCTCAACACTTGGCCATCGCTAGTTAGGGTAACCATTAATGGTTACCTTGGCCATTGATGGTCAGGATCCACCTCCCTAACTAAAATAATGCAAACCATCCACTTTTATTTTCTAATTATAGCTTGTTTAGACCCTATTGTGAGTCTTTACATGGACAATTTATAATTAGATATCCTAGTTGAACCTTCACTTGTACCTCTTACTTATGCCTATAAGAAAAGAGGAGCTAGGAGGTGAAAATCATCTACAATTATCATCAAGAGCTTGTGTATCCAAGAGATTATTTCTTGTAGGTCAATCACCATCAGCAACCCAATAATCTAGAAATCATATCAGAGAGTAAATTCATCACCACCTCTCCATCAAGTCTTTAGGTACCATTACTCTATTAGAATCAAGCTATATTCTACCAATAGATCAAATACCTTAACCATCCACATAATCAACTTCTAGTAAGACAAGTAATTGTTTCTCAGTATTTATCTACTTTATTTCCATTTTGCAACCAACCCAAGCCTTACCCACTTCTTGTAATCCATTGTTTGGATCTTGTCATCAGCGTTTTTATCAATCCAAATCCAGACACAGTAATTGTTGATGGTTGAATCAACTACCAATGGTTTGTTCAACCACTCATGATAACTTTAACCACCAATAGTCACCTTAACCATTGATGGTTACCCCAACCATCAATGGTCACTATGGCAATGAAAACCAGCAAGTTGTTTTCACTTACCTACACCCAACCAAACCTAATTTTTTATGTTCTTACCTATTGACAGACCCCCTTATAATTTTCTAAAGCATACCTTGATCCTCTAGCATTAGTATTAATTAGTTTATTTCTAATTTAGTAATTTCTATCATTTTTTTTAGCAAACATTCTTATATTTATTTTCATTACCTTTTGATTCATTGATGTTAGTACCTTTATTTCTTGTTTATATAATTAATTGTTTAAAATTTGTGGATTGATAGCCCCTAAGGAAGCTCGTGATTCTAATATCTAGCTATCTCTAGGAAATCCACCCAACTATTTGTCTAATGAACAAGTTTTCTTTAGTGATTTCTTATCTACAGGTCATCCTCCCAAGCCAAATAGGAGCTCTTCACAATCTTCTGATTCAACACATGCACTATCAATCGAGTTCTTCAACCATATCCAAACATGAGATGTCATCTCTCATGGATGGATTTTTGGGTTAATATCAGATCTTAATCACCCCTAATATTATCACAAAACCACCTTTTCCATCCCTTGGGGAACCTTCTATTATAGAGTTATGCCTTTCTGGTTAAAGAATGTTGGTGCAACCTACCAATGTGTCATGACCTATATCTTCCATGATCTTATGCATAAAATAATAGAGACTATGTGGATGACATTCTTGTAAAATCTAAACTCTAAAAGGATCACTTAGTCATTATTAATATCATCTTTGATTTCCTTATCATCTATCATGTTCACCTTAACCCTAAAAAGTGCATTTTTGGGGTCTTATTAGAGAAACTCCTAAGTTTCATTGTCTCCCTTCATGGAATTGAATTTGATCCTACCAAAATCAAAGAAATATTAGAAATTATCTCTCCTACCAACCTTAAGCAAATTTGAGCTTGCAATGGAAGCTTTAGTATATTCATCATTTCATTTCCTAGCTTTCATACCGATGCCAACCTTTCCACCACCTTCTAAATAAGGATGTCTATTTTAAGTGGAATAGTGATGTTAAAAGGCCTTTCATTCACTTAAAGAGTACCATTTTTCACCACCTATTCTTACCCCTCCCAAAGGTGACCAACCTTTTTACCTATATATCCTACCTCTGACCATTCCCTAAGGGCAATGTTGGCTCACTAAGATGAATGACATAGAGAGAAAACTATTTACTATATTAGTTGCACACTTATAGAATATGAGACTTGGTACACTCATACTAAGAACCTCTATTTATATTTAGTCTTTATGCCTACCAATATTCACCAATACCTTCTTAACCATAAAACCTATGTCTTAACCAATACCAACCTACTCAAGTACATGCTCTCCAAGCCATACCAAAACTAGTGTATGGCCAAGTGGCTCATGATCTTAACAGAGTTTGACCTTGAGTTCCTCTAATAAAAGTCAATTAATGGGAAAGTCATTATCAACCAATTATCTAAAGCACCTTTGGTGGATAATCAACCTCCTCCTATCGAGTTCACTGATGAGTCCATTGTGACCCTATCTCAAGCATATTTCACCTATCAAGTCACGATGTTCTTTGATGGATCAAAATGTCAATGTGGTGGGGGAACTGGTATCATCTTTATTCCCTTTGATGGTGCACCTATTCCTTTATCCTTCAAGCTTGAATTTTAATGTACCAATAATACGGCTGAGTATGAATCCCTAGTAATAGACCTTCAGACTGGCTTAGCCCTCAAAGTCAAAATGATCAATATCTTTGGTAACTCCTAGCTTGTGGTCAATAAAATCAATGGATCTTACCAATGTAATAATGATCAATATCTTTGGTGACTCCTAACTTAAGTTCAAAAAAATCAATGGATCTTATAAGTAATTATTTGATGAACTCTTAGAATCATTTAAATACTATTGCATCTAGTCAACCCCATGATCTACCAATAAGTTCATTGACACCATGGCTTCCCTTGCCTCTTAGATACCATCTCCACCCTCAAACTCTAGGATATCTATCATTATATATAAACTTACCTAGCCTTCCTATATCATATTAGATTTTCCCACCATTTTTAATATGGAGGAACCCAATCTGACCTTTGATATCAGCAAAACTTTGATTACCTTAACCTTGGCATAATTCCTTTTGGCTTCTCTAGGAATGCTCAATGAGTTTTTATTAAAAGTAACTCATGTTATACCATTATGGTAGGAATCCTTTATAAACATGGCTTTGATGGCCTCCTCTTCCATTTCCTACATAGTCATAAAGCCTCTTACGCTATCAAAGAAATTCATGATGGCATCTATGGGGGACACTCTAGTGGCCTCACTGTTGCTAAGTGCATCCTCCATCTTGGCTATTAATATCCTTCCCTTAACCAAGACTATTGTGATTATGTTAAAAAGTGTGTCAAATGTCAACAACACACTAATTTATATCATGTACTTATCCATAGCATTTGAGTTTCTACCAATTTTTAGCCTTTTTCACAATGGGGTCTAGATCTCATTGGCAAAATTAATCCCCATTACTTGTAGTGACACCATTCCATCATCACCACAACTAATTATTATACCAAGTGGGTAGAGGATATTCATCTAATCTCAACCAAAGAAAAAAATATTGTTGACTTTATCAGCCATCACATCATTTGTTACTTTAGTATTCCTCATAAGATCATCACCAACAATGGTAAATCCTTTAAGAATAAGCAAGTCTAGGGTCTATGTGATAAATTTAGAATTAAGTTAAGTTTATCCTCACATTCTAACCCTCAAGTGAAAGGATAGGTAGAAGCCTCTAACAAAACTCTTAATAACATGCAAACTTAAATGGTTAGTGCATCTAGTCAGGATTGGCATTTTCACATCCCTTTCATCTTATGGGCATATTGTACTAGCATTATAAAACCTATAAGTTCTACCCTACTTTCTCTTGTATTTTGGGTAGAGTTTATCTTACCTCTTGAAGTCCAAATCCCTTCTCTTCACATATATTTTCAAGATCTTATTTTTGAGAGTGACTAGCATTAGCATCATTCAGCCCATCTTGAGCTACTCGATGAGAATTACCTAGCATCCCTCACCTACCTCCATGCCTATCAATAAGTCATCAAGTGTGGCTATAATGAAAAGCTTAAAGTATAAGAGTTTAATATCAAAGACCTCATCATAAAGGAGAATCAACATGTCACTAATATGGAAAAAATCAAGTGGGGTAAGTTTGATTTCAATTGGCTTGGACCTTATATCATAACCCATAAGTATGGGTTTAGAGATTATTAGTTGTCTTCTCTTAAAGGCCACCCATAACCTGAACCCCTCAATACTTTGTATCTACATCTATTATATTAGTAGGAAGGATCAAGTTCACCTTTTATTTCACTTAAGCTCATCCCTGTCATCCCCATTTTTTGTGGATAATTGACTAAAAATGAATCATGTGATTATCTATCACTGACATATCCTAATATTAAACAATGGGTACCATATCTCTACCCATCGTATGGTTCTTATGGTTCTTTCCACCCCTTTATAGGATGAATCCCCATGATCATTATCACCTAAACCTCTTTACACCTAATCAACCTTTTTATGCGTTTAGTTTTGCCTTCATAAAGGTAAACCCCTAATTTATCCTAAACAAGTCTATGTCAAGAAAAATACAAATCAAACTAACAAAATTCCTATCATTGGCAATCATGGGCCATTCCGAATTCATAGACTACTCCCTTTAAGGATAGTTGTTGAAAACCTATTTGAAATTTATAAAATGTAAGGTGGACTATTCCTTTGAAGGTAAATTATCAAAATCAAAGCACATAAGCATAGACCACTCTCTCAAAGGAGTGTTGAGTAAGCATTTGTCAAAATCATAGCAATATCTTTGAATCTTCCCACATCGATTAGCTTCCCATATACAAAAATTAATAGTAGACTACATTATCACAATCAAAACAAAAGAAAAATAATCTCAAAAGATGGATTCCAATAAGTGGGTAAGGCCTAGGTTGGTTTCAAAATGGAAATAAAGTAGATGAATACTAAGAAACAAGTGTTTATCTTACTAAAAGTCGATTAGGTAGATGGTTGAGGCAATTGATTTATTGGTGGAATCTATCTTGATACTAATAGAGTAATGGTACCTAAAGACTTGATGGAGAGGTAGTGGTGAATTGACTCGCTAATATGATTGATAGATTTTTGGGTTGCTGATGGTGATTACCCTACAAGAATGAAACTTCTAGATATACAAACTCTTTGTGACAAACCTCCCATCTCCTCTCTTCTTATAGGAATAAGCAAGAATTAGAAGTGAATGTTCAACTAGACTATCTAATTATAAAGTATCCATGAAAAGACTCATAATAGGGTTTAAACAAGCTATAATTAAAAAAACAAAGTGGATGGTTTGCATGCTTTTAGTTTTGGAGGTGGACCCTAACCATCAATGGTCAGGGTGACCATCGATGGTTACCCTGACCATTGGCGATAGAGTGCCAAGGGGAAAAAGGGGTAAAAGCTAGGGTTGATCTAAGTAAAAGGAAAAGGAAAATAAAATAAAATAAAATAAAAAGAAGAAACTAAGTATAGGTATGATTGAAAATTTTGATTGATAGTGTACACATTGAATGAAAAGATTATTCTAATGTTTTGATGAATTTCTTGTCTATTATAGAGAAAAGGAAAAGAAGAAACTAAGTATGGGTATGGTTGAAAAACTTGATTGATAGTGCACGTATTAAATTAGAATATTATGAAGATCTCTTATTTGGTTTGGGAGGATGACCTATTGATAAGAAAGTACTAAAGCAAACTTGTTCATTAGAAATAGTTGGGTGGATTGCCTAGCGATAGTTAGATCTTATAAGAGATAGCTTCCTTAGGGGCTATTAATCCACACATTTCAAATAATTAACTTGATAAATAGGAAAGAAAGGTACTTGCATCAATTAAGTCTCTCATCATAAGATGAGACACTATAAGATATAATTTGCTATTAGAGAGCATTGGTCTAAATTTTTTAAAGCTTTTTACCACTGTAAGGACTTGCTTATCTACAAAAGTGTACCTTACTTCATACCCTTCAATCCCTTGACTAAAAAATTCAATTAGATGCTCAAGTTATTCACCACTATTTTGCATCGACATAGTTTATATATTGTCAATGTCAACAAAGGCATATGATATGAAATATTTTAATAAATCAGGATTCATGAGTGTAACTGCTTGGGTAATGGCATAATTGATAGATTTTGATAATGTCAATGACATATGTTTTTTTGCTAAGAAGTAAGTCTCTTACTCTAAGATGAGATGCCATAAGATATATTTTTATATTAGAGAGCATTGGTCTAATTTATTTAAGGCTTTTTACCACTACAAGGACTTATTTGTCTACAAAAGTATACCTTACTTCATACCCTTAAATATATTGATTAAAAAATGTAATTGGCTACTCAAGTCCTTCACCATTATTTTTCATCAACATAGCTAATATATTGTCAATGTTGGAAAAGGCATATAATATGAAATCCTTTGATAAATAAAGATTCATGAGTGTAGGTGCTTGGGAAATGGCTTGATTGATAGCCTCAAATATTACTTTACCTTCTTATCTAGATTTTGTTATAGGAAATGGCGTAGGTACTTGGGCAATGGCTTGCTTGATACATTTTGTTAATGGAAATGGCATAGTTTATTTTGTTAATAAGGAAGTCTCTCACTCTAGGATGAAACATGATAAGATAGATTTTTATATTAGAGAACATTGGTCTGAATTTTTTAAGGCTTTTTACCACTGCAAGGACTTGCTTGTCTAAAAAAGTATACCTTACTTCATGCCCTTCAATCCCTTGACTAAAAAATGTAATTGGTTGCTCAATTTATTCACTATAATTTTGATTTAACATACCCAATATATTATCAATTTTTGCAAAGTAATTTAATATGAAATCCTTTGATAAATTAGGATTTATGAGTGTAGGTGCTTGGGAAATGGCTTGCTTGATAGCCTCAAATCCTTTTTTAGCTTCTCCTAACCAAATGAACACATTATTATTCTTCAAAATAATAGTAATGGATTTGTATAAGCCAAAAAAAGTAGGTATAAATTTTCTCACTAAGTTTATCTTCCCAAGGAAACTATGAGGTCCTTCTTATGTTTGGGCAAGGACAAGGCCAAGATGGCACTTATTCTATTAGGATCAATAGTTAGTCCCTATTTTGAAATAATATGAACCAAGAGTTTACCTCATGGATAGAAAACAAAAAATTCTTACAATTAAATGAGATCCCATACTCTTTTCATCTTTCAAATATCAACCTTAGGTGATCCAAATGTTCACTGGCTTTCTTGGAGAAAATTGTTATGTCATCCAAGTAGACAAGCACCATCTGATTTAGTAATATTTAGAAATCCATGTCCAAGGCTATTTGAAAAGTATCCCAATCATTTTATAGGCCAAAAATCATATTTTGATAAGCATATGTGCCCCACATTATGGTGAAGGTAGTCTTGTATTGGTCTTCTTCTCTTACCAGCACCTGGTTATATCCTGAGTACCCATTGAAAAGAGAGAAGAATTCTAAACCAAAAACCATTTGAATGGGTTGATTCATGGATGATAATGGGTAATGATATTTTAAAGAGACACTAATCAAGTCTTTGAAGTCAACACATAATTGGATCTCACCATTCTTCTTTTTCATAGGCACCAGGTTAGCTACCCATGAGGAGTGCTTGATAAGAAAAATAATATTAGACTTAATCAATTTAGTCAACTCTTTCCTCATCAGATTTTCAATATTTGGGTTGATATGCCTTTACTTCTACCTAAAAATATTGGAATTATCCTCCAACTCTATGGTCTGTTGGGATAGCTTGGGTTTAAATATGCTTAGATCACTATACTACAAAGCAAATATGTCTGAATATTCCTTACAAAGTTCAATGAAAGCATGCCTTTTTGCTTCATTTCTCACATTTCCAAGATTGAGGATCTTGTCTTTGAAGATAAGGACTCTTTCATATTTCTCTTCATTATTAGACATCACTATCTTATCTTTCCTCATGCGATCTCCTTCATGGAAAATACCTTCAAGGCTGACCAGCCCTTTAGGAAGTTTGTTAGACCCCAACTAAACAATTTGATCCTCATACTACTATTGAATTTTAACTTGGTTTATTAAGGAAAGCTCTACCTCTTACTAAATTAAATAATAAATCTACTTGTCACTATCAAAGACCTACCAATGAACCTCATTATCTAGAAATAATGGTCTTAATACCCTTTGACATGTGGTTGTACTTTAGACCTTTTTAACTTTTTTGAGATTTAAAACTAAGCCCCTTCAATTGTCAACCTATCAACATGCTAATTTTTCTCTCTTGGCACTGCTTAGATGTTAAAGGCTTCAAAGTATTTAGGTATGTCCCACACTCTATGTTTGTAGGACTTAATTAAGGGGTTCTTTATTGTGTTTAGACCTATGACCTGATGTAATATCATCTAACTATCCCCATACTCTTATAACTTCTTGATTCCCCTCTTACTATCCACTGAAGGTCGTGGATAGGGCCCTCATACTCTATTGCATTAAAAGAGTAACTAAATTAGAACCTATAAGATGAAAATTACTTGTCATTGGAGAGAGATACCAAAATTACACCTACCCCTCTTCCATGTTTACTCCTTCAGACATCAAAGAATAATTTCCACAAACCACTAGTATCCTCTTATGGCCTAGTCAAGGATGGCATGAACTCATCTTCTTCATGCAAGTAATAGACTCACATGTCTATTTATTCAACACCTCCCAAAGGGTCAAGTAGCTGATTCTCACTCCATAACTCATCCAAAACATATTAGGTATCCCCTCAAGATGATTGTCTAGTTCTCGACAAATAAGGTGGTCATCTTCATCTAGAATGGTACAATTGATGTTTATGCTATTTGGCCCATACGGCTCAATGTGAAATTAGGAAATAGGATTAGCTTTGATAGACACCTTGGTCCCATACCTTGTCCTAAAATCTATGTAGGACAAATATTCTACTAGGTAACCTCCAATTTTAGCTGTGAATTATCTAGATAAGCATAGAACAAAGAGAGGAGGCACCTCTAGAACCACTATATCTTGAGCCATCGAAACACTAGGACAAGCATGTAGGGTCAAGTTTAGAACTCTAAAAAGTATGTAGGGTCAAGTGAACATGAATTATATCATTTCAAATCTAGTTTATAAACTAATTTTTATTTGAAATGGTCAAGTATAAGTAGCTCAAACATCATAAAGTCAAAGAGGTGGTACTATTGTTTGGAAAAAGCTGAGTAGATAGATTTTCATGCATCCCATCAATTTTTGAACATCATTTAGTTTTTATTTAAACCCTTTGATGAAAAGTTAGATAAGATCATCTAGTTTTCAACATATTTTTTTAAAATAATTAATGAATATATTTTTTAATTAATTTCACAAGTAAATAAACCCTGATATATGATTAATAATGTATAGCTGACTATGCGTCCCCCCTTAACTACCTCAAAATGTATCAAAAATTAGATTATTTTTGAATTTGTATAGAATTAGGTCTATTTTACAACCATATAACTTTTTTTAGTTTGAATCAATGAATCAAAAGATACATAAATAAAAATGAACATGTATAGTTGTGGCTAATAGCATTATAAAACGACTTACTTCGAAATAAATATAGATAACAACCTTAAAGGTAATGATAATATAGAAATATATATATATATATATATATATATATATATATTTAGGAAGAGGAGAGTGTAGTTGATGTTGTAATAATAATTTAAAGAAAAAGTTTGATAAAATTCATAGTGTTTAGCATGGTCAAAGTTGAATTTTATTATTTTTAGTAAAAAACACACATTTTGTTATGGCTTTGCACGTTTGTACCTCACGATCAGGAATCCAAGCCATTCTCGAGCCTTAAGGCATGTGTTTTAAAACCTAAATATAATAACTACATAGATAGGAGTACTGCATACATATAAGTACCATGTACATAGTAGTACAACATGATAGATTTACTATGTCTGTAGTTTGTGGTGAAATTCATTTCACATGCATTTCACCATCCTATTGTTTTGTTATATTTTTTAATATAAATTGGAATTCAAACTTATAACTTATGGTTTAAGGTATAACATATAGGTTTTAGGGTACACTCATGAATTTGATGATAATTTGAGCTATTTGAACTTATTTATGACTACAAAATTTGATTTTGGGCATAATTAGCCCCAACAACATAACAAATTAAGCCAAACAGTCAATTGGGGTAATAAGTAATGTGGTTTGCATTGAATTAAGCCATGTAAATATAATTATTACTCTAAGGATGTCAAGTGGGGTTAAATCAATAGTTTTAAGGTTTAGGGTTTATTATTTATGATTTAGGGTTTAGGGCTTAGGGTATATTGAGTTTAGGTTCTAGGGTGTAAGGTCTAACAATGAAGGTGCATGTGTAAAATTAAGATCCTTTAACCTATTTATGACTATAGAATATGATTTTGGGCTAAATTTCCCTCAACACATCATAATAGATTGAGCTATTTAGTCAATTGGGATAATGAGTGATGTGATTTGGGACAAATTGAGCCCTATGAACATAATTATTACTCTAAATAATGTAAATTGAGGATAAATTGATTAGTTTAGGATTTAGGGTTTAGGGTTCAATCATGAAGGCAATTAATTTGTTTGAACCTATTTTTAAGTACATAAAGTTATTTTAGGCACAATTAGCCCCAACACCATCACAAATTGAGATACTCAGCCAATTAGGCTAGTAAGTAATGTGATTTGCATTGAATCCATCCCTATCAACATAATTAAGTCAAATGGTTTAAGTTAAATATGGTTTATGATTTAAGGTTTAGGGTTTAGGTTTTAGGGTTTAGCGCTTAAGGATTAGGGTATATAACATCATTTTTAGCTAATCATGATCTAATTTGGTTACTTTTATATGTTCCTTGAGTGAGCTTGGGGAATGATTTCCTTATGATATGTGAGCATAGGGAAGATTATCGTTTGGCGAATAGATTGGCATACTCATTCCCAAGCCTTAAGAAAGAGTTTCAACAATACTATATGTTCACATGTTTTGGTTTGAATAAAAAAATATTTCAAGGGATTTGAGGGGGGGATCAAATACTACTAGTGTGTTGTTGGGTATTGAATAAAAAAATATAATCTCTTCATATTTTCTCTTTTTCTTTTGAATTGATTTTGTTTAATCAAATCCCAATCAATTTTCATTATCATAAAACTTAAGGTTATTGTTAAGCACTTACAAAGTTGAAAATGTTAATAAGATATTATTAATTCATCATTCATAGCCAAGAGGACTTTATAGTATTTATCTTTGGATGAAAATTTTCAATTTCAATGTGGATAAATACCACCTGGGGATCCCCATTTATAGCATGAAATAAATCCAAAGATCAACTCTACAGTAAATGTTAGGATGTCTTCACCAATAAATATATCATCAAGAGCCTAGGAAAGTGTAGGAAAATGATGGGCCAAAAGGGGATCTTAAGTGGACACGTTTTTCTTGAAAAACAAAAAACCTCAATTTGTATGATTTATTTGAAACATCTACATTCAAAATTTGAAGATCTAATATGAATATGAATTGTAGCATTTTGAAGCTAGTTTCTAATTTTTTTTTTTTTTTTTAATGGTCAAGTATAAGTAGGTCAAACATCATAAATTTGAAGAGGTTATAATGTTTTTGGAAAAAGTTGATTTGATAGCTTTTCGTGCAGCTCATCATTTTTTGAGCATCATTTAGTTTTGTTTTAAACCCTTAGGTGGAAAGTTAGATAAGATCATCTAGTTTTCAACCTACTTTTTAAAATTAATTAATGATTTCTTTTAATTAATTTCACAAGTAAATAAACCATAAAATATGATCAATAATGTATATTCGATCGTGCACCTCCCCACCCCTCCCTAACTACCTCAAAAAATATCAAAAATTAGATTTTTTTTTGAATGTGTATATAATTATGTCTAGTTTGTAGCCATATATTTTTTTCTAGTTTTAATCAATGAATCAAAAGATACATAAAACAAGGATAAACATGTATGGTTGTAGCATATAGCGTTATAAAAAACTTACCTGTAAATAAATATAAATAACAACCTTAAAAATAATGAATATATATATATATATATATATGAATAGGAGAGTATAGTAAATGTTGCAGTAATAATTTTGAGAAAACTTTTGATAAAATTCATAGTGTTTAGAATGGTTGAAGTTGAATTTTGTTGTTTTTAGTCAAAAAAATGGATTTGATTGTGTCTTTGTAGGTTCATGCCTTAGGCTCAGGAATCTAAGATATTCCTAATCCTTTAGGCATGTTTTTTAAAATTTAAATATAAGAACCATGTATGTGAAATTACCACATACACAAAAGTACCATGTACGTGGTAGTATAGTGTATGAAAATTTACCATGTATGCAATTTGTGGTGAAATGCATTTCACATGCATTTAACCATCCTATTTTTTTGTTATACTTTTTTAATATCAATTCCAATTTAAACATATGACTTATGGTTTAAGGTATATCATAAAGGGTTTAGGGTATAATCATGAAGGCAATTGAGGATAATTTGAGCTATTTAAACCTATTTGTGACCATAAGTTGTGATTTTGGGCACAAATAACCCCAAAAACATCAAAAATTGATCAAATCAGTCAATTAGACCAACAAGTAATGTGATTTTCATTTAATTAAGACATGTAAATATAATTATTACTCTAAATTATGTTAATTGGGGTAACAATTGTTTTAAGGTTTAGGGTTTACAATTTAGGGTTTAGGGTTTAGGCTTAGGGTATATCGAGTTTAGGTTTTAGGTTATAAAGTCTAATTGTGAAGGCACATGGGCCAAATTGAGCTTATTTAACCTATTTATGACTATATAATATGATTTTGGGCTCAATTGGCCTCAAGAATGTCATTATATATTAAGCCAATCAGTTAATTAGGGTAATGACTGATGTGATTTGGGCTAAATTGAGCCCTATGAACTTAATTCTTACTCTAAAGGATATTAATTGAGGATAAATTAATTATTTAAGGGTTTAGGATTTAAAATTTAGATTCTAGGGTTTAATAGTGAAGGTAATTGAGCTATTTTAACCCATTTGTGAATACATAAAGAGATTTTAGGCATAATTAGCCCCAATTCCATCACAAATTTATTTAATCAACCAATTGAGCCAATAAGTGATGTTATTTGCATTGAATTCAGCCCTATGAACATAATTAAGTGGGGTTAAATCAAATGGTTTAATATAAATATGGTTTAAAACTTAAGGTTTAGGGTTTAGGGCTTAGGGCTTAGGCTTGTGAAAATAACTGAAACAAGCTTGATAGGCAATTTTTAGAAGCTCACATCTTTTTTTAGGATTTGAATGGTTACCAAAGGAGTTAGGGGAGGTTATAAGGGGTCTTTAACAATGAGTTTTTGGAATTTTTTGGTAGGTTGGACGTCATATCTTTATGAAACAAGCTTAAGACTCAAAATAAGCCTAAAACCCTACTAAACCCTTATAGAGACCAAAATGGATAAATGGAGTTAGAAATGAAATAAAATGGAATATTTGGACTATTAAACCTATTTTAAGTTGAAGAAGACTCACTCAATATCCTTCCCATGCCAACTAGTTGTATGGACTTATACGGATGAGGGTAAAAACATGATTTTTATCATTATTTTATGCATTTTATAGGTTGAAGGAAGTTTCAAGATATGTAAAGCACATGGATGGAAATATTGAGACTTAATATAACTCCCATTGTCAATTTAATGCCTTGAAAATTTTCTTAAGTGTCTCAAATTGGTCCTTCAACTTAGCCAATCAAAATTGGCTTAATGCACAAGCTAGTGAGAGGGGTGAAAAGCTTCACCTAAACTAATTTTAAATATTTAATTATGCTTCCAAGGTAATGGAGGGTTTTAAAACTTGTCCTTAAACCTCTCCCATGGATTTTCATGGGAAAATGATGCTAAATTTGAGGCCAAGTGTATAGGGTACATGAAAGAGTAGTTTTTTGGATAACAGATGATGATGGCTAACTTTTAGAGGTTTCTAGAGGATAAATCATGAAACCAATGCATGGAGAGGCATGTATGAGAGTATAAACTTCCATTACAATCATTGGACCTTATTCTCATTAGTTATATGATGTTCAAATAGGCCCAATCATGAAGGTAGTTTTCTTGTGCAAAAGGATGAGTTTTATGCCACATTGTAAGAATTTTATGACTTGGATAACTTATTTTATCATCTCAAAAAGTGTCCTTGTGACCCTTGGAATTCTTTTCCCTTATCTCTCTCTCTCTCTCGA
Organism: Torreya grandis; assembly: GCA_037957365.1. Classification (NCBI taxonomy): domain Eukaryota; kingdom Viridiplantae; phylum Streptophyta; class Pinopsida; order Cupressales; family Taxaceae; genus Torreya; species Torreya grandis. The sequence continues at coordinate 1,495,826 of JARHVA010003217.1, read as the reverse complement.
TCTCTATAAGAGCTAGCCATTTTGGCCATTGTATTCTATGATCCCCCTGAGTATGGTGAAACTGTGCTCATTTATATACATTTTGATCAATAAAATGACTAATTTTTACTTATTCCATGATTATTCATAGTTTTCTTCACTTTAATGTTGAATTTTCTTAGTGAATACTATGGATTCCTTAGCAAGTTATCACATTCTCTCACCTATTTATAGCTTTTTCTTGTAGGGCATGTGAAGTATTCTAAGAGATGTGCATAGCTCAAGTGAGTTATCATATTCATTAGTGCCCTCATAGGCCTTTTATATAGTCATCTTATCCTAAGACATTATTCCATAACCTCATAATGTAATATTGATATAAGAAGACATAGAGTGGAAAATTGTAGGTTTTAGTTAGTTTCTTGGTTTCAAGTGTAACATACATATGGTTGGAATTCATCAATCAATTTGGTGTATCACCTCCCTTATATTAGTTTTTTTCAGTTATATTTCTCTTTTTTCACCCCCCAAGTTTAGTTTTAGGTTCAATCATAAGTGGTACATCAAGGGAATTAGCCCTATCTAGAGACTCACCTTATTCCTTAGGTTACCCACAGGCCTAGAAGTGATTTCATTATGCCACTTGGATGAGGAGAGATTTTCATCTCCTTAAAGGGTGAAAATCCAAGTGACAATAGTTTTTGGCATGCCCAATGGGACTCTTGGTCCAACAAGTTGAGAGATTTTTCTTGTGGTCTCTCAACAATCAGCCTTTGGAGGCATCTATTTAAGTATCAATGGTAAATCTAAAGATAGATTAGTTGGTTAATAATCCCTATTTATCTTTTTAATATGTTTATAGCATGCTTTCTTTATGTTCTTACTGTCAATGAAGATCTATGGCTAACTTTGGTGTTGTTTTCTTGATTACACAAGTTGGTCAGACAATTCAAGCTTGTGTCATTCCCTATAAATATAAACAAGTCCTTGATCAATATTTTCATGACCCTTACCATCCTTCTTAATGTCTTGTTCCTATTCAACCTAATACTTTCTCTAATCAGCCTATTTCTACCTTCAAACAAGCACTTTTGGACTATGAAAGGTAATTTTTGAGCTTGATACTCTAAGCGGATGTTGTCAATAGATTCCTAATAATTCCATCCATCAAGTTATAAATTCATTAGAGTTAGTCAAGAAAGAGTGGATACCTATTGAAAGAGCCAATTGGCAAAGGCTCAGGAGTGATATGCTAAATGTGAATGGTTTGATACAACATTTGGAAGAGAAGCTAAAAATTCATGATAAGTAGCCTTACCAAGTGTATAAACCTTCATAACCACTTCCCCAAGTTTCATATCAGCCATACATGACCCCTACACATGAGCCAAATCAAGTCTATCAAAGTCATATTTTTCCCAATCAATTGGAGGAGAGAGTTGAAAACAAAAATCTTGTGTTTGAGGAAAATCCTGATAGGAAAATTGAGGTGGAAAATATGCATATGCAATAGTCCATATTGGTAGTAAAGGAAGTTTAGTTCAAACCCTAATTTACCTCTCACATTACATCCCCACCATCTCAAAATAAGACTCATAATTCTAATGTCCTATGTTGGAGTAAGATAGTGGAGTCATGGGGAAATAATCAGGAGAATAGTTTTGATCAAGAGTGTGAAATTGGGAAGACATCCATTCCTAATATCCTAAGCTGGAAAAAAATAGTAAAGTCATGGGGAAAGAAATAATGTGGAATCATTGTTAAAGAGTGTAAATTATAAAATAGATTTGATCTTTTTCAATCCCCTCCCATCCTTACTCAAGAAGCTTATTATGTTCCATGAAAGCCCTCATGAATTCCTTATCCTCATGATTATTCCTATGAGCTTCAAGAGAGAATTTTCCAAGAGAACTTAGCCAAGAAAACATAGGAGCTAGAGAAAAAAATTAAGCTAATAAGTCAAGTTTTGATGGAGTGTTTTGACCAAAGATAAGACCCTATGCCTAAACACATCCCATCTCCCCTTCCTCAATAGCTTCCCAAAGACCCTCCTACCTTGCATTCTCAATCTAATTTGGAGTTCTATGTGCCACCTCCACCAACTAGTTCATCTTATCCTTACCCTATCACCCTTTTCCTTGATGAACCTATGGTATGGGATCCAAAGGAGGATCAACTAATTGATAAAGAAAGAGAACTCTTGCTTGAAGAAAACTTTACCTCCTTGGCAGCCTCATTGGGCTAGTTCACATGATTTCAAGATGCCTAGTCTTGGCATCACCATAAAGGAGGTTGATGATCTTGTAGACCTTGAAAAAAGAGATCAGATTATGATAGCTAAAGTTCATTTTGAAATCCCTCAAGAGTTCTTAAGTAATGAAGAGAAGGTAATTCCTTTTGTTCAATCTCTTTACTTGGTTGATGATGAAGAATGTTTTCTTTGTGTTGATGAACCTATCTTAAAAGAGGCAAATGAAGAGGAACATGCTGAATTCATGGCTAATAAAGAAGACCTCATGAGTGTTTATGAGGAAAAAATAACCATAGGGACTCCCTTTGGTGAACAAAATGACAATTCACAAGATTTTACCTCCATATTTGAATTGGAATGTGTTATCAATAAGAGAGAACACTTTCAAGCCATCCCTCAATAAGTAGCAGTATTGAGAGAGTATTATGAGATCAATATAGAGGAATTAGAACTTGAAGATGATCTAATCAAAGATGAATAAAAGGTGATTTATTGTGTGGATATTTTAGATTAGGTTGATGAGTAAGGATATCTTCATTTTTCCAAAGAGGAAGAAATGATCATTAATTTTTTTCTCACTTTGAAAGATACCACAGATAGGCAAGGAAAATTTCTTAATCAACTTTCAAATGACTTGTTTGAAATCATTGAATCAGTCTATACTCCTCTTCAAGGAGTCTATGAGCTAGTCAAAGATGGAGAAGGAAGCATTCGTACTCAAGTAAGTATACAAAGGGAAAGCAATCTTTAAAATATATCCTTTCAAGAATCATACACATTTCATGATGAAATGTTTGAAGTCATCAAGATAAATTATCATAATCTCAACCATTTAGGATAAACACATCAGATATTTAAGGATGTAATAAGATCCTATTGGCCTCAATATTCTAAGGAACATGAAACTACTCCTCTGGAAGCCATGCCATCTGAGGACATACAAGTTGATCATGAGGTGAAGAGTGGGCAGTAGTATGAGGTATGTGAACATGTTAAAGAGGAATATGTCTTCATTGGAAACATATTTAAAGATGATATACTTGATATCAAATTAATTGAAGTTCCAAGGAAGAGGTTTGATCTAAAAACCATTCAATCCAAATAGAAATATGCTTGGAAATATGTTTTATCTCACCATGAAGATGATTCAATAAGTTTTCCCTTTGATCCAGGAAATTAGGTATATTTAATTACTAGTTGTGAATAATAGGTTATTTCTTATTTACCTTAAGTGCTTAGATTAGATGTGTGTGTGTGTGTGTGTTTTCTTTCCTTATTGTGTGTGTCCTTTTCATTTATGTGGTTTAGGTAGTCATTAGTTGTCTTTTCTTGGTCAAGGTTTATTGTCAATGGTCAAAGTTTTCTTGTTTGTATTAGCCCTTAGATGACTCCATAAGCCCAATGGATTAATAAGGCTATTGGTCTAGTTAGTAAAGTATTAATACTACCCCTATGAGTCACTAATTTAGTGGCCAAATTTGACATTTTAGTTAAATTGGGGCACCTATAGGTAAAAACTTGGCTTTATATGTTTATATAGGGTATAATTTATTGTCATGGGGTGTATTAAATGTTATTTGAATTCATTTAATGCTATATTAACTTTGGTCTTAGTTATATTAGCCTTTTTATCAATTTGGGTAAATTAAATGTGCTTTTAAAGGTCATAAATTTAAGTGACATGTTTCCAAAGGTGTCCAAATGTAATTTTATCCTTCATAACATCCAAGAAGTTAGTTAAGATGTTAGGGATGTCAATTACATCAAAATGTTATAGGTTCCCTAACTGAAATTATATAAATCAATTGAAAATGTAGAAAATGGAACTTATATAGACCATGGGGAAGTGTGACATATGGGAAATATCATGGGGGGTCTCCTCATCCTTATAAAACTCACATCTATGCTTGGTTTGATTTTAAATAGTCATTTTGATGCCAAAACTACTCTACACATTTCTTGCTTTTTAGAATAGACTGAAGTGATACTCAGGTTTTTACTCGGTACAAAAAGTTTTAGGGAAAATGAGTTTGGTAGGTTGTTTTAAACTTATATACCTTCATTTCCATATAATAATTTTAAGGAATGATGTCCTATGTTTTATGAATCATCTATTTGAAGTTGACTATTTAAAACTGCCTGCTCATTTGTGTACCTTTTAGGTTTTTGTATTCTTTGGGACATTTCATATAACTCAATTGATGAGATTGATTAAAAAGAATTTTTACTTCCTTATCTAATTATCAACATACTCGGTTTCATGTTTCATGAGGTTTTTATGTTCTTATCATCTCACTTTGCCAGAATAAACCACTATGAGCATTTTCAATCAGTTTTCCACTTGCAGGAGCTTGAATTACATATAGAGGTTTCATATGAATGGGAAATGATTTTTATCACATTTAAATATAATATATTCCACCTTATTACATTTTTTTGTCTCATATATCCATGCTTTGATCAAACACACATGTCTTGATCACACCAAACAATCATATTAGATGCCTTACCAGCTCTGCTCCATATATCTGCAAGTGTTTTCATGTTGGAAGATGATGCATTATATCTAGTTTCAAGTGTGTCTTGATTAAAATAAATAACATTGAGGTTGATAAGTGCATTTTAGGTGTTTTTAGGGTTTTTCACAAACATGTTTTAATCTAACCTCATATCCTACCTGTATAATAGTCCATATGCACCTACAACAGACATTGTTGATGTCATGCTAAGGTGTGAGAGGGTTTACATGTGTTCCAACATATTGATATTGATAAATATGCATTTATATTCTTTATGTAAAATTTAAAGATCACTTTCATATATAGTTTCATTTTTATCACACCATTATCACTGTTTATGCACTAAACATCCACATATACGTGGTTGAATAGGGTGTTTAAATGCTTAGATGAAGTGAGTATAGGGTATTGACATCCAATTAAGGTTTTTAAATGCATAATTAAGCCTTTATATACCAATTAAATTTATAATTGAGAAAAATAATCATGAAATCATGTGTGAAGTTCAAGAGACTATGTTTAGGGAGTTTTTCCCTTAAATGGTAAAGCAAGGGCCTAAGAGATTTTTGAGGACCTCATACAATGTGATTTCAAAGTGATCCAAACATATAAATTGGACAAATTTTTATCCCTTATAATAGATAATAAATATTCCAAATATGAGGGTCTGAAGGTATGAGGATGAAGTTTTAGAGCCTCAAACTTGCCAATTCATGACTATTTTCTTTCAGTGATATCTTCAAAATTGAATCCCAAATGGCCTTTATCCACCCAAAAGTTAAAAAATTGGACTATAAACCATGAGGATGTTTCAAATAATTCAATTATACTTTCATGGCACCAATACCATTAAGGGAGAAGTGATATTCTATTGTTTTACCCCACTTGCACATCCCCACTCTGTACACTGGGAATATGATGACCTACAATAGGAGTATCAAATAGTGAGCTGGAATTTAGAGGTTTGGATGATGTTTTTAGCTTATACAAGATAAATAAAATTATAATTAAGTATTAGGTGACTATAAAACGCATGAAATTTCTCTCTTCATTTTCATCAAAGTTCAAATAGGCCAATGTATACCTACAAGTGTAACTTTGGGAGCAAACATAGTCACAGTTGGAACTCAATTTTGCTAAGAAAGGAATATCAAGGAGAGTTTATGAATAAAAATAAATAAAAATGATCATTATAGAGTCATAATATAATGTGTATTTTTATGAGGAAAAATCATTCATAATTACCTACATGTAGGCACCCTAAAATAAGTCAACATAGTCAGGGTTTGTAAACCCAGTCTTGTGATTTCAAGAGCATAAAAGGTACTTGGTAGATCAAGGTTTTGAATGGAGGTTAGATAAATTATAAAATGATTATGAAAACATTAATATACCTTTATACAATGGATATATAAAATTTAAATGGCTCAAACAAGTAGAGACACATTCCATGGTCTTAAACCCTACACATTCTACTTCTAAAAGCAACAAGCATGGAATTTGTGGTTTTGAAGGGTCATATCATGAAAAAAAGAGATAAATTTTTAAATAATTAATACTTTACACTTGGATATCCATATATAATATCTATTTTTGGTGAGAAAATAGGGTAAGTTCCCCTTGTTTTATCTCAGATAGGGGGCAGTTTCCCCTTGCACAAACCTATAAATCTTGGAAGGTGGGATGCAGATTGGAGCCAAAAGGTTTGGAATATTGATATATGGATTTATAAAGTTTTAAATAACTTAAATAAGCATGATATCAACTTATATTATCATGAAATGGAACAAGGAAGTTTGAACCCCTAGCTTTAAAAGAAAACCTACTAGGCAGGTTTTGGCCTACAACCCAATTGGGGAACCACTCTCACTTCTCTCATGAGTTATAATATATAACAAGTTTTAATATGTTTTTATGGTTAATATATATATTTAAAATCTTGAAACATATAGGGTAACCCATAAAATCTCACTTTGAGCCTCAATGAACAACCCAATCCTATTAGGCATGGCGAAGTCTATACCCAAATGAGTAGTCATTTCCATTTCTAGCATAAATTAAGCATATAAATGACTTGGAACATGTATGGGTTACTATTATAGGTATTTTAGACTTTTTATGTGTAATTAACATCAAGGAATCCATTTTTGACTTAAATACAAACTCAGGCCTATGTAAATAAGGGAAATAAGCTCGATAGGGAATTTTCAGAAGCTCACATCTTTTTGGAGGCTTTGAATTGTTGAAAAAGGAGTTATGTGAAGCTATCAGGGGTATTTAAAAATTATTTTGTGTATTTTTTTGGTAGATTGGATGTTAGATCTTTATGAACCAAGCGTAAGACTCAAAACAAGCCTAAAACCCTACTAAACCCTTGCAAAGACTAGCTTAGAGAAATGGAGTTGGAGATGAAATAAAATGGAATATTTGGACTCTAATACCTAATTTAAGTTAAATAATACTCACTCAATCTCCATTCCATGCCAAATAGTTGTATGGACTTATATGGATGACGGTAGAAACAAGCTATTTATCACTATTTTATGTGTTTTATAGGTTGTAAGAAGTTTCAAGAGATGAAAATCACATGGATGGAAATATTGAGACTTAATATAAATAAAGTTTTAGGTTTAATTCCTTTAAAATTTTATTAAGTGTCTTAAATAGGTTATTTAACTTAGCCAGTCAAAACTGGCCTAATGTAGAAGCTACTGAGAGGGGTGAAAAGCTTCATTCAAACTAATTTTAAAGCTTTCATGATGATTCCAAGGGAATGGAGGATATTTAAACTTTTAATTAAACCTATCCCATGGATTTTCATTGGAAAATTATGCTAAATTTTAGGATAAATGTATAGGGTGTATGGAAGAGCAATTTTTTGGATAGAAGATGATGATGGCTCACTTTTAGAGGTTTCTAGAGGATAAATAATGCAACCAATACATGGAGAGACATTTATGAGAGACTCCCATTCCATTAAAATCATTTTTACTACTACACATTAGTTATAGGATGTTTAAATAGGCCCAATTGTGAAGGCAATTTTTCTGTGTAAAAGGATGAATTTTGTGTCACATTACAAGACTTTGATGACTTGGATTGACATTTTTACTTCATGAAATTGAATGGTTAAACCAATATAATATTATAATTCATGGATAACTTATTTTATTAGCTTGTAAATTGTCCTTGTGACGCTTGGACTTTTTTTCCTTTCTCTCTCTCTCTCGAGCTCTATAAGAGTTAGCCATTTTTGCCATTATATTCTATGCTACACTTGAGTATGGTGAATCCCTAATTATTTGTATAAATTTTGATCAATAAAATTACTAATTTTTACCTCTTCCATGAATTTTAATAGTGTGATTTACTTTAATGTTGAATTTGCTTAGTGAAGACTATGGATTCCCTAGCAAGTTGTCACATTCTCTCACCTATTTGTAGCTTCTTCTTGCAGGGCATGTGAAGTGTTCCAAGAGATATTAATGGTTTAAGTGAGTTATCATATTCATTATTTCTATAATATTCATTTTTTCTAGTCCTCCTAGCCTAAGATATTCTTTTATAACCTCATAATGTAATATTGATGCAAGAAGACATAAATTGGAAAAGTGTATGTTTTGTTTAGTTTCTTGGTTTCAAGTGTAGCATACATATGATTGGAATTAATAAGTAAATTTTATTTATTAACTCTCTTATATTATTTTTTTTAGTTAGATTTCTCCCTTTTCACCCCATAAGTTTAGTTACAATCTTAAGTGGTACATCAAGGGAACTAGCCCGATCTGGAGACACCTCATTATTTAGGTTACCCAAAATCCTAGAGGTGATTCCATTGTGACACTTGGATGAGGAGAGATTGGAATATCATCAAAGGGTTAAAATACAAGTGACAACACATAACATATCAAGTACACTACAAAAGATATAAGCATGGGTAAATGAATGTGTTAGTAAATAAACACCTATTTTTCCCCAAATAAGTACACTTTATTTACATTTTTACTATTTTGGGAATAACTTGTCAAATTGATTATTTCATGTATTCATTTAAATTTATTGTTATAATCATCAATTTAACAACCTAGGATTTACATATACTGAGTCCTAATGAGTTAAAACAATATCATACTAGTCCTTGAATATGTGTTAGGAAAAATAATAAGTACATAACATATCAAGTAAATTATAAAATATATAATCATGGATAAATGAATGTGTAAGTAAAAAAACTCAAACATGATAAACAAAAATGATCATATATTAATGTAACCTGGGTATATCATGATCAAATAAGTGGATGCCCCTAATGTACTAATGATGTGAGTAGAGGGAAGGCCCAACATCTGTATGGGTATATATCATGTGCTTGGTCATGCCTATATCACACTCAAAATATAAATGAAACATATGTGTGTATTTGTAAATAAATTATATTCTATCTACCAACATGGAATCAATAAAATAGATTCCAAGGAGCTAATAAAACATGGAAATATTGATTTTTTTTGGATTTTTAGATTTTTTTTTATATTTTTAGAATATTTGAATGGATAAGGATATCCTATGATGTCATAAAAGGTATCATAATAGGTATCTCCCCACTTAAAACATGGTGCAATAATATTTTGTAACTACCAATGAGAATGTAAAGGTGTAATATCTAGAACTATAGGATCTATGATGCTTTACATATGTATAATATGACTTTGTGATCTTGAGGTAATAATATAAGGAATCAGGTTTAGTGGAACCCATCATTGAGCACTTTATGGTTTATTTGTAATAGCATAAATAGGAACATATTTGGTTTCTCTAGGAAACTAAATATGTTGTGTAGTAGTAGATGAAGATTCTATAGAATCTATTGTGTATCTTTGATGCAACGGTCTCTCAATTACTTCTCACCTGAGAAAGGGGATTTCTTATTACTTACCCTTTCATGGAGGATTAACCTTATTGTGTTTTATAATTATCCATCTGGGTATAATATTTGTTTGTTCAAGTGGATGTTCATACAAATTTTAGAAACTATAATTATCTCATTGGCATGAATATATTTAACACACCTATGAATTGTATAAGGTACTATACCTAGTGTATGTATCAAAATCCATCCCAATAACATATCAAATAATCCAATGTATGTATAAATAATAATTTAGTGACCACATGTGTTGTGCCAACCCATAAAGGTATGTTAATCTCACTAAGGACCTATTATGAGGTTCCATCAAATGATTTAACCACTTTGGTCGAAGGGTTTAAATCATCATGTATATATCACAAATGTGTGAGTAATATCATGGTTTAAATATTCTTTCTAGGACCATTATTAATCATAACATTGTTTATAGATTGGTGTTCAAAATATGCTCGAATGAATAATGAATGAAGATCTGATTCATCATCCAAAATATCACTACCATCAAAAGTAATAAAAGGTCTTTGAATCATGGGAGGTGTATGTTTTGCATAATTACTAATAATCCCATATAATGGGTGCCCATAAGGTGGTAGAGGAGGATGTGAATTATATGATATTTTCACTTTTGATTACTTCTAATAATGGTCTTAAAAAGGGTTGTTAAATATTTTTTGATTATGTTGATCACCAGGTTGTGAACCTTATTCCTTTGGAAGATCATCAAATGTAATTTTTTGGTCATCAAGAAAGTCTTGGATCTTTTGATACAAGGAAAAAAAATTGTTCATATAATTTCCATGGCCTTGGTGATAGTACAATGGTACATAGGGTTAAGAATATAGAAATGATTAAGCATAAGGGTGATAAATAAATCCATAGTAGGCCAATTAATTTGTAAGCTTAGATTAAAAATATCCTAAATTTATAATTTTGAGATGTGCCAAAATAGAATTTAAATCTATTAATGGATATTGAAATATTTTTTTACAAGAATACCTTGTTGATTTTCTATGCATATGTAGATATAGGTCAAAATAATATGGAAGTGGTCTAGATTAGGATTCTAAAATAGTAATCAAAGTTTGGAATTTTACTCTATGTGGCCCTAGACACTTTCTTCAGATCTAGATAGTTGCATTGTTGTTGGTATTTGACTTGGACATAGGTGTGCAATAAAAAATGATGGTTAAATTTATGTGTGACTAATTGGATCCTTATGGGGTTTTTTTCACCTTTTTCTAATGTGTAAAAATTTCATGCATAGGTTGTACTTATTTATCAAATTATCAAACCCTAGCTTCCTCACCCTTTTAATGACAATGGAAAAATGGGTTAGTGGTAACATGGTATCGAGTTACCCAAGGACCACTCTTTTAATAGGTGCTACCTACATAGACAATACTTTGAGGAAGGCCTTGGAATTATGTAGGTCTCAATTACATGTTAGTTTTTGTGTGAAAAGGGATGAAATGTGTGATAAATAAGTACATAGAGTGACTTATCTTGTAACTTGTAAAATATGGATCTTATAATACACCTTTAGTACTTTAGACCTATAGGGATACGTATCCTATGTTTTATATGGAAATAGGGACAAATACAGTAGGTTTTATCACTTGAATGCTTGATTGAGTGTTCTTTTTAAGTTGGGTTATGAGTGTATGGAATCAAAATTTCATGATGCATAAAAAATTAATCTTGGATCGGATAAGATATAGCACACCTACACTTCTGATTGGGTATATGCTGACCAATATGGGGATTCACTAGACCCAATTAAGGGATCACTTGTATCATTTGTCACAACACATCATGCTAGGAAGGGTTAAAAATACTATAGTCTAAACTACTTTCACATCAACACTAAAAGATCCCTATGAGTTGATATTCACTTATGTAATAAAGAATAAAGTAAACTATTCTAGTGCACACCAAAGCTTCTGTCACAAAGTGTGGTTATAACAAAATAAATAAACAACAACTAATATAAACGTGCATAGGAGACATATACTCACATCAATGTATATAGAATCCTAATACATGGAAGAGAAGAATAACTACTACATTATCTATCTACTCTTACAAAGGAGAAATAAAGTTAGGAATACTTACGTTTGAAGATGAACCTACCGAGTATTAAAATCTCCCTTGACCGAGGTGCTTTGTAAGATATTTTTATGGCTTGTAAAGATAACCAAGATAAATCAGCTCTAGGCTACATGACCTACCTAATCATCCAAAAGACTTCTCCATAAGACAAGATCAGAGCTCCAAAAGAAAGTATTAAACCTTAAATATTTATTCCTCAAGTAGAATGGTCAATAATAATATGTTCATTTTCACTTCTTCACTTGATTATTCTATTATTTTTTAATCTTATGAAATGGTGGTAAATGAAATTTTATATATAGTAGTATCTGGACCTAAAATAATTTAGACATGTTGGTTATACTAGGTCAACTGGGTTAACCTAGTACATTCTCAAGCTAATGCCTAAAGTATGTGCTAGGTCAACTAGGAGGCTAAGAAACCAAAAGAGCTAAAGTGTTCCAAAACACACCAACTCAACTAGGTCAACCTAGTTTGTTGATAAATAAGTCTAACAATCCATATGGCTAACCTAGTTTATTGAACATGAAGAAGGGAGATAAAGCAAGAAAAGGAGGGATAGAGAATGGAAAATGATACAAATGGATAGGAAAGAGATAAATAAGCCTAGGGTTAAAATTTTTAGGAGACTAGAGTGTGTATGTAAAGTGGAAAAAATAACAACAATCTTATGAAGCATTGATGGTCTTCCCACCCCTTTCTTGATGCATCCCTTAAGGCATGCATTTAGAGTGATTGAGACTTGACATGTTCTTGTAAGATACGAAGTATTAGTAACAAATAAAAATTTAAAAATATTATGTGTATACATATACCCCAGTAAAAGCTCATAAAATGTTATGCAAGTGTAACATGGGATGGTACTCAGAGATAGAACATGATAACACATAATGTTGATGTTAAATATTGTGAAATAGGAAGAAAATAAGATAAATGAAAGGACTGAATTGAAAAACACACACCTTTAACTTAAATTAGTGTTGCAAATAAATAAGAATACTACAATAAAGTGAAGGTGTCCAATGTAAATCACATTAGGAGAACCTGTAGAAGTTAGTGCAAAAAAATAGACAAAAATAACATTTAGAAAATAGGCATAGAGTGGTTAGATTGAGATTTTAGAATAATTTGGAAAATTAAGATTGTTAATACAAGGTTTAAAATATTTAAGGCAAATAAATGGCAAAAGGATAGTAAATGAATGACAAATGGATGAAAATGATAAGAAATAAATGACAAATGATTGGAAAAAGAATGACAAATGATATGAAAACATGGTAAATAACTTTAGAAAATATGTAAAACATAATAACTCATGTTTGGAAGCATGTAAAATATGAATGACAAATGAAATATTAGTGCAAGACAAATCTAACAAAGATATGTAAGAAAGTAAAAAGTAACCTCATGTAAGATAGGCATGAAAGAATCAAACATAATGAAAAATATGAAATAATGTCAAATGAAATTTAATTGAGGATGGGAGATAAACATGAAGAAAACATACATAAAGAGAAACATGCAATAATGGAAAAAGATGTGTGGACTCAGATGTCCATAATAGGAGGGTAGTATAATAATGACAAATGAGAGAAAAGAGTGATCCATAGTTACTCAAATATGTTGTTTTTCTTCTAAGGATAATAAAACTAAAAAATGTATTGTTAGCATGCTTTTAAGAGGTGAAGAAGAAGGATTTAAAGAAGAGGGAAAACAAATTTGGAATCATAATTTCTCTATCAAGGGGGGAGATGAAATGGGTGGAGGGGAGAATGAAGTAAAAACCAAGGTATAAAAACTCTTTATCAAAGTCAAGACACTCAAATTCGGTTTGTCAAAATAAGATGACTATCGACCTTAGGGACTTTGAAGAACTTCTCTTAGTGACACAAGTCTTGGGTCAACAAATGGAATATATAGATCGTTGAATGAAGGCTATATGCATGAAAACTAAAATGGACCTACCTCCCCATGATGTGTTCCCCACTCTTCAAGACCCCTTATAGAGCCATCAATCTACTGTGAAGATTGGGTACTTGCATGAGAAAGTAGGTAGCACCATAAAAAATTGGATTCCCCTATTCCAATCTACTGGCCTACCACACCCTAAATGTCTTTGGCTCTATGTGAAGCTAACTATGGAGATTGACCTTCAATTAGAGATAAGAGATGTGCTTGTAATCACATATTTTGGTGTGATTTGACTTTTGAGATTTGTATGTTGCCTTTTAGATATCATTTCCTTTTGTTTCAAATGATTTGACTTTTAACTTTATTTGATGTCTTTTTCAGATTCCTCCTCCATATGGACTTGGAAAACCAAAAATGGTTGATAAAGATGACTTTCATTTGAAAAATTTGGGACAAGGTTGCTAAGAGAGAGAACTTCAAAGAGTATGGGGTCTAAGAGTCTTGTACATCCAGGTGAAATAAAAGTGTTATCTTGACTTTGACCTTGTTTTATCCAATGTGGAAATGAAAGAAAGGGGAAATCAAGAGAAATGACACATGAAACAATTTGAATTTATTGAAATTAAAAAAATGTGATAAAGGGAAAAAAGGGATACAATGATAGTAAAGTGTGATTCCTTATCATAAAAGAGAGGGAAATGGAGGAAAACATGCTAACATAGATTGTTGTGTAGATTCCATCTAGAAAAAGAAGCAAAAGCTAATGTTTAGAACAAATATCACAAAGAACATGAAAATGATGGTAATTTTATGAGGAGGGTTGGGTCCTATCTGCGGTTTTACAAAGAAACTCATAAAAGAGAAAACCATGAGGGTGATAATAAAGAGAAAAGAAAATTAAGGGAGCATTTTTACAAAGCACTGCATAAAAGAAAAACCCAAAGGATGCCAAAATAGCATTGGCCAATATAAAAATGAATAAAAATTAGTAAAAGATGATAATTTTTTGAGGGCTATTAGGTCCTATCCATGTTCTTATGAAGCAACTCACAAAAGAGAAACCCATGAAGGTTCCAAAAGAGAAATGTCAAAAGATAAAAAAGACTATGGTACATCAAGAGGTAAATGCTAAAGAAAGGGGTGAAAATGATCATAAAGCTAATAAGACAAAGAATGGCATAAAAATGACAAGTAAAATAGAAATATAAGGGTAAAAATGAAATAAAATGCCAAATTTGATGTATAATAAAGCCAAAAGAACTTAAAATAAAATGATGATGAAAAAGAAGAAAAATGCATAAAAATAAAGAAACATGAGACAAAAAGAACAAGTAAAATCTATATTAACATCTGTATCAAAGTTGATCATGTGACATATAAGTATATAAGTCTCAAAAGGTTTTTTGAAGTTGGATGTGTTTGTTATTATGCATTGGATAAGAAGAGTGGCATCACTAGATGCCCCAATGGGTAATTGGATGTAGGGATGGGCATCACTAGGTATCCGAAAGTATGAATGAATATATGGATGGGAATCACAAGATACCCCAAATTTTGAAGGGACATGTGGATGGGAATTACAAGATGCCCCAAAGTGTGAGTTGGAATGAGGTGATATTAAACCATTATAATGATTTGCATTGGATTGATAAGTGCATTTGAAAATAGGAAAATGTTTTGGTTTGTTATATTTTAAGGAGGTTGAACGTGACATATGATGTGTAGGAGATGCATGAGGAGATAAAAGAGGTAAAGGAGGACCATGTTTGGTATTGTTTAGAGTAGGAATTTGAACTAGGTATTCTTTTGGTTCATGTGGCCTAAAAAGTTGAGGTTCAATGGATGCCATAATATGTTTAAAGTCATTCATGTTAGTTATCCTTTACTTATTGGTTTAGGAATAAGGATCAATTGTGATGTGAAACAACTAATGGATCGAAAGGTATACACTCCCTATATATCCATACAAAATTAGGGGCACATTCCACCCTAACAACAACAAAACTAGGGGCACATTCCACCCCAACAACAATAGAACCAGGGGCACATTCCACCCCAACAACATATTATCCAATCCACAAGTGCACCAAACATGAAAGAATGGAATTCTATGAAGGAAATTGTCCAAACATTGAAGATAAACAATAGACTCAAAAAGTACAAATTTGATGAGATATGCCCATATCCATTTGACTTATCTATTCTCCAAAACCCATTTCTACCTCACTTTAAGGCACCCAAATTCAATAAATAAAAAGGAAAAAGAGATCCATGTGAACACATACAAGCATTATTAATATTATATCAAGAGGTTGCTTTTAGTAGTGAGTACTTATTATGACTATTTCCATGAAGTTTAGTGGGACAAACTCTTGATTGGCTACTTGAACTACCCAAGGTATCAGTTGCAGATTGGAATGACTTATCAAAAAATTTAGTTAACTATTTATCATATAAAATAGAATATAAATGAACCATTGTTGACTTATGCAAAGTTAAATAGTGTGATGGTGAAATTTTTGCTACGTATCTACAAAGGTGGAGAGCATTGACAAGTGGCTTTCAACACAATTTACCAAACAAAAATTTGGCTGATATATTTGCACATAATTTTCATCCCAAAGTTGCACATAATCTATGGTTAGCTTGTGCCAACTAATTTGAATAAATTATTGACAAATGAGTGAAGATTGAGAAGGCTCTTATTATTAGGGGCCTTGTTAAAATCTTTACACAAGGACAATCATCTAATTAGACTAAATCACTAGCTCCTCAAATAGTTACACAGGATAATCTAAGGGATTTCACAAAAATAAGAACATGGTTGGAAATGGGGTGACATAAACAAGACATGTACAAATGGTACATACTGTGCCTCTTCTAAATGTACAATTAACTCCCTCAAATCTACTACCCACTTTTTAAAGACAAACTCCATGAAGGATGTTTCATAACAATTTTAGAGTCTTTATAAATTTAGGAGAATCTATTGAAGTAGTATTACAAAAGCTCATTGTAGCTGTAGACACCGAAATCGTGTCGACTCCCCTGGTCATTCTCCGTCTTATTCTTCTTCGCCTATTTAACCCTTGTCGATCACTTGTCCTACCAACCTTGACCCTGGCAGCATGTAACAATGAGCAGAGGACTAAAGCTAGACTCTGTCCTCATTGTGCATCTGCCGACGACGGTCTTTACCCGGCCGATGTCGCCGACGTCGGTCACTTACCGGCCGACGTCGACAATACTGCCGATGTCGGTCACCATCCCATTATCCATTATCAGTTACCATTTGGTTCCCGATCGGTTTTTCGAAACGGTTATCAAACCGTCTCTCGAAACCGTCTCGGGGCCTCCCTTCATCTCCCCCCCCCCGATCAGTCACACAGACTCCCATTTTTTTCTGACATCTACAGGCTCTCCAGCATCCATCAACTCCAGCATCCACCAACTCCAGCGTTCGTTCTTCCAACACTGCACGAGAACTTCGACTATGGCTTCAATCATGACTTCTCATAGGTAAGTATCTTCTGTGTTTGTTTTCATTTTTCTTTCTGATTATTTATTCCCTATTTCTGCCATCTCGAAGCTTCCAACCCCCATACTCGACCAAAAACCCCGTCCCGACTCTGTTTAAAATCTTGTCCCGACCCTGTCAAGACCTTCTGCAACTTTCCCAGACCTCTGTTCAGAACCTGCCCCTACCGACACCGGTCACTACCCCGACCGACGACGGCACTTTAACCGACGTCGGCACCTTCCCAGACCAACGCCGGCACCACAGAGACCGATGCCGGCGACTGTGCAGAACAGTGCCGCTTATCAGGTACGCATTTTATTTTCTGTCATTTATTTCTATCATTTCATCTTTTTATCTACTTTCGTCCAACATTCCACTTTTTATCAGTGGGTTGATATCCTTCTAGGGAGTCTTCGTACTTCCGGGATTGGGCATTCGCCTGACAACCCACCATATCTTTGACTAACATCTTTCCGTGTTTTAGTCTCTTTTCTTCGCAGGTGTCATTCCTCCATAGCCAAAGAGGAGAATCTTCCAACGTCTGATTTCGGTGCGCTCAACTTTATCAGGTACTTCTAGCCTTAACCATTTTCTTTCAGTTTCTTATTTCTTCTTTGAATGTAGAAAGCAATTTTGCATAGAAACATTCTGGCACGCCCGGTGGGACCCTAGGTCCTCCTTGGGTTCTTTCTTTCTTTCGTTCATTTAGGCGCATTACGTTTCTTCCTTTTCGCCTCCTTTCGTCTCTTCTTAAACGACATCATAAGCAGAACTAAAACAAACATTTCTTTCTTGCACTTCTAGACTAGCTAAACTCATATTCTTCAACTCTTTCTCCATTCGTCTTCATACGAACAAACATTTAGACTTGGACATTAAAACACTTTGCATTCATTTCTGTTTGCCTGCATCTCTTAGACCACACATAGTAATTAAATCACATATTGAATTAATCTAGATCACTTCATGTTACACGACCAAACCACCTGCACAAAACAAACATCTTAACTTACCTGAGACAAGGCCCGACTGGGATTTCATCCCCCAGCAGATACCTTACCCGTCCCGGTGACTCTACTTGGATTTCATCACCAAGGGGGAAGCTCACTCCGTTCTCTGGCGGAGTATAATCTCTAGGTGAGGTATATCTTGGCTAAGCAAAACCAGCTAACCACTGGAATCGTGAAGTGAGGGGAGCTTGCTCCTTAGCACCAGGCCACGTACCAGACCCTAACACAGACTTCTTGAGCACCATAACAAAACCCGAAACCTTCCATAGACTGCTTCTTCTAGGACCTGACTCACAAAGCCAATCTTCCTCTACACATATTCTAAGGCATAAGCCACTATAATCCTAATAATTTACTTTTAGGGTTTTAGGATCTGCTTGTGTCTTCATCTTTTTGGTTCTTATCTGCTTGTTTGAGTTTGTGAGGACGTTCTTCCTTGCCTTGAATGGTTCTGACTCGTAGCCAAGCCAAGGCTCTAGTCGATCACGCGAGGCATCATCCTCTTCCGTCTACCCTGCCTACAACCAACCCTATAATGGAGTTCAATTCAGAAACTGAAAGAACTCCTACCAGACCATCTCTGACCCAAACGCCTATTATCCCAGAAGGGGACCAAGATTTCGCACGATTCTTGGACCTCAATACTGCAGCCTTGCAATACTATCTCGCGAATAGCCGAACGCGAGACTCCTCGGGCAATCCAATCTATGGAATGCTGACTTCTCTCCTCGAAACTGCGACTGTATCAACGGCGTTCGTAGTCCAACATTTAGATACCCAGGCTGTTACCTCAAACAATGATCAACCTCTTACCAACCATCCAAGTGTGGCTTCTCCTTCCATCGTTGGGCCCACTTCCACCGGGGTTTCAGCCCCCAATCAATCTCAATCCACTCAACCACTTTCTACCCCCTTTCAAAACTTGGTCGTCTCCATTCCGCCTACCCTTACTCCTATCAACACTAGGGTGGCCACCCATCCATTGGCTCATGTTACCTCTAGTCAACCTCCCATGACCACATCAAATCTAGCCATGTCTTCTATCCAACCATCCTTAGTCACTTCTTCTGTCCCTACAACTAGTCATCCGTACGTTGCGCCCTTATTGGTACAACCGACTACGTCGTATACCTCTTCCAGCCTCTTTCAAGCGCCTTACAATCTAGGGGGCGCTCAACCCACCAATCCGTCAGTAGATGTTATCAAGATGCTGATGGATAAAATGTCCAACCTAGAAACCTCCGTTACCGGCTCGTGCAACACTCTCTCATACGAACAAATCTGTAATGAGCCCATCCATCCTTTCGTCCCCATCAGACCATATCCCAGCCAGTGGGAACTTCCTAAGTTTTCTCGTTTCCAGAGCAAGGAAGACCCACAACAACATTTACGGGCATTCAGACATGCCTGCTACCTCATCGCCCACGACGATGCATTACTCTTACGCACGTTTCCCATGTCTCTCTCGGGTGTTGCACTTGACTGGTACAGCTCTCTTCCCAGCCATTCCATCCTCACGTTCACTCAGCTGGCCCAACTCTTCCTCGATCATTTCTCCATCAATATCACCAAGAAGGTCTCCATCACAGACCTCTATTCTATCCGCCAGTTTGAGGATGAATCCATTGCTGATTTCGTCGCTCGGTGGAGGGGCCTTATCAATCAACTTTCATTTTCCTTACCCCAGCCTGAGCTTATTGAACTTTTCTCTCATGCCTGTGCTAAACATATTTCTTCTACCTTGAGGGTTCAAACCTTCCGCACTTTTGACGAAGCCTTCACGATGGCTCGTAAACTTGAGTTACGTGCCGTTGAGGAGAATAAAGTCAAGTTGCGGAGTAAGAATCCCAACTCCAAAACCAGTGACCCCTCTTCTAAGCCCTCCTTGTCCAATCCTAAATCTAAAGCTTCAGCAAATGTTGTGGTTATTAGATCTTCTTCCTCTTCACCTTCAACTAATCAATCTGAACCATCCACGTCCATGAGCGCCACTCGCCAATTTCAGCAGAAATACATACAGTGACAGTTTACTCCACTTGGAGAATCATACGCGTCTGTGCTGGAAAAACTCGTCAAACAAGGGGCCATCAATCTCCCTCAGATCCGACCTCCACCACAATTTGATCCCTCACGCGCCATCCCTGCGTGGTATAGGGAAAATGACTTCTGTAACTACCACCGTGTTAAAGGTCATGACACAGGTAACTGTAAAACCCTTAAAAACATAGTCCAAGACATGTTGGAAAAGGGTGACCTCATCCTCGACAATCCTAACGCCCCTCCTAATCAGGGTATCGATATTTTCAAACAACCGTTTTCCAATCATCCACCAACTCAAAACAACGTCCAGACCTTGACTGACAATACCCATGAACATAATATTCGAACAGTCAATACGGTCTCGCCCCTCATTTCTAACCAACCTCAAGAGGTGAGTTCATCTATCAGTCCATCACATGTGGACGAACCTCTTTCTCTGGCTAGTTTTCCCTCAACTTCTCTCATTTTGGAGGACGCCTCGACCTTACCAGCACCGCCAGTTTCACCATCTTCCTTCTTGCTGCCCATGGAGGACCCAACCTTTCCTACTCCTCGACCACAAGTGGAGGGCACTATCATCCCTGCCCTTTACCCGCTTGAGGAGCTTCATTCTCCAGTTTCTTCTCCACCCAGGGAAGAACCTATCTCTCCTTCGTCTCCAACCAAACATGAACCTGTCACAACTTCACCATGCTTTAGGCCCAAGACTACTACATCCATCTTACCTTCAGTCCCACAACCATCGGCATCTTCTCAAGAGCCCAAACTTCATCCCGCATCTTCTCAGCCATTTTCTCGACTAGTGGAGAGACTCGAACTTCTCCCTTCTAGGAAAGTGGAACATCAGGGATTGTGGGACCATCTCACAGCTCTTCAACAAGCCCGGGCCCTCTCATCTCATGCTGCTAATCCTCCCATGGCAGAACCTCCTAAGACTATCAACAAAAATTTGATCTCCACTTCCAAACCGTCTACATCTTCATCAACTTCATCAAAACCAAAACCCTCATCTACTCCACCTAAACCTATCAAATCGCTTGGCGTTCGCCCCGTCTCCAACCTCACTCATCCACAAGTGAAGGTGGACTTAACCCAAACTTTAACTAATAGTAATCTTCAACCTAAATCTCAAAAGACTGCCAAACCACAGAGGCGAACACCTCCTCTTCCTTCGCCATTGCCCTCCATTTTGGGCCCGCATCCTTCAACCCTAACCAGAGTCCTTCCCACTCCAACCTTTAATCAAAACCGATTGCCTCCTTTGCTTCCTTTACCTACCGCTAGCCTACCCTCTCCCAAAAGGGCGATACCTCTCACGAAGAGTGTACCGTCTCAACCTGTCATCGCACCATCAACCCGGAAGGTGGTACGAAAACCCCCTCCAACTTCGCCCAAGCAAAAGTCACCGACATTGCATACATCGATGAGCACGGACCCTTTAGTGGGTTCATATTATTTAATCTTGCAACGACTTTTGCAAACTTCTAGCATAACTCTTCCACCCATCAAACCCTTTCAACCTCTTGGGTCTAAACCTTCCTGGTTCGACGACACGAAGATTTGTTTATATCATCGTACACCAGGACATGACACTGAGACTTGCTGTGCCCTCAAGGCTGTCGTTCGCCGTTATCTGGAGAAAGACACTCTTCTCTTTGAGGACACTTTCGACCGCCCCCTGACTCCTTCTCATAAACCTTCCACCTCTTCAAATCCATCCACATCTCATCAACCAGTTACAACCCCTTCATCATCTTCACCTCCCATCTTTGAAATCAATGCCATTCACATCACCACTAGGTCACAAAAGGACAAGGCGAAAGAAAAAGCCGCCATTCCTTGGACCTACCCTTTTGTCAATCCACCTCAACCGCCTAAGCCTAAGATTTCTATCCTTGGCGCGCCTCAACCCTCCTCTTCTTCTTCTTCTTCCGGACCAATCCACGACTCCATGTTGAAACAGCTTCACCAGACGCCTGTGAAGATGTCCCTCTACGATCTCGTCCAAACCTCACCCCAACATCGTCAGGCCCTCATCCAAGCCCTGCAGGCAGCGGAGGTCCAACCTAAGGACCCCCAACCACTTGCTGCCCTTGTCCACTCCTTAGCCCCTATCGCCTCCATTACATTCAGCGATTCTGAGATTCCCACATCCAACACGGAAGATCAGGACGCCGCCCTCTTCATCACTGCCTACATCGATCGGACACGCATTAAACGCGTTATGATCGACGGAGGCGCTAGCATCAACATCATCTCCACCCATGCCTTTGATCAGTTGGCTCTTCCCAAGAATTGCATCTCCAAAATTGATGCGATCTTGCACTCTTTCAATGACACTACTGCCACGACCATTGGCACAGTCATCCTTCATATTCGCGTTGGTCCACGCACAGTCCCAGAGCTCTTTTACATCATCAAAGGAGAGTTCCAATACAACATCTTGTTGGGTCAACCTTGGATCCGCGCTATGTCTTGTGTCCCCTCCACCCTGCACCGTTGTGTGAAGTTTGAGCATGACAGACAAGTCCATACCATTCCCACTGACCCTTCACCTTTCAAAACATGCAACACCACCTATCGTCCAAATGATGTCCTCATTCCTATCAAGCCGTTAACCCCGGCACTGCCTCTATCTGCGAAAGCTTCAACCAGTTCGCAACAGGCGGTCGCCCTTACACCTCCCCTTCAAGCGACAACCACAGACCCCATGGAAGATGTCTTCCAAAGACTTTCATTGGGAGAATATCGCTGCTGGCTTTAGACATGTTCCAAACTCCACAAGAGTATGGACGCCTTCATCACAGCCCCACCTACGACCATCGGATAGGGATGATCATACCTTATGGTCCCCCTCACCTCCGCACCAACCTCATCTATGGAGGGCTTAATCAAGCTCCTATTGACGGTAATCCTCTTTCTTCACCTCAACCTTTCACATCAGATTTCTCATTTCTTAGCAACCCCACCTTTGCACACACTTACCTTTACAGGTGTGCATGGAAGGGTTTTGGTTTTGGACGCTATGAGCAGGGCTCCCATCAGCCTATCCAACCACTCAATAATGACGATGCCAAGAAACGATATGGTCTAGGATATCACGACCCCACTCAAGACCCTGTAGACCTTTATCCTGAACCAATCCTTGACCAATCTCCTCCACACTCGCCTATTTCACCACCTTCACCTACGGAGTCAGTGGTTTCCATTCCTCCTAGTTTTTTTTTTCCATAAACACCATCCGCCTAGACCCCTTGACTTATCAGCTCAATGGGGTGTCCAAATCTCTCCCTCTCATTCTTCCCAGCATGATCGAAGATGAGTCGGCAACCATCCACACTGTTCATTGCATTGACGATGACGCCATTCTTTCTTACATGGGTGTTGACGATTCTTTTATCCAGCGCTCCCTCCCTTCTGAGACCCAGGTTATGTTAAATGAATCAACCATTGACATCAACCTTCCTTCTTCTGATGTTCCTCATGTCTTAAAGATTGGCCAATCTTTAGACGCTCAGGAGCAGCTTGACTATACCCATTTCCTTTCCGACCATAGCAAGGCCTTTGCCTGGACGTACAGTGATATGCCTGGCATCGACCCCACCATCGTTACCCATAACATTGTCACCAAACCAGAGGCTAAGCCTGTCAGGCAAAAGCTTCAAAAGATGCATCCTCGCGTTGCCCTCCTTGTTAAAGAGGAGCTTCAGCGCCTCCTTTCTATCTCCTTCATCCAGCCCATCGACTATCCACAATGGGTCTCTAACATCGTCCCAGTCACCAAGGCAACTGGGGGGATTCGGATCTGCACAGACTATCGCGACCTCAACCTAGCCTGTCCCAAAGATGACTTTCCTCTTCCTAACATCGACCAGCTTGTTGATCTTACGGCTAGCCATGAGATGTTATCTCTTATGGACGAGTTTTCAGGATACAATCAAATCCTGATTGCTCCAGAAGATCAGCACAAGACTACTTTCATCACCCCATGGGGGACTTTTTGCTATCGAGTCATGCCTTTCGGCTTGAAGAACGCAGGCACCACTTATCAGCACGCCATGACCTACATTTTCCACGATCTCCTCCACAAAATCATGGAGGACTATGTGGATGACCTTCTCAGCAAATCTAAGCTTCGCCGTGACCATCTGACCATTCTCAACATCATCTTTTCTCGTCTTCTTCAGTACCATGTTCATCTTAACCCCAAGAAATGTGTTTTTGGGGTCCTCTCTGGCAAGCTTCTCGGCTTCATCGTTTCCTTCCGTGGCATCGAGATAGATCCCGCAAAGATTTGCGCTATTCTCGAAATGCCTCCCCCGACCAATCTCAAGTAGCTTCGCAGTTTGCAAGGCAAGCTCCAGTCCATTCGTCGCTTCATCTCACAGCTTTCTGACCGCTGCCAACCTTTTCATCATCTCCTTAAGAAGGACGTCATTTTTACATGGGATAAGGACTGTTAAGAGGCTTTTGAAGCCTTAAAATGCTATCTGGTCTCTCCACCAGTCCTCATTCCACCTAAAGATGACCAACCCTTCTACCTTTATATCTCAGCCACTCACCATTCGTTAGGTGCCATGATCGCGCACCGAGACGAGCATAACCGTGAGTAAGCCATCTATTACATCATCCGAACACTGGTCAACTATGAAACTCGATATACCCATATCGAGAAACTCTGTTTGGCGTTAGTCTTTGCTGCTACTAAGCTTCGCCACTATCTTCTTAGTCACAAAACCTTTGTCATCACCCACATCGACCCTCTCAAGTATATGCACTCCAAGCCATATCAAAATCAACGTATGGCTCGGTGGCTCATGCTGCTTACTGAGTTCGATCTCGAATTCATCCAGTAGAAATCTATCAAGGGGCAAACCATCGCTGATCAATTAGCAGATGCCCCTCTTCCTGACAATCAACCTTCACAGTGTGAATTCCCTGATGAGTCTATCGCTGCGCTTTCCTCCGATGACACCACCTATCAGATGACTATGTTCTTTGACGGTTCCAAATGTCAACTAGGTGGGGGTGCTGGGGTTATTCTCATTCCATTCAAAGGAGAACCCATGCCTCTGTCTTTTAAACTCAACTTTGATTGTACCAATAATATGGCCAAATACGAGGCCTTAATTTTGGGACTTCAGACCGCCCTCTCTCTCAGCATCAAATCCATCAACATCTTCGGTAACTCGCAGCTCGTCGTCAATCAGGTCAACGGTTCATACCTCTGTAAAAATGACATTTTGCAAAGGTACAAAAACCGTGCTGACATTCTCCTTGCATCTTTCGACCATTTCCTCCTGCAGACTGTTCCTCAATCCACGAATAAGTTTGCTGACACTATGTCTTCTCTCGCTTCCCATATCCCATCTTCCTCATCTACATCTAGACTTTTTGTCACGGTGCGTCGTGTGTCATTTCCTTCATATATCTCTCCTCACATTCATCATGTCAACACTATAGACCCAAGCCCACAAGATGCTTGGTATAAGCAACTTGTAGACTTCTTATCTTTCTCTGTCATTCCTCCCAACCTCTCTAGTAATGCACGACGAGCTTTTATCAAGCATACTGCTCGCTATACCATGATAGGGGGTCTTCTCTATAAGTGAGGCTTCGACGGCCTCCTTCTTCGTTGTCTCACCTCCACTGAAGCATCTCAAGCCATTCAACAAGTCCACGACGGGATTTGTGGCGGACATTTCAGTGGAAATTCGATTGCCAAGCGCATCCTTCGTCTGGGCTATTATTGGCCTACCCTTCATCAAGACTGTAGCGATTATGTTCGGCGTTGCATCAAGTGTCAGCAGCACTCTAACTTGCTTCATCTCCCCAGTCACGCCTTACAAATTGCTCAAGATTTCTGGCCTTTTTCTCAATGGGGTTTAGATCTCATCAGTGAGATTAATCCTCATTAATCTCTTCGTCATCAATCCATCATCACAGCCACTGAATATTTCACCAAGTGGGTGGAAGCCATTCCTCTCATTTCCACAAAAGCCGACAAGATCGTCGACTTCATCAACACCCACATCATCTGTCGTTTCGGTGTCCCTCATAAAATCATCACCGATAATGGCAAGTCCTTTAAAAACAAAACTGTCCAAAAGCTATGCGACTCCTTCGGCATCAAACTCAGTTTCTCTTCGCCTTACTACCCACAAGCAAATGGGCAGGCCGAGGCTTCCAACAAAATTCTCACCAAAATTCTCATGAAAGTGGTCAGTGACATAGGCAGGGATTGGTACATTCACATTCCCTTCGCTTTGTGGGCTTACCGCACTAGCATCCGAACCTCTACGGGTGCTACTCCTTTTTCTCTCGTGTACGGAACAGAGGCTATCTTACCTCTCGAAGTACAGATCCCGTCTCTCCGCATTTCTCTACATGATATCCTTTCCAACGATGACTTTCATCAAGATCGCTTAGCTCAACTTGAGTTACTTGACGAACGCCGTCTTGCTGCCCTTAATCATCTCCATGTTTATCAACGTCGCATCAAACACACCTATGACAAAAATCTGCGAGAACGAGATTTCAACATCGGAGACCTCGTCCTCAAAGAGAATCAACACGTGACCAATATGGAGCGAAGTAAACGAGGCAAGTTTGCTCCTAATTGGCTCGGACCTTTTATTATCATGCACAAGTATGGATCAGGGACTTACCGTCTGTCTTCTCTCGATGGATGCCCAGAACCTGAGCCTCTTAATGCGTCGCATCTGCGACCGTTCTATTGCTAGTCGAGTACTCGTCCACTTGACACTTAACTTGAGCTCGTCCCTTGAGCAATCCTCGTCCTCTTAATCCTACCTCCTTTCAACCCTATTCCTCTTAACAATTCCTATAACCCTTTTTATGCGGTATGGATACTTTGTCCTCATAAAAAGGAGTCCTTGACCTTCTATAATCTTGTCCATGACTCACATTTCTGTCAAAACAAATCAAGATGTCAAAACATATCCATGGTCACTATATCAATATCAAAATCAAAAGACAGACTGCTCCCTCGAAGGACAGCTGTATTATCATTGCTGTATTACTAGACTGATCCCTCAAAGGACAGCTAGGCCAACTTATCAAACATTATTAAGCAAAAATATAGACCACTCCCTCGAAGGATGGCTATCAAACAGCATTATTTTAGAAGCTTCCCACATTGATCAGCTTCATAACCTGACCACTACATCAAAAGACATCTCTACGTAGGCTTCTCGCATTGATCAGCCTGCACCAAAAAAAAAAAAGAGTCATGGACTTGACTTATAGTTGTCTCAGGGTCTCCTATAAAAAGGGGCATCGTTATCTTTGCTCTTAAAATGGGTTACCCTTCTTCCTCCTCCTATCACCTACTTAAGGGACTTCGAGCTCACTTTAATGTCTAAGTGATTCGATTACCGCTCTAACATAACCACGGTCAACAACGTCACGCATGAATGGGGCTCTTGGTTCTCATAACCCCTATCTATGCTATCTTTTTGGTCCTTGTCAATGAAAGAGCAATATGCTTTTCACTTCTTCTACACTTTGGTCACATTTACCTTCATCACTTGTCAATCGACTCAACTCAACTCTCTTTTCAAACCATCAACCTGACCTAGCCTATTCACCCTAGTTTCTATGGACACCAATACACATGGAAACTATCAACCCGCCACAATTTATGTTCAGCATAAACCAATACTTGCTGAAGCATAAATAGACCTCAATTCATTTTTAGCATACATCCATCACGAATATGGAATATTGCTAGGGATGAAAAACCCCTCAACCAATGTTGCAGAATACACCATTTGGAAAAGGCTGCAACATCTTTTTTTTCCTCATCCTTTCATCCAATCATCGACCAATCTATCAACCATTTTAACCCCCTGTCTACCACTCGGACGCTTAGTCTGAACTACATTGGCCTGAGGCCCTATCACCAGGGCTATGTAGGCAGCACTCAGTTGACATGGGGTCTTCTGGGGTTAGCTCAGCCACATCCTTTCATCCATTCCTCCCCTCGACCACCAACCATTGGAGATCATACCTATCTCCTCTGACCTCGACTACTTCCAAGACACTGTTGCCTTGGTTGTTTTTGCATGTATGCTACCTCATGACTGGTTAGCAGAATTGTGCGCAGACCTTTTTTGGACCCTCACAAGTATAGGATCACAAACCGGTTGATCCGCACTACTTGTGGCTTTTTCATGTTTCTAGGAGCACTTCCTGAGCCCAGGATACCTAGAACACGATGACCATTTGGAGCTTCAGCTTAGATTGAGTGACCCGATCAGCAGACGACTAAATGCTGGGGCCCGGTTACTTCGATTTTGGCACTCCTCGACCCTTGACCTGCGACACTTTTGACCTGACCATCTCGTGCAGTGGTATGCGCACAATCACGACTTTTGCAGCGTTCACCCTCACCCCTTTTTCATCCACTCTTTGTCAAATCAGCACCCGATTCTCGGTTCCCTTCCCTCGACTCCTGCTTTGAGGGGGAATACCTTATCCTTAATCGGGGCAACCTATCCATTTCCTATTTTTGTCTTGCAGTTCATTCGAACAACCAACAAGATGAAATCAACCTTATCCCTCACCTAGGGCACTCACTCATATTTTTGTCTTGCAGTTCATCAGAACAACCAACAAGACAAAAAGGGGCAAATGTAGACACCGAAATCGTGTCGACTCCCCTGGTCATTCTCCGTCTTATTCTTCTTCGCCTATTTAACCCTTGTCGATCACTTGTCCTACCAACCTTGACCCTGGCAGCATGTAACAATGAGCAGAGGACTAAAGCTAGACTCTGTCCTCATTGTGCATCTACCGACGACGGTCTTTACCCGGCCGATGTCGTCGACGTCGGTCACTTACCGACCGACGTCGGCAATACTGTCGACGTCGGTCACCATCCCGTTATCCGTTATCAATTACCATTCGATTCCCGATCGGTTTTTCGAAATGGTTATCGAACTGTCTCTCGAAACCGTCTCAGGGCCTCCCTTCATCTCCCCCCCCTGATCAGTCACACAGACTCCCATTTTTTTCTGACATCTACAGGCTCTCCAGCATCCATCAACTCCAGCATCCACCAACTCCAGCGTTCGTTCTTCCAGCACTGCACGAGAACTTTGACTATGGCTTCAATCACGACTTCTCACAGGTAAGTATCTTCTGTGTTTGTTTTCATTTTTCTTTCTGATTATTTATTCCCTATTTCTGCCATCCCAAAGCTTCCAACCCCCAGACTCGACCAAAAACCCCGTCCCGACTCTGTTTAAAATCTTGTCCCGACCCTGTCAAGACCTTCTACAACTTTCCCAGACCTCTGTTCAGAACCTGCCCCTACCGACGCCGGTCACTACCCCGACCGATGACGGCACTTTAACCGACGTCGGCACCTTCCCAGACCGACGCCGGCACCACAGAGACCGACGCCGGCGACTGTGCAGAACAGTGCCACTTATCAGGTACGTATTTTATTTTCTGTCATTTATTTCTGTCATTTCATCTTTTTATCTACTTTCGTCCAACATTACACTTTTTATCAGTGGGTTGATATCCTTCTAGGGAGTCTTCATACTTTCGGGATCGGGCATTCGCCTGACAACCCACCATATCTTTGACTAACGTCTTTTCGTGTTTTAGTCTCTTTTCTTCGCAGGTGTCATTCCTCCATAGCCAAAGAGGAGAATCTTCCAATGTCTGATTTCGGTGCGCTCAACTTTATCAGGTACTTCTAGCCTTAACCATTTTCTTTCAGTTTCTTATTTCTTCTTTGAATGTAGAAAGCAATTTTGCATAGAAACAGTAGCTAACTTAATTATATGGCCATTATCAAGGCTATTTCCTCAAGATCAAGTAAAACTAGACTGGTATAAAGAGAATGAATGGTGTAACTTTCATCATGTTGTTAGTCACATTGCATGTCATGACATTCAATTGTGACATTTTATTGAGGACTTTATTGAAAATGGTAAGCTAGAAATTAAGTTGGCCCCTAATTAGAACACAAATCAAGATATGGGAATCTACAAAGACCCCTTTCCTCAACATGATCCACCACTACCAAGAAATAATCAAAATGGTCACAATCAAGGATAGAAGCTGAATCAAAACCAATAACAAGGTCAAAATCATAATGAGCATAATAAATATCACGATTCCCACACTAATAATATGGATTATAACAATGTGCCTTATGACTACAATAACACTATGGGATGCATTTTTTCAACCCACATTACCACTGTTACTATGACACTGCATGGCCAATCTTATGTTCCTCGCAACATAAGACCCATCATTATAGGTTCAGTAACCTATCCCCCTAGTAATACCATGTCAATTTTTCATCATA
The DNA here is from genome assembly GCA_037957365.1 of Torreya grandis. NCBI lineage: Eukaryota > Viridiplantae > Streptophyta > Pinopsida > Cupressales > Taxaceae > Torreya > Torreya grandis. The sequence continues at coordinate 1,465,209 of JARHVA010003217.1, read as the reverse complement.
ATGTTGGTACTCCATTTGCATGGGTTACTAATCTTGAATAATAATACCATTCTTCTATAGGCTCCTCATTGAACCAAAATTATAGCAATACTTTTAATTACCCATGAATCACCATCCAAGGCCCTTTCCCTTATCTTTCTAATTATAATGACTCCTTACTACCTCTACATTGTGAAATCACAACTAGATGCTCATGAGTTACCATCTAGGGCCCTTTGCCCACTTCTTTCCACAAACCCAATGAGAACATTGTGTCAATGGTTCCAAAGCTGAATATTATTCCAACAAACTCTAAACTAGTTCAATCCATAATTCAAAGGCCTCATAGTCTAATGGACCAATTAGATAAAACCCCTACACAAATTTCCATATTAGAAATCTTGTAGACATCTGATGTCCATAGAACCATACTCAACAAAATTTTACAAGAGTCTATTATTCCTAATGATATAGACCTTGATCAATTCTAGAACCTAATTGGATATTTGTCTTCATTTTGGTAAATCACATTTGATCAAAAGTACATGTCCACCCTTGGCCCAAACCATAATAACCCACTATACATTGAGATGATCATTATAGATCACAAGATCAAGCAGGGTTTTATAGATAATGGTTCAGGGTTGAACATCATATCTCTTAAATTGGTGTGATGATTGGGTTACATGGACAAAGACATTCAGCTAGAGACTATTACAATTAAGGCTTACAACAATGCCAAGAGGGAGTCATCTGATACAATTTGGTTTCCAATCATGGTTGGAGTTATTTCTCATCACATGTTATTCCATATTGTGGATATTGAGCTTCCTTATAACATACTTCTTGGTCATCCTTAGATCTATGAAGTATAGTTAGTTCCATCTACTCTTCACCAATGCCTTATGTTTCCCTAGGACGGGATCAAGGTTATTATTCTTGTCGATCAGTATCCATACCATTATTACAAACATCTCAAAGGAGAGTTTTGAAATTATAACTATTACCCAGGTTTTGAATTCATTGCAAAGAAGAACAAAGCCGTCATTTCTCATCCATCTCCATCTCATAATATGGACCCCAGTGATCTAGCCTCCACCTCAACTGACCCATTTCTCATAGCTTTGTCGAAGCAGGCAATTATTAAATATGTAAGCATTTTCACGTATCATCTAAAGGATGTCCTCCATATTGCAAAATTATAAAAATCCCTTAAAACATTTGGTAAGCCTAAAAATTCTAACTCCTAATAGACCCTATTAGATTTGGCAACCAAAGAATAAGTAACCAAAACCTCTTATGGTTTTTGTACTTCCAATTACACCAAATAAATATCAAGAGGATTTTATTGAGGGAGATAGGTTATATTCTAAGGGCCTTGTGGATTGTTTTCATAATCCAAAGTATCCTATCCCTAATAGGATAATGGATCATCTTGACTATACAAGGAAAGGTCTTGGCCCCCAGGCACAAGGAATTTTTGAGCCCTTATCAGCTGGAGTTGTCAATGGGAATCATGGTCTCAGATTTAAAACACTAGAGGATGACCTCATAACATTTGATATTGATTCTTTTGAAGTGACTGGTAATGATACTCTTAGCAGTGATGCAACATCCCATTATTGTCTTTTCAATGAGCTTACTAATTCAGATTTGTTTGATTCAAATGCCATATTAACCATAACACATATCAGAGCCTCCCATCCTGAAGCAAAATCCCATCCTAGTGGTGCTTCCCTTCTTGAAGAAGGACATTTTATCTTTACCATTGGTTCTTCCCATCCTAAATCTAACCCTCATTGTAACCTATGCCTGTGTCATCTTAAACTCATAGATTGGGATCAATAAAATTCAATCATATGCCTTGATGAGTTTTAAAATGAAGAATCAATTATAGAATACATGGGTCTATAAGATTCATTCCCCATTGGTGATCATAAGATAGGTTTTTATTTTTCATTGAATCCTTTTTTCTACTTTGGAGAGCAGGCAAACTTTCTTGGTCATAATAAAGAACAAACATCAAGATCTTTAGGTGAGAACCTCTTTGAGGCACTTGTTGATCAGGGAAAATGTAAAGAAAAAGAAAAGCCTTTGAGTGAAAACCTATTTCAGGTGCTCCCAAGTGGGAAATTTTTCTCATCCCCTCAGGACATAGAAAGTCCATCTATCCCAAGTTCCATAGCTAGTACAAGCATCTCTTTAAAACAACATCAAATATTTAAGCATCTTGCTCTTGAGTTTCTAGAGGTCTTTACCAATTGGCCTTTAGTTGAGAAGGTAGATTCTAATTCTTCATATTATCTATATCTTTAGGAGGAACAAAAATAATATATAGTAGAAGAAGATGATCATGACCATACATTGCCTACAATTCTAGAATATGGATCCATACTCCTTATGGAGAGCACAATAGAAGTGAATTTGGGAACCCATGATGATCCCAAAAATGTTTATCTTGGAGCTTCCCTTACTGAAGTAGAACATGAACATATTATATCCATTCTTAAATATTATATAGACATCTTTGCATGGCATAATCTGACATGTCAGGATTGGATCCAAATTTAGTTGTGCATCATCTAGTTGTTCACCCTAATGCTAAACTAGTCAAGTAAAAGTTAAGAAATATGAATCCATATATCACCCTTTTGATAAAGGCCAAGTTGGAGAAGTTGTTAGGAGCTAACTTTATCAGACCACTAGACTACTCTAAATGGATTTCTAACATAGTGCTAGTAAGTAAAAAGACCCCAGGCATACGTGTTTGTATTAATTTTTGTGATATCAACAAGGCATGTCCTAAAGATGATTTTTCTCTGCCCAACATCGACATGATTGTCAACTCAACTGATAGATATGAGATGTTATCCTTAATGGATGGATTTTTTGGTTACAATTAGATCAAGATAGACCCTAAAGATCAGCATAAGAACACATTCATCACTCCATGGGGAACATTCTATTACCAAGTCATGCCATTTGGTTTGAAGAATGCTAGAGCCACATATCAACATGTAATGACTGTCATCTTCCATGAAATAATGCATGACACTATCAAGGACTATGTTGATGATATAATAGCAAAATCAAGAACAATCATTGGACACCTTGACATTCTATGAAGAATATTTGAGAGGCTTCATGCATATAAAGTTTGTTTGAATCCTAAAAAATGTGTCTTTGGAGTCACATCAATAAAATTTCTAGGGTTCATTATATCATAATGAGGGATTGAATTTGACCCTATGAAGGTCACCGCTATTATGGAAATGTCTCCACCCAACAATCTTAAACAATTATGGGGTTTACAAGGCAAGATCTAGTTTATACATTAGGTTCATTTCTCAACTGGTAGATAAGTGCCACCCATTTACCCATCTCTTAAAGAAAGGGGTGAAATTTCATTGGGATGAATATTTTTAGATATTATTTGTAAAGATTAAAACATACTTGGCTAATCCACTGATCTTATGACCTCCAACACAAGGAAAGCCATTAATTCTTTACATATCGGCCATGCAATATGCATTGGGGGCACTTTTGGCTCAACATGATTGTCATGGTAAAAAACACATGGTTTATTATTTAAGTCTAACATTGGTAACCTATAAACATAATTATATGTCTATTGAGAAGGCATGTTTAGCTATGGTGTTCACCACTAAAAAATTGTGACATTATATGCTAAATAACAAAACTTTTGTTATCACCAAGGTAGATACTCTCAAGTTCCTCTTATCTAAAGCAGCTCTCCAAGGATGCATGGCTAAATGGATTATGCTCCTCAGTGAGTTTGATATTGAATACTAAAATCATAAGGTAATTAAAGGGTAGATTATTGTGGACCAATTTTTAGAAGCTCCTATCGTAGCCACTCAACCTCTCAACTTTGACCTTCCATATGATTCTATCATGATGATAGAAAAAGCATCACAAGAGCTTGAGTATTGGACACTCTATTTTTATGGATCCTTCACATCTCAAGGATCTAGAGCTAGCATATTTTTTATAACACCATAAGGGGGTTTGATCCCCAAAGCCTTCCATATACAATTTCAGTGTACAAATAATATGGCTGAATATGAAGCGTTAGTTGCAGGGCTCCATCTTGCCATACAATGGGTTATTCAAAGATTAAAGGTCTATAGAGATTCATACCTAATCATAAATTAGACAACTAATCATTATCAAACAAGAGATGGTAATCTTGTCCCTTACAAGCAAATTGTTGATAACCTTAAAAGACATTTTAAATCTTTATAGTTTGAGCAAGTTCCATGAGTCAACAACAGGTCTACCAATGCCATTGAAACAATTGGTTCCATGATTCAAATGAATTATACTGATAAAGATTATTAGTTATTGATTGAAAATCTTCTTCAACCATCATATATTTTATCATATTTAGAGAGGATATGCACCATTGTTGATCCTAATCTCTCACCTGAGCTACCATGGTACCAAGATTTTTATAACTATTTTCATATCCATGTCTTTCCTGCTATCCTTTCCAATAAGCAATAAAAACTTTTCCTTCATCTCCTAACACATTATATCCTCCTTGGAAACATGTTTTATCAAAAATACTATGATGAAATGCTTCTTCATTGTTTATCTTTGGGAGAATCTAAGCTGACACTTAAGGAGGTTCATGAAGGAATGTGTGGGGCCCATACCAATGGTGTAGTCTTAGCAAAGAAAATTATTAGAATAGGCTATTATTAGCCTAAAATGGAGACAAATTCTTGTAATTAAGTAAATAAGTGTGTTCCTTGTCATCAACATGGCAACTTGATATATGCACAACTTCCTTACCATTACAGCCAATTACAACACCATGGTCGTTCTCACTATGGGGTCTTGATCTCATTGGTAAAATTAACCCAACATCTTCAGATGGCCATAAGCACATTTTGAGTACAACTAAGTACTTTACCAAATGGATTGAGGCCATTCCTTTCATTTATGTTATAGAGAAACAAATAGCCAAATTCATTTAGTACCATATCATCTATCAATATGGCATCCCAGCCTGTATTATATACGATAATGGCAGATCCTTTGTAAACCAAGATGTGAAATCTCTTTGTGAAAAATTCAAGATCAAGAATAATAAATCCACTCTATATAACCTAGAAGGTAATAAACAAGTTACATAATCAAATAAAACCATTCTAGCCATCTTAAAAAAGATTGTCAATGATGTTGGCCATAATTGGCACTTATAACTCTTTCCTACCCTATGGGCTAATAGAACCAATCATCGCACCCCAACTAGAACTAATCCATAATCCCTTATTTTTGGCACCGAATATATCATCCTGGTCAAGATTGAGATCCTATCATTAAGAATATCATTGGAGCACATTGAAGATGATAAAGACTATAGAGCCTCATGGTTACAAGAACTAGAACTTATTGATGGTAAGCATTTGGCTGCCCTAGAAAACTTTTAGGCCTATCATAATAGATTATGGAGAAGATTAAAAAATGCATTCTCCCTCAATAATTTGAGATTGGTGACTTAGTTTTAAAAGATAACTAGAAGGACATGAATGTTGAACCCAAAAATAAAGGCAAGTTTTAGCTTAATTGGTTAGGACCATACATTGTCATGACAAACTATGGATCAAGAGCATATCGATTGGATAAACCTAATGGTAAATAAATTTTAGATCCCATGAACATCATACACCTTAATAAATTCTATCCATCAATAGCTTTGAACCATTATCTCTAAGACCCCTGACTTGGGGGCAACTTGTGCTATCATAATTTTATCCCACCCTTTTATCTTACTTTGAGTGAATTTTATACTATCTTGGTCCACTTTTTGTGAATCCTAATGGTAAAGGATTTTGAAATCTTGACACTCTAAACACTTTCTTCATCCCATTTTAGATTGCTCTCTTTGAGAGGCATATTATTTTTTTTGTCTAGGACATGTTATATGCTTGAACACTTTGTGTCCCTTAACCAATTATGATCTTGATTATGTCTCATAAGCATTATGAACATCTTCAATAGTGGTTTTACAAAGCAATTTAGCCAGGATAATCTTGTGCAGCTTATGATAGGTGAACAACCACATCTTCTCAGTACAAGTATTTTGATGCTTTCTTGTTTTATCAAGATCCTCTCTCTCACCAATTTGTGAGCATGGGTTGTTGTAGTTAGCTTAGCTGTCTTATTGGAACCTCTACTCTCAGAATGTGCATCTCCTTGGCTAGATGGTTCCACCTTGTGCATATTTTATCCCAAAAACAACAAAAACATTAGAAATACTTTGAAAATACCAAAAAAATTAGAACATGATTCACAAAATAATAAAAACATTGTCTCACACTTCTGTACATTTGTACATTCTTGTTCCACCATCCCATGCTCTCACCATTTTTCAAGCAACCATTAAGTTTGAACACTCTTGACATTTTGTGAGCAACCATTAAGTTTGAATGCTCTTGCCATTTTTCAAGCAGCTTTTAAGTTTGAATGCTCTCACCATTTTGTGAACAACTATTAAGTTTGAATGCTCTTTTCATTTTACAAGCACAACAACACTCATTCATCTCATCTTGTCCCATGCACTTCCCATTTTACAAGATCATTCTTTCACATCTCATTAGCTTCTTATTTTCCAGACCATTCTCATTTATTTGTCATCTCTTCCATTTATTATACAATGTTAATCATGATAGTCTGATCATCATTTTTATTTTATCCCATTTCCTAGGAGAACTACATTTGGCCTGAAGTTCATGTTGGAACATGCATTCATGGAACTATGTAGGTAGCGTCCACTTATCTTATATATCTAGAGTTAGCTCAGCCAACCCCTTCCTTTTCTTTTCTTCCCCCATTTCTTTTGTCATTGTTCCTCTTTAATTAGGGAATAATTTTCATGTCATTGTCCTTTGTTATGATGTGGTGGAAATTAAAGCCTCTACCACCCATGCATGAACATTTGTCTTTAAATCACACTAGCTTTGTTTTTGATTATGTGTATTTATTTGAGTTTTCTTGGTGTTTTATTGAGTTTTATCTGTGTTTTGTTGTGCTTTCACACCTCTCCTTTTATTTCTTCTCCTTTTCTCATTTTATTATTTCTCACTCCATTCTTAGTCTTGTGTTTCTTTGTCTTGTTTTTCTATTTAATTTTACTTTTCTATTTTGTGTTCAAGAATACCTTGATGGTCCACATGGATCTTGATTATTCATATCTTGGTCTCATGTCATTAAGATGTTCTTTCCCTTTTTTTTTTAAACATTTTTGTTCCTAATTAAGTCTTGATAGATCATATCTTGATTCAAAGTTAGGTTCATTTATGTTTGTCTTTTTCTTTGTTTTTGATTTTTTGTTTAAATGTAAATCATTGTAACACTGGTTTTGATCATTTTTTCACCATTATCCTTAGTTATATATATTCACATTTGACATGGCTCAACACAATTAGAATCTTATGTTATTCTAAGTTATTTATACTTATGATGCCTAATTTATTTTTCTATAACAAGCACTTTGTGCTTAGGTCTCAAGGTCTTAATGTCAACATCAGCTTCAATTAATGATTCTCAAGAACACTTTGCAAAACCTAGGCTCATGATGTGGAATTAAGCTTCTAGGGAGCATGCATTTTAGTACTCAAGTTTATGCTTAGACATGCATCTCTTTGCATACATTATGAGACTAATCAATTCTTGGTCATTTTTCATTATTCCTCATTCTATTCTCTCCCAAACTTGGTTGAACTACATTGGCCTAAAGTTCCTGTTGGAACATGAGTCCATAGAACTATGTAGGTAGTGCTCAATTTCTTTTGAGGTTAGCTCAACTATCTCCATTCTTATTTTCATCTCTCATCACTTTGTGCATTCTTATATGCTTGGTTTTATATGAATTTCTAAGCCATTACACCATCACATGTACATTTGTGCCCAATCACTTTAACCTATCTTTTCAATTATATCCTTGAGCTATTTGTCTTGCCAATTTCCCATGCTAGGGCACAACTTTTGAACATCATATAAATCAAATAAACTCTATAGGGGCAAAATCATTCTTTATTCTTTATCAATTATCAATATTTTCCCTACTGGGGCACACTTATTTTATCATGATCACATTTACTCTACTGGGGCACTTCTTATTATCTTCTCTTTGGAGACCCTATTCTAGTGGTGCTACCCTTCCTGAAGCAGAATGTTCTCCATTTTCCTCTAATTCCATTATCTCCACATTAAATCCCATGATGGTAGTATTTTAGTGTGCAACTTCTCTCAGGATTGATCAATGTCATTAGCGTGTAGCTTGTACTCTCAAATTAGGTACGTTTAAAAGTGTGTCCCTAACATTTATAGATTTTACTTTTCCCATTACCCTCATTTATGAGGCCTATTATACTTCTAATTATATTTTGATCATTGATGGTAATCACATGTGCATTTATTAGCTCATCTGGATGTGATCTATTCCATGGGTTAATCTCTCACTTTCTCTCTCTCTCTTCAAGAGTTCATCATGTTATTTCATCCTAGTATGTCCTCTCAAGGGGGCATCATGGGTTCATTCTAATTTATTATTGATAAATCTTTTCTTTAAAAAGACATTGCTTCACTTGAATGTCTCACTATGCCTTCTCAAATAGGGGAAAAATATAGACATCCAATTCCTAACACCATTTATGTTGAAATTGTCAATCTTACTCGAATTGCACTCAAATACAGATTTTAGGTCAAAATCCATAAAACATCCTAAATGGTTTAAACTTGTCATTTACAAGTGCCATTTTAGGTCAAAGTATTCCTAAATAGGGCAATACATTTTATGGGTCAGTTAACTTTGATAAGATCATTTTGAGTCAAAATGACCATTTCACCATTTAGTGCTCTAGATCACTCTTTTCTTTTAATACATTGATACACATCATGTACCTTTGTTATTTTATGTTGTTAACATCCTAAATGGGAATACGGTTCCAATTCATCTCGCATCACCTTCTAATTCTTCCTGAGTCAAATTATCACCCAGTAATATGACTTTTTGACCATTTTGATTAGTTGAGGGTCAATTTTCAAATAATTATACAAATGTTGATTAACCTTGATTAAGGATAATTAATCCAAATCAAGAGCTTAAGTGGATTTTCCATGAGATTTGTTGAATATTTCTTTTTGAAAATTGATTCTTATTATCTACATCACCTAGTAGCATCATCTATGGGGTGGCATCCATCAATCCATAAGTCCATAAAATATCAGGATTATGGGTCACCCATGCCTAGTTAATGCCTCCCATGCCTCTTCAATGACCCTTCTTCCAAGGTCATCTTGAGGATATTTATGGATTTAATTCCAAATATTAGGATTATTCTCAGCCACAAATCTCAATCTTGAGATGGATGGTTGAGGTTGATCCTGACCAATCTCAAAAATCTATAAATAGAAATGCCATGAACATCATTTCTAAGCTATTTTGGTGCAAGGTTATTATGCTCAAATATATTCAAATTTCAAACATTAGAAATTTATAATGCTAAATTATTTCTACAAAGCTTCACTGATAGGCTAGTTTAGTGATTCCACATCAAGAGCTTGGATTTATGGAGTGTTCTTGAGGCATTGGAGGAGCTTACCACCATTTTTGACAAAGACAAGGATGCTTGATTAAGGGAGAACATGTTTTTGAGCCACATGGGCATGGTGAATCCATTTGGGAAGGTAATATGGTGTTGCTTTCTTTCATTTTTTTCTTGATATCCTTTGTAATTCCCTTAGGAATAAATAATCTTGGTTAGTTAGTTCTTTATACATGTTTCATTATTTCTAGACTAATGCTTGACTAACTTTCTTTGTAATCCTCTCTACACATATCATCTTATCACATTTCTCTATGTTATTAGTAAGGTCAAACTAAGGAATAACCATGGCTAAGTAGAGTATATATTTGAGGTAGTGGTTAGTCTTTGATCATAATATTTTGAATTATACTCTTATTGAATTGTTTTGGAGGTTTCCCCCTTGAAGTGGCTCAATCATATTTATCAATTATTATAATATTTTGTTAAATATTATTATGGATATTTTTATTCTTATATTAATTCTATGATATATTATTCCATTTTTGTGAAACATCTTGGTAATTTTATTATAGTTTGAAAACTATAGGCTCCAAACTACATGGCCTTTGGGGGAGATAGTTCCAACTAGCTTCAATTATTTTATGGGTAGATATCCAAATTCAAGACCCAAGTGATTATATATAAAATAATATAGTGATTTTTCCAAAGTCAACTAATTATAAAATTTATCCTTAGAAGGAATTATGGAGAAAATAAAATTCGCTTAAGTTTTAAATAAAAATAAAAGTTGAATGGTAAGGGTTATAAACAACATAAATATACTTCATATAATTCTTGATTTTACCTACTATGACTAACTTGGTTTTGAAGGAAATTTTGAATATATAACTTTGACCTTGAGATGTTTATAAAGATAGAGACCTTTAGCCAAAAATTACACCTAGGTGCATTTTTACTAGGTGACACTACTATATGGTGTGCAATAACTACCAATAATTGGGTCAATTTCATATCGTTACAATTTTTTATTTTTTAATGATCGATTGAAATTGTTGAACAAATGCTATGAGAATTTGATGTAAATCTGATGTAAGTAACACCACATTTGTTTCACATTTCCATTTGAAATATTAAAAGTTTATTTATTAGTTTATGCCACCCAAAATTTGTGTTACCTTTAAAAATTGGTGGTCAATATCATTATCAATGTTAATATTTTATTTCCATATTCTATATCCTATTCAAATGTAACAAGAAATTTTATTTGTATTTTTATTTTCTTAAGGCAACTAGTTTTGACTGAAAAAAAAAAAAGACATGTTATATTTATATTCACTCTCTATATGTGGCCATAACTCTAAATGGTAAGCTTCATCTTGATATATCTATGCATTGGACATCTCATTTTCAAAGTGGATGGAATGGGCTCTAGTTTTATGTTTTTAATGGATGTTATAGGAAAACCTCAGCTTGCATTGCACCTTAAGGTAGTAACATTTAGTTATGTTAGAGGTGTTATATTAGCAGGAACTTCATTTAGACTTGTTTCATTATATTTTAGATGCCATTATCCATAAATAATTAATATCCATGTGTATCCATTGCCATATACTACCTTTTTTTATTAAAAAAATTCTAGACAATGACACGTATTATTAGGTTACTATTAGGTATTATTTGAATAACCTAAAAATAAAACTAAATCAGTTGTTCATTCCATGCTAGGCATATTAGATGCATAATCTTTTAGATTCAAATAAGCCTACTTTAAATGTCCTTATTAAAAACTAACATCAATCCATTTTAGAGAAACAACAATATCCGAATGAAACATGTCAGGAGCATGATGCCTACCATTATTCAAGTCAACAAGATATAAATCAAAATCAGATTTCAGAGAAGAATTCACTTGAAAAATGAAATACAAGAGATGGTTCTTACAATAATATGGAATTCAGGGGTAAACATTATGCTTTGGAATTAAACTGGGTATTATAGGTGTTATATCTCTCAGTAAAATGGTTTTTAAAAGAAATAAGAACTGATGACAAGAGTTCAATTTGCTCAAGACTCAACTAGAATAAAATTGTAAATTCAAATAAATGAATGATGTTAAAATTATATCATAATAAAAATTTAACAAATAACATTAAAAGGATAAGGATCTCAAAATATAATCATTCATTATAGTTACAAGCTCCCACATATTAATCATAATAGCTAAAAATAAATAATTATTCATGATTAACGATTAGAATTATTTGTTATGATGTTTATTTATACATATTTATAGATTTTTTATATAAAAATTATTATTATCTATACTAAAAATACACATCGATGAAAACTAAGTTAGAGAGTTTAAAAACATTAACAATACAACTTACATTAGTAGTATCTATGACAAGAACTTTGTGATCATGATGTGCAACTAAATAAGTAGAAGGCACCTAATATGCTAAAGTGGTCTTTCCTACTTCACCTTGGAAAAATAGTGACCAAAAATCACATGTATATTTTAATGATAAAAACACTTGGACTTATGAATTAATAGTCTTTAAATAGATAAGAACCTAGAAACACTAATTTACACCATGTCTGATATTCAAGTATTTTGAATCATCCATACTTAGTGATTATTTTATTATTGTTGTGCATAAAAAAATATTTAACAACAAAATTATTTTCCATTTTATGAAACAATGAATATTTTTAGAGAGGACACATATATTGATGGTGGTTAATCCACTTATCCAAATAATTTATATAAAATATATGAAAAAAAATACAAAGCTTTCAAATTTCATCATCTTCTTCAAATCATCTCAAGTAAATGATGCACATGACATCCTATTCAATATTATTGAACATCTCTCCAAAAGTACAGATAGGCTAGTTTGCTTTGGTCCTCAAGTAAAAAATAGAGGAAATAGTAGCAGAGTACATTTATGAAAAAAAGTCACCACAATTTTTTTTGGTTGTGTGGCTCAATTGGCTTAACAAACCAAAAGAAATACACTTGTTTTTAGTTAGCTTTATCAATCCATAAATGGATTTTAATGTGAGGTAGGTAACCTGTCACATGATTTTATCTTTATGGTACATGTGTAAACTAGTCTTATAGTTAAAAATAGGTGGTGAAAAAATTACAATGCTTTATTATCTTAGGATGTGAAGTACACCCTCTAATTTTATCAAAAAACATGAGGAAGGTTGCAAAATTTCACCAATAACATTTTTTAATAGTAAATATTACATTTTGTATTATCCTTGTCACATGTGAATTACAATGCATTTGGTAGATTATAAATCTCAAGCACATTTTCATCTAGAATCTCATTTGCTTAGAAATATACAAGTAGGGATTAATTATATACCTTACCATAACCTCTATAATCATGACATACCCTGTTGATATCGATATTTTTAATATTCTAATTTCCAATAAGTTTAATTTGATGAGGATTCACCCTGAATAAAATCGTAAATGAAAATAAATGAACAATTAACAGATTTTTGAAAAAAAAATTAAAAATTATGATAAATATTTATTTGTATATAAAGAGTTCAAATAAATATAAATATTTTAATTATTCAAGACATTGATAAAATCAATTAGAGAACACAAAAAATAACACTTACAAATAATTACATTAAATTATCTTTAAAATTTAAAATTTTAAAAAGCTTGTCGATCATTATGTGTATAGGTGAATTATGTAAATGTAAATTGTACATTGATCACTGCATTGAGAATTGAAATTGAGACATGTGGAAGAATGATCCAAATGTTGATTCATCTTAGTTGGTGCTACTGGTAGTGTCCTCAAGTGATCAGCCATTTCCTCTTTTGCTAACATAATTTTTTTTAAAGTTATCATTATAAAAAATAAAACTATTTTTAAAACACATTAATGAAACCCTACATACCAAAAAATAAATATGAAGTCTCACTAGAGGCCACCTTCAATAGATCTAGAGACTATTCATTTTCTCCATGTTTGTTCCATTCTCACTTGTATGTCATTACTTGTTCCAAGAAATCTAAAACCACAAAAAACATATTGTAGAATTAATAAAAATTATGGGTGGAATGTTGATAGAAGGAATTTATTAAAAGGCAACAATGCATTGATTACTTTGCTAAGAATTGAGCTTATGATCTATGAAATAATGATCAAGGTATTGATTGGTCTTACTTGGTGTTGTTGGTGCTATCAAAAATTTGGGTGAAGGAAGAAAAAAATATTGCATACTTATATAAAATATGGGTGGAGAATGGATTCCTTCATGAAACAATAATGATCTAAAATTTCATGTGTTGGGAGATAAGTAGAAGAATTAGGCTAAGGGTTGTGTGGGATAACTTATGGGCTTCCACATGCATTATGTTTTGATGGTTTTGAAGAGTTTGTTTTTAAAATTTTAATTTCTTAACGCTTCATGCACAAAGGTGAGATGAGGTTAGTGGTCATGGGTTTCAACTGAGGTAAGATCACCGATTTATACTCTTTCATTTTGAAAAACCCTACTTTAAAATTGGTTGGCTTACATCTCAAAATTAATTTATTTTATTCATGAATTTAACCATTGACATATGGCATGTATGTGTTATTATGATGTCACCTTGCTCTACCACCTTAGCTCCATTGTTTCAAGGTATATATTATTATTAATATTTGTTGTTCTCTATTGACATGATGAAGATTGGTAAGAAGTAGTAAATGTGTAGGTGACCATTGATAGTTGATCTCCTCAACAGGTGGTCATATGAGTGTGTGTCTATTTTATCTCTCAGAACCTATAAGAGATAATTTATTGTGTTTTTTTTTCAAATTTTTATCAAATTTAATTTAATATAAGAAAAGGGTTGAATGTATCTATTGTGTATAACATTATTTCTAGGTCTAAAATAGGTTCCTTGTATCATATTATTTTTAAATTTACCTAAGAAATAATATGATGGAACAACAAAGATGAAGAAGAGTATTCAACAATGGTGTTGTATCCTTGGGTACCACCATACGTATGAAGATGGTTGTGATCTTATAACTCCCCACTATGGTCAGATTTTTCCATAGACATTTATGTTATGCCAACCATGGGTGATTGATTCCTAAGATGAGCATGTTGATAATATCCAGTATTTGTAACATATAATATAAGACTACCAACTACCACCAACATACCTACAAATTCATAAAAATGATTTTTTCTAAGCTCCCTTTATGCATTCATTACCAAGATGTTCAAAGGCACAATGAGAATATGCATAAAAATTGTTGCAATAATAATTCATATAGAAAAATCCATGATGGGTATCCATTATTAAATTTTTTTATAGTAAATTTTTTCCATGGGTTTGAGTAGTATGTGGTCACAATATGTGCATATACAAAAATTCTTTGGGATTTTAATTCTCAACCTATAGTCAAAAATTTCAATGTTAAAAAATAGAAAACAAGTGAAAAAATGAAAATGGATTTGTGAATAAGCTTATCTCAACCCATATTAACCATAAATATCCCTTGCCTTTTGATTTCTAATATTTTTCTATAAAATCCTAGCTTTGATAGATTTTAGTATAATCTCGAGGAGCAGTATAATATTATTGTATGTAAACAACCATTGATAAAAGGATGGATTGTTGGATTTGTGTGGATGATTTATTGAGTGGGGGATTTGAAGCATTTAGCCATGGTTCTAATGGAGGATGCATAAAACTATGACATGGAAGTCAATTTTGGCATTCACATGGTTAATAAGGGTAGGGATTAATTGTGATGGTTATTTGACTATATTTACATGTTTTTTCACTAAGAAATACATTTTGCTTTTTAATCATGTTGTACCATGCACATTATCAACAAGTGTAATATGAGAGTTATAATATCATTGTTTGAACATCTTTGAAAATGTATTCTACCTTATGGCATGTCTAATTCTAGTTTGGATTTTTTGTGATACAATATCACTTTTTTCTCTACTAAAATGTTTGGGTAGTTTTATATAGAGAATGTTTAAATGTTCCTAGTCAAATTTTTTAACTTGTAATGCTAGTTTCAAAGTTAAAGAAATTCATCTATTATTTTTATAGTTTTTACTTTCCTTTTAGTATAATGTTAAATGTAATTTTACTTAGTCAATTTCTTTATGAAAATATAACATTGTGATTTTATAAAGGAATGTATACTTGATCTAGACAAATTCTTGACATAATTATGCCAAATCTACCCTTTTCCATGAACTATAAGTGGGCATATATGATTTTATTTTCTATAAGTGTGTCATATATGTATATGATTTGGACACAGGTCTTAAATTATTTTTAATTTAGAGTGCCTTATCATATACACCTCATGTAACTATCTCATTTAATACAAAAAGTGGAAAAAATGCATTAAAGCTACGAGTTGGCAATAGCATATTGCTTGACAACAACCACCACCTTCTATTTAAAAACTTTAAAGTTCCAACCCACATCAATTTTTTTGTTGATAATGTGGGATTAATTCAGTAGTTCCTACCTTTAGTAGTTAGTTTAAGAAGATATAATGGCTTCTTGGGATTAATTTATTATAGTATGAGATAAATTCTCCATATGTTGTTTCTTTTCATACAAAAAATAAGAAATATACAATCATAATTTTAAATTGAAAGCCAATAACTTAGATTCCCATATTTAAGAACTATAGTGGATGGTTGTGTTTGCATTCCCCCCCCCTCCCCGCATAAAATACAAGCATGGTTATAATAAATACAAAATTTAAATATAATTTTTCCTTCATCTATTATGAATTATGCTAGCATTTGAAGGGAAATGTTGAACAAATAATCTTCATAAAAAAATTTCATGATTCATGAGGTCGATTGTCAAATTTAGTTTATGTATGGTGGTATTTCCCTTGGCCAAGGAAAATAAAAAATAAACCCTTTTAAACATCACAAAGTTCAACAATCAATGGACATGCCGAATTGGATGGCATGAAGGAAATTTTATTTCTTATATAAACTTTGTTAATGAATTATTTTGGAGTTATAATGGGTTTATTATACTCTAAAAATTTTAACCTTTTATTAATTATAAAAGAGAAATAATTAAGTTAAATACTCTCACTTTGTATAATTTTGACTATGATTTATTATTAAAAGTTTAGGCCATCCTTAATATCTTTTCTCTTATTTACATTTTTGTTGATGTCACTTGTAAAATTGTACTTATGTTGTTGTGACCATAGTAGGATATTTATATATTTAGTTTTAAAGTTTTGTGTGCATTTACATTTTCATACATATATCACTACCTCAAGAAGACACTCTTAATCCTAACATCCTAAGCTAGAATAAGGTAGTGGAATCATGGGGGAAGAAGGAAGATAAAAGCCTAGATAAAGAGTGTGAAGTTGAGAAAGATATTGATCCTATACAAGTCCCTCCCACCATTCCTCAAGAGACCTCTTGTGTTCCATGTTATCCCTCTTGTACTCCTTACCCTCATGATGATGCATATCAAATTCAAGAGAGAATTTTCAAAGAGAATGTAGCCAAGCAAATTGAATAGTTAGAATCAAGGATGAAATTGCTAAGTCAAGGTGTGATGGAAGGTTTAGAGCCAAAAGAAGATCTTATACCTAAACACACCCCATATAACATTTCTCAAGAGAGTGTTAAAGCTAAATTAAAGGAAAATGAAGGGATTTTCTAGTGGAAGGAACAAAACCAAGTTATTTTAGCCCAAGGTCTACCTCCCCTTCTTTAAGAGCTCCCAAAAGAATCCCCTGCCATTCATTCTCAATCTGATTTTGAGTTCTATGTTTCACCTCCACCAACTAGATCATCTTGTACTCACCCCATCACCCTTTGCCTTGATGGACCTATGGTATGAGAATTGAAATAGGAGTAGTTTATTGATAAAAACTAAGAACTCTTGCTTGAAGAAAGCCTAGCTCCGTGGAAGCCTCATTGGGCTAAGTCACATGATTTCAAGATGCTTAGTCTTGGCATCACCAAGAAGGAGAAATAAATAAAGGATATTGTAGTCCTTGAGAACCAAATTCATGTTATGATAGTTTAAATGCAACTTGAGATCCCTCAAGAGGTCCTAAATTCTAAAGAAGAGGTCAATTATTGTGTTAAAACTTCTAACTAGGTTGATATGGAAGAATGTTTTCCTTTTGCCAAAGAAGAGGAAATCACCATTGGCTCATCCATAATTATTGAAGATATCATGGATGGGAAAGAACAAGTTCTTAATCAGACTTTGGATGAATTATTTACAGTCATTGGAATAGGTTATAATCCTCTTCAAGGAGGCTATGATCTAGTAAATAATGGAGAAGGCAGCCTTAACACTCAAGTGAGTATGTAAAGAAAAGGTAACTTTTCAAATATGTCCTTTTAAGAAGCATATCCATTACATGATGGCATTTTTGAAATCATAAAAATGGGATATCATCCTCTCAATTAGTTGGGAGAAATACATCATCTTTTTAAAGATGGAACATGCTTCTATTGGCCTTAATCTTATAAGGAACAAGAAATGCTCCTCTTGAAGCCATGCCTACTAAGAAGATACAAGTTGAACATGAGATGAAGAGTGGGAAGCAGTATGAGGTATGTGTACAAGTTTAATAAGAATATATCTACATTGGAGACCTATTTAAGAATTATATATTTGAGATAAGATCAATTGAAGTGTCAAGGAATAGGTCTGATCTAAAAAACATCCATTCCAAGGAGAAACATGCTTGACATCATGATTCATATCATGAAGAAGAAGATTAAATTAACTTTCCTTTTGATCCTAGAAAGGAGGTGTGCTTAGTTTCTAGTTGTGCATAATAGTTTGCTTTTTTATTCCCGTAAGTGCCTTAAGCACGTGTGTGTGTGTGTGTGTGTGTGTGTGTGTGTGTGTGTGTGTGTGTGTCTGTGTGGGTGGGTGTGGGTGTGTGTGTGTGTGTGTGTGTGTGTGTGTGTGTGTGTGTGTGTGTGTGTGTGTGTGTGTGTGTGTGTGTGTGTGTGTGTGTGTGTGTGTGTGTGTGTGTGTGTGTGTGTGTGTGTGTGTGTGTGTGTGTGTGTGTTAGTGTGTTTGTTATGTTTTATGCCTGTCCTTTGGTTTACATGGTTAAGGTAGTCATTGGTCTTGTCTTGATCAAATATTTTTTTCAAGGTCATTTTTATTTTTATTAGACTTTAGATGACTTCCTAAGAACAATGGACTGATAAACCTACTGATCTTTAGCATAGTAGGCATGTTACCCCTATGAGTCACCAATTTGTTGACCAAATTTAACCCTTTAGGTTAAATTGGGACACCTATAGGTAAAAATTTGAATTTTTAGATGTTTTATGGGTATAATATTTTTTCATGAGGTTTATTATAAGTTATTTTATGTCATTTAATGCCTTTTTAGCCTTGGTATTGGTCTAATTAGTCAATATGACATTTTGTGTCATTTAGAAGGACTTTAGGGGTCATAAATGCAAGTGGCATGGTTTTAAAGGTGTACAATTGTCATAATTTATTTTAAAAATTCCAATATTTTAGATTCCATGTCATTAATGTCAATCCCATTTGAATCTTGTAGGTTATCTAATTGAAGATCAAGAAACCAACTGAAAAGAGGGAGCTTGGCACTTGTACAACCCATGAGGGAAGGTGACACATGGGATAAGACCATGGAAAATATTTTAATATTATTTGAGTTAATTTAAATGATTTAAATTCTCTAGAAGTTCCATTTCTAAGATAAAACCATTCTGCTCTTTCTTTGCCTTTCTAGACACACAAAAGTGGTTAGCAGGTTTGTGCTTCGTACTGACAGTTAAAGAGGTTTCAAGTAAAAAAAATTTAGGAGGTGGTATTAAACTCAGATATATTAATTTTAATAATAATATTCTTAAAAATTTTCAAATTTTACTTATGAACCATCTCTAACAAGTTGACTATGTTTTTCTACTCATTGTTTATTGCACCCTATAGGTTTTGCTATATTTTGGACAAGTTCAGATAATATAGTTGGTGATGTTGATTATAGATTATGTTTAATTCCTCCTAATATACTTTCCCTTATTTTTTTTATTTTTCATGATGTTTTTCTGGGAAAGGTAACTTGGGTTGCAAGTGGATGCACCATTTTGTGTTATATGCAATTTTCCACCATTTTCAGTATCTTCATGCTCTGATGGTGACTTAAATGCATTTTTACAGGTTAATACTAATTTTTATAATGATATATTTAACCTCTTCACCTTTCATTCTTATTCTCCAATAAATTTTTCATGGGTACAATCAATGCACTATGCATATATAGGCAACTCCTTGAATATACAAGTATCTCAGAAGGATCCCTTAATAGAAAGGGAGATCCGATAGGTGTTTCAAATATTTTAGAGTGGTAAGAGTTTATTTTTTCACTTGGTAAATATTTTTAATTAATCTCAAGCATGTATCTCTTATACACTACATATATCACTATCCACTGCCTATGCACAGTCTTCTGCCATTAAAATGAACATATAGGTGTCCTCATGAAAAATATCATATTGAGAGGAGTGTCTGAGATAACCATATATTGATGGTAATAAGATTACATTTAAAAAAAATTAAAAATACAAACTTCATTGAAACTCATAAACCATGTATATTGCTTACAATTTCCTCACTACCTATATATGAAATATGCACCTATAGGTGGCATTGGTAGAGCCTTAAAGGTACCTGTACAAAATTTTGGATCATGGTAAGGTTATATTTAAAATCCTATACTGTTGGAAAGTTCAAGGTAGACATATTTTAAGCATAAAATATGCAAGTGAAGGTGTAACTACCTTTAAGCACAAGATGACTAAGTTCAGGGAGATTATCTAAAAAAAGTGAAAATAAAGGTCTAGGGGCATTTTTTGAATAACATATAACATGGTTACCAGTGATATTGATGCATCCCAATATGATTTTAGTGTAGTATCCATATATTAAAATAACTATGCAAAGTTTGGATGGTAGAATAGTAGTGGAAGGTAGTGGTTGAGCTCCTCAAAATTACCATTTGAACACTCATTTCCTTCTCTGTCATCTATAGGTTTTGAAACTCTAAGGTGGCTTTCCATTGTAAGGTTGCAATACCAAAAAATGAGTTCATGTTTGAATGGTTTTATATGGTTGTAAAATACATGTATGAGTTATATAATCATAAAATAGGTTCACAGGTAGAGTTTTGAGCCCATACACACATACAAGTGTGTACTCCCTTAAACATGCACCTACAACCAACTAGGCCTAAAAGTGCAAAGATGCATAAATTTGTTACTAGATGATGAGTTATCTTATTACATGATCATTAAATTATGTATCAATAATTAATGAGGGATAGGATTTACAATTTGAAGCTAAAACACCTTCTAGGTCTCATCAACATCTAATGAGAACCTACAACCAAGCTTAAGAGAGAAAACACAGTCTTGTAGGTCAAGGAAGGAAAGAAGAACTAAAGCCATATTTTGAAGAAGCTATTAAGTATGAAGCATTATTTTATGAATGGCATAGGCATCATTTATCTAATGATGACATTTCAAGACCTTAATTTCACATAAGGAGGTGGAGACAATCTATATAAATAGCCTAAACATCCACCTACAGTTGGTAGTGACTTAGTTGATGACTTGTCTAGATTTTGACATGGAAAATGCATGGTATATATGACTCAAATAACTATGGGATGAAATTAAATATTTTAAAAATACCTTATATCAATTAATAATCCCTAAGAGTGTGATAAACACCTACAGGGACCCTCTAAAATAGGAAACATGGGCAGGGAAACATAGTCAAGGAAACATAGTCAGACCTAAAAGAGAAAAACTTGGCTGAAAATATAGGCATGGAAGATTGAGAAGATTTTTAAGTATATAAAACACTTGTAAAATGATAATTATCACACCATTATTCACCAATAGCTTAGAAATAGGGGAGGAAATAGCTCCAAGCAATAATACATAGTCCATATGAAAGAATCCTGCACAATCTGCCTTTTAAAGAGTTTATATTTGAATTTAAAGAGGATGGGGAGTCTATTAACCTGGTAAAGGGATAAATTTTAGTATATTAAATATATTAAACTTGAATAATCCCCTCCATCATTAATGTAAGTTAAGCAAATAGGGGAAGTGCCCTCTATTTTATCTCAAATAGAGGACACTCCCCTCATGCATAAACCCTGCAGTCTTGACAAAAGGAGATAGAAGGGTGGGCCAAATTTTGATAGGACATTTCAAAAAAAAATTTAGAGCTTAAGCACACATATGGAAAACATAGAAACATCTCACAGAGGAAGGAATCCTAAAAGGATGTTCTAGGTGGCTAAGTTTTCAAGTAGGCCGTTAAGCATGGTGAAGCCTAGAAGCCAAAAAGGAGGTCATTTTAAATTCCAACCTTAGGAAATAGTTCACATGATTGGGACATATTATTATGGTCTTTCTATATATTTTCAATCTTTCACCTTGTAGATAAAACACAACTATTCCATTTTCGGGGTTAAAGGCAACATTAGGCATGTGTAAAGTAAAGGAAGGGTTTGAGTAAGTAACTTGAGATGCTCACATATCCCTTGATACTTTTCATGTGAATATAAGAGGTTAAGAGGTGTTATCAAGGGTATTGAATATCACTATTGTGTAATGATTTTGCAATCATAATATCTTACTCTTATGAACAAAGCTTAAGAGTGGAAATGGCCTAAAACCCTTACAAACCCTTGGATAAGGAACCAATGAAGGAAATGAAGATATAAATCTGATATAATAGAATATTTTTCACATAAAAATGATTGTATTTTTTAGGATACTCCCCATACTTTTGGACTATACAGAATTATATGGATGGGGTACAAAACAAGGTACTTATGATTATTTTATGCATTTTGTAGGTTCTAGGAGGTTTAACAAGATGAAATAAACTTTGGAAGTAATATTGAAAAGTGTGAAAAATTTAAGTGGAAGTGATTTTAAGGTGTTTCTGATGATTATAAGTCTATTTAGGGTCTTAAAAAATGTAATTAACCACATTTTATGTATTTTAATGGAAAAATAATGCCTTTTTGGAGTCTAAGTGTGCAGGTTATGTGAAAGAAGAGTTATTTTGAGTGCATGCAGTAATAGCTCATTTCTAGATGATTCCAGATGACCAAGACTACAACCAGTACATGGAGATGAATGTCTTAAATACTTACCTCTAATTTCAATAATCATATATATCCCTAATTAGTTTGGGATGTTTAAATAGGGCTAAATCATGAAAGTAATTTTTTGAGCTAGCAAAAGGAATTTTATGCCCCTTTTCAAGAGTTTCATGCCTTGAATATCCACTTGTGATTTTTTACCTTGCATGGTTAATTTAAAATATTTTTATCATGCATATGTAACTCCTTTGACTAGCTTGACAAGTTTCCTTATGACCTTGGGACTTCTATCTTCTCCTCTCTCTCTCAAGTTCTATAAGAACTAGCCATTTTGGCCTTTGTAAGTTATGCTCCACCTGAGTATGGGAAAGCCCTACTCATTTTCATATCATTGATCAATAAATAATATTTATTTTTACCTCTTCCATGATTTTTCATAGTGTGTTTTAATTAGATGATTGATCTTGATTAGTGATGACTTTTGTTTCCTTAGCATGTTGTCTCATTCTCTCAACTATTTGTAGTTGGAAAACTTCTTCTTATAGGTCAAGTGAAGTTTTCTGGGAAGTTTTTAAGGTTGAGTGAGTTATCCTATTCAATAGTGTCATTCTAGACCTCTTGTCTAGTCCTCCTAGCCTAAACATTCATCCATAACCTCATAATGAAATATTGATGTGAGAAGATACAGATTGGAGAAGTGTAGGTTTGGTTAGTCCCTTGTTCTCATGTGTAACATGCATTTGGTTGGTAGTCATTAACTTATTTAGTGTATCACCTCCTTTAGGATAGTTTACTTTCAATTTTATCTCTCCCTTTTTCCTCACAAGCATAGGTGTAGTATTGGTCTACAAGTGGTACATCAAGGGAGCTAACCCTATCAAGATATTCACCTTATCATTAGGCTACCCAAAACCTATAGATGTTTCAATTATGCCACTTGGATGAGGAGAGATGAGACATCTCCTCAAAGGGTACAAATCCAAGTGACAACAAGACCTTATTTCAAGAAGAGATAGTTAGGGGTGGCATTATCCTCTCCACTCTCCACCATTTTGTTTATCTCATTCATGTGAGGTAATGCAAACATGAGGATTGAATATTTAGAGTAAGGTATTGGGATGTTGATTTCCTCATCAAAATGGACAGGTATTTTTACATGGTCACTTCTTACAATAAAACACCCATATTTGGCTATCCCTAGCTCAAATTTACACTACAAATAATTTCACAGACTTGAATTATTGATACAACACTATCAAAACTAATATTGAACCAAAATAAATCCACAACCTAAATTAAATTGTTTATACTCTAGGAAATTAAACACTAAAACTTAATTTCATTAAATATATCATGGTGTTAGATGAGACAAAGAATAGGTATCCACTTCAAGAGATTGTCAAAAAATTAAAATATGTTCTTCTCATCCCATAATTTTATATGTTCCTCATTGACATTTACCACTATCTAGTTTTATTTGAGGAGGATAAGAAGCTAGGTGTGTTGAGGGTTTTAAATTTTAGCTTTTGATATCTATTATTACTGATTTTTATAAAAATCTAATCTCTTCTCAATTTGAACAGGCTCCTCCACACTCAAAAATTTAATTAAACCTTGAAAAACTCTACAAAACACCTCTCTTCATTTAAAACCACCTCACCATGCACATACTTAACAAAAAAATGTGTCACGTGCAAATATTGACAACGAAACCATTGGAAGTGAAATTCCCAACTAAATAATGAAAATAACAAAATGTATTGAAATGAAATGTAAAGGGGATAAAGAAAAAATAAACTAGTCACACACGAGAACCACAATGAGTTTAGTAAAGTAGTTATCTAGTCTATCTTGCATTTTTTTATAATTATAGTAGTTGACAGGTATAATGTGTTAGGCATTGTTTATTGTGGTAGTATCACCTTTGTTTATTTGTCAAAGCATCTAGTTTACATATCTCATAAGGCAAATTATTAAGTTTGAAGTTCCCATTCCATGTGATTATAGTAATGTACATGTTTTCAATATCACGTAATATTTTTTTCAACTTGGATTTGTACACTTAAAATGACATGAAATTAATTGACACTATATATATGGGTCCACCAAAAACATAAATGTCACCAATAATACCATCATAATTAGTTTAAAAGGCCAACTAGAATTTATTTTAAAAATTTCAATTACATGGTCTGTTATATAGATTGCACTTAGAAGTATTTAGTATGGTAGTTACAAGGTCACAAAGGAATATATAAAATATGGGTGTACCTAATTTCATATACATCAAACTACCATAACCCTTGGAGTGAGTATGCAGAGACTGGTGGGAATTCAAACCCAAGTCCAACATATTACCTAAAATTGGCATTGCTTGTAGTGGATTGGTGGCTATTTAGCCTTTTTTTTCATTCATCGAATAAAGATAAATGAACATTACTATCATGAACACAATGGTTTCTATATTAGTGTTTATAAGAATGATAATGAAAAAATATTTTGTTGATTAGATTATATAGAGGTGTGTTTCATTGAGGAATCATTTTCAAATTTTCTCTATTTGGTTTTAAAGTCATTTAAGTTTGCTTTCCAAATTTTCTCTGTGTGGTTTTAAAGTCATTTAATTTTTATTTTATAGTATCACCTTCATTTATTTGTCAAAGCATCTAGTTTACATATCTCATAAGGCAAATTATTAAGTTTGAAGTTCCCATTCCATGTGATTGTAGTAATGTACATGTTTTCAATATCACATAATATTTTTTCAACTTGGATTTGTACACTTGAAATGACATGAAATTCACTGACACTATATAGATGGGCCAACCAAAAACATAAATGTCACCAATAATACAATCATAATTAGTTTTAAAGGCCAAGTATAATTTATTTTAAAAATTTCAATTACATGGTTTGTTATATAGATTGCACTTAGAAGTATTTAGTATGGTAGTTACAAGGTCCACAAAGGAATATATAAAATATGGGTTTACCTAATTTCATATACATCAAACTACCATAACGCTTGGAGTGAGTATGCAGAGACTGGTGGGAATTCAAACCCAGGTCCAACATATTACCTAAAATTGGCATTGCTTGCAGTGGATTGGTGGCTATTTAGCCTATTTTCCATTCATCAAATAAAGATAAATGAACATTACTATCATGAATACAATGGTTGCTATATTAGTGTTTCTAAGAATGATAATGAAAAAATATTTTGTTTATTAGATTATATAGAGGTGTGTTTCATTGAGGAAGCCTTTCAAAATTTTCTCTATTTGGTTCTAAAGTCATTTAATTTTGCTTTCCAAAATTTCTCTATTTTGTTTTAAAGTCATTTAATTTTTCTTGTATAGTATCACCTTCATTTATTTGTCAAAGCATCTAGTTTACATATCTCATAAGGCAAATTATTAGGTTTGAAGTTCCCATTCCATGTGATTGTAGTAATGTACATGTTTTCAATATCACATCATATTTTTTCAACTTGGATTTGTACACTTGAAATGGCATGAAATTGACTGACACTATATAGATGGGTCCACCAAAAGCATGAATGTCACCAATAATACCATCATAATTAGTTTAAAAGGTCAAGTAGAATTTATTTTAAAAATTTCAATCACATGGTCTGTTATATAGATTGCACTTAGAAGTATTTAGTATGGTACTACAAGGTCCACAAAGGAATATATAAAATATGGGTGTACCTAATTTCATATACATCAAACTACCATAACACTTGGAGTGAGTATGCAAAGACTTCTGGGAATTCAAACCTAGGTCCAACATATTACCTGAAATTGGTATTGCTTGCAGTGGATTGGTGGCTATTTAGCCTATTTTCCATTCATCAAATAAAGATAAATGAACATTACTATCATGAATACAATGGTTGCTATATTAGTGTTTCTAAGAATGATAATGATTTATTTTTTTTGTTGATTAAATTATATAGAGGTGTGTTTCATTGAGGAAGCCTTTCCAAATTTTCTGTATTTGGTTTTACAGTCATTTAATTTTTCTTTTATATGTTTAAATAAGATAGAATGTTTATTTAAGTAGTTTTAGACTTGTCTAAATTGATAGTGATGCATTCTCTATGTTTTTAGAGGAGCCATTAGATATTTGACTTGTTTTAATAATGTATTAGGTAACTAAAACAACTCAATAGAACTGTAGATTATATTGAGAGATGTGACATGTCATTAAAATCTGCACATGTATTTATCTAGGGTTCTTCAACTATATCACCTAAAATATCCTGTCATTTCCTCTCACCATCATTGCCCAATGTACCTTACAATATTTCACCGATTTCATGTGTTGTATGGCCTTGCCCTTCCCCACTACTTCCCCATTGCTTAAGATCACTACGAAACAAAACATCCCCTCTTGGCATAGCTCATCGCCACCATATGAAGGAATACACTACCTCATTTTTCACTATCACCACAACTAGAAAAATCACATTATTGTTTCTTAATGCTTCATGTGTAAAAAATGAGATGAGGTCAACTATCATGGTTTTGAGTGAGGTACACGTGTCAATTTACACTCTCTTGCTTTACAAAAAAACCAGTTTATAAAAAATATAAATTTATACACCTTTTAACGTAACTTGCACCTTTGGGACAACTACTAATTTTTATTAGCATGTTGTGATTGAAAACAAAATCAACCACTTATTCTTATTATTTTTTAAATAATTTTACTAGCTACATGATGTGTACCAAGGCATTGAAAGTAACATTGGTTAAATACTCTCCTTCAATGGTGAAGGGCGTTCCAACAATGCCCTATTATGGCTTGGGTCTTTGGAAAAGGCTTTCACATTCTTAATAAGAGATTTTAAGTTTTA
Organism: Torreya grandis; assembly: GCA_037957365.1. Classification (NCBI taxonomy): domain Eukaryota; kingdom Viridiplantae; phylum Streptophyta; class Pinopsida; order Cupressales; family Taxaceae; genus Torreya; species Torreya grandis. The sequence continues at coordinate 1,437,610 of JARHVA010003217.1, read as the reverse complement.
ACAATTCATATGAAAAAGGATTCTAGATTAAAATTGGAATTGACATCTTATCTTATTACATGATCCATTTTTAAGGTGTTCACAAATGATGCAATATCAAATTTGTTGCTTTGTATTTTTAAGGAGTGCAATCATGTAATACATCAATTGACAGGGCAAATAAAAATCTTTATGAACTAAATAATTTCTTTTTTCTTGCCTTCCTTAGCAACCACTTATTAGATTGTTAAGAAACTCATTTTTATTCATAAGTTTACAAAAATATTTGTTAGATATTGACCCATTTTATAAATTAATTTTAACTTTTTTAGTTATATAAAACTGAAATTATTTTATAATAATCAATAATAATGTTATGTAAAAAAAAATTTTTTTTTGATTAATATAAAAATCACAAAAATATGATACATAAGTTATACAAATAAAAATGATTAATTGTTTCACTTTTACATTATACTAATTAAAACAAATTCTTTAAAATTTTTACAAAATGTAATTTGTGTTTTGATTAAGGTCATATTTATATTAAAAAATAATTACTTAAAAAAATGATAATTTTTTTTTTAAATAATTTTTTAAAGTATAAATATGACCTTAATCAAAACACAAATTAAATTTTATATAATAATATGAATTATCTATTAAGTAATATAGAGCACGACCCCAAAAGCTAAACTAATTGTGAACTATTGAAAAAGAAAATCCATAAGAAAATGTGGCCTCATGAATTGTGTGCAAGCAAAATCAAAAGTGGGAAATGTATCAAATAAATGTTTGATATCTTGAGTAACTTTGATGTTCATGTGTTTATACTTCCGTGGGGAATATTGACTTCTTAAATGTTAATCAAATGCGATGAGTTGTGAAAAGCACTATATTGGTGTATTCAATATTAGACATTCATAAAGACAATATATTTATTAGTTGAAATAGTGAAGAAGTTATGTCACGAATCATGCACGACGCAAACGTGAAGACTTGAAGTAGATGTCATCACAATCCAAAGGGTCGTTCAGTTTACAAATAAAGAATATGATAAGGAGTGTGGGGATTCCGGAGGTTTTACTTTAATAAATTATTAAAGTAAATTTTTTTTGTTTTTTTTTTTTCTGTTTGGTTTATTAAACTATATTTTTTGTTTGGATTTATATTTATAAATTTATATTGTATAAAACTATTTGTATTTATTATGTATAAAATTTTGAAGATTTAAACTTTTTTTAATCATATAATAATATTAAGAAAATTTAAAAAATATTTTTTTTTTGTTAACAAATTTATATGTAAGTTTTGATGTTTTAATAATTTATGAAAATGAATAGAAGATCTTGTAGGTAATAATTGAATAAATTTTTTAATCTGATATATTTCGAATTATCATGTATAATTTATTATCGAAAAAAATTATATATTACTAAATTAATTATAAAATTTAAAACGAAAAAAACTAAACACATAAATCATTAATTATCGATATATATATATATATATATGAAAACACAATAAATTAAAAGGGGGAATATTTACAATTCACTATTTTATTCAAATACCTATTATCCCAAATCATATTTATTTATTTTGTTCTTTCATATCTTATAAACGAATTCATATATGAAATGAACAAAGCAAAAAACTAGATTATATGAAACTTTAATTCACTAAATTTTTTAACTTGGGGTAGTAAATAAATAAATAAAATATATATATATATATATATATATATATATATATATAAAATTAATAAATATTTTATCATGTTTAAAAGCATTATAAACGTTATATTTTGAGAAACTGATATCATTGATATTATATAGTCTCTGTTAAATTTATCTCTGTAACAATTTTTTTCTCAAATTGAATTAGAATTTTGTACAAAATTTTAGGTTAATATTTTAGATCAATATTTGTAATCCATCGTTGATATATATATTTTAATTTTTTAAATTTCAATTTCATTTTAAATAAATAAATTTTATAATATTTTTTTTAATTTTAAATAATGAATTGTATGAACTTAGATTTATAGAATATTCTATAATTTTTGTAATTTAGTCATAGGTAGTTATAGTTTTTCAGTTTTTATAAGCATATTTAACTCTTTCTTGTCTGATCATCAATATTTGTAATTTATTTTTCTTTGCTTATGCTGTAGAATTGGCGAATTTTATGCAGTAAGTCCTATGTTCGAGTCTCCCATGACATTAGTATTTGACTTCTCAAATAGAACATTGCTTCCTACCACTTTAAAAGACTCCTCCATATCAAAACAGAACTAGTTACTAATATTTAAAAAAAATCTATAATCCATCATCAATATATAATAGTTTTAATTTTTGAAACAAAAATTTCATTTTAAACAAATGATACTTATAATATATTTTTTAAATCCAAATAAGTAGTTGTATGGACTTATATTTATAAAATATTCTGTTATCTTTGTAATTTAGTCACATGTAGTTATCACTTTTTCAGTTCTTATGACTATACTTAACTCTTTGCTGATCTTGTTATAATCTATTGTTTATATGATGGTGATGTAAAGTTGGTGGGATTTATACAATAAGTCCCATGTTCAAGTTTCCAATTCCATTAGTAGTTGACTCCTTAGATGGGACATTACTTCTTAGAGTCTAGAAGGTTCTCCCATATCAAAAAAGAATTGGTTATTAATATTTAAAAAACATCTGTAATCCATCATCAACATATAATAATTTTAATCTTTGAAACTGAAATTTCACCGTAAAAACAAATGAATCATATAATATTTTTTTAATTCTAAATAAGGAGTTATATGGACTTATATTTATAGAATATTCCATTATCTTTGTAATTTAATCACAAAAAGTTATCTATTACTTTTGTAGTTTTTATAACCATTTTTAATTCTTTTCTAGACTTGTCATCAACATTTATAATCTATTATATTTGTAATAATAACGTAAAGTTGATGCCATAAATCTTATATTCAAGTACCCTATATTATTAATAATTAACTCCTTAAACAAAACTTTATTTCTTATAAATCTAAAAAAATCTCCATATCCAAAAAACAAAGAACTATCAATATTAAAAAATATCTACAATAATTGTTTTAATCTTCGAAACGAAAAGTTCATCTAAAACATTTTAAACAAATAGACTTTATATATATTTTTAATTCCAAAACAAATGAACCTTATATATTTTTTAAATCTTAAATAAAGAGTTTTGTGGACTTATATTTATAGAATATTCCGTTATCTTTGTAATTTGGTCACAGATAGCTATCGCTCTTTCATTTCTCATGACCATGCTTAGCTCTTTTCTGGTATCGTCCCTGGCAACATAGCTGACCATCGTTAACATCAATATCCAAATTTCGTTTTCTTCTATTTTCTTCTGCATTTGAAACAGTTTATACAGCTTCCATGCTCAGCCTCATACATGTCCAGCATTTGGTGGCTCATATCTTCCAACTGTTGAGGAATGACATTGAATTTTTGCCACCACAGAGAGGGCAATTTAAGTTTGAGAAACATAGAAGCAAGAAAGAGAGCCCCGGCAGCAATATCGCCAGCCTTGAACTGCAGCGACAGAGAAGTGCGCAGGCTGTCATTAACAAAATTCCATGAAACTTCAGCCAGACGTGCGTTGTCAGCGAGATTCAACTGCTCCAAGGTTTTCCGGAGAGGATCGTCCGGAAGGTCTATATTCAGATCAAACCCTAACGTTTCAAGCAGTAGCGATTCCCCTTGCAAAACTAATTGCTTCTGATTTTGGTAGACGGCCTTTTGCCTGATTCTGTCATGATCCCCCGGATTCCTTTTATTGCTGATTTCATACGAAAATACGATTACATCTCGCAAGGGTCTGGGGGTGTCCTCGCTCTTTCCGGCATAAAACATGCAAACCGTGGCTATCGTTATTCGATCGTTCTGTGCATGAGATTGCCGGAGGAAAAACCGGTGGCAAAGCACTATGGCTGTTGCTATTGTTAAGCGCGGCATTTTAAGTTTGACCCACCCCCAGCTTCTGCAGAAATGTTGTGTACGATTTTCGAAGATATGCTTCCATCTTTAAGGCAATGCCGTCTTTTCTCGATGGAGAATTTTCCTCGATTTCTTTTCTCGTAAAATACCATTGAGAGGAAATAGATATGGAATTATCTATTACGACCATGCTGCTTCAATTTTACAATTATAATCCTTAAACATTAAAATATTAAAATTTATTAAATTAATTAATTAATTTGTGAGTGTTGATTAAACTTGTATTTATTTATATATTTGTATTGTATATTATTAAAAAAATATCCATATGATTTTAAATAGGAGTTTCAAGTTAAATTAATGTGCCGACATAATTTTAAATAAGAGTTCTATATTAAAATTATTGTCCCAATACTTTTCTTAAAAATAATCTTATTTATTATTATTTTTTTAAACTATTCAAATTTAAAACAAAGAATTATAATTATTTAATAATGAAAAATTGATGAGTGACAAGTAATAAATATACAATATCTATAATAAATATTTTATTATTATCTATATATTTATATTTAATCCAACAATTTTTATTTTTATTTTTTAAAAAATATTAATTTTTTCAATAATAAATATTTCACAAAATTTTAAGAACCACAAAACCACTCATAAATCCCCTTTCATAAAACATTAAAAGTTATCTTAAATAAAATTTAAACATGTAGCTAATATAAGTTGACTAATCTTTATCATTCAATCTCCATCATGTAACTAATATATATAGTAAGAATTTGGTTCACAAGAGATGAAATTGGTTAAAATTGCATCATTCATTACTACAATTAACTTCATAGGTTCAATCTGCAATGATGTGGAGGATAATTGATCTTAAATTCACACTATGTAATCCCAGATATAGGTTCAAGGCTCCCAAATTTAACCCAATTGCCTACACGATCGTATAAATACACCCTAAAGCCTATACCCTAAGCCCTAATCCTTAAAGTTATTAATCCCTAAACTCTAAACCACAAATATAATCTCTTTAGACCTTGAACCAATCATTTTAGCCTAAACTAACATCATTTATATACTAAGAATTAAGTTAACAGGGCTCAGTTTGGTCTAAATCACATGATTGATTACTCAATCTGCATGATGACATCTAGGGTATAATGGCAACCCAAAAACATATTTTATTATTAACAACTTATTATTATTTTTTGGGGCTTTGACGTGATCAGAGCTTCTTTCTCCAAGTATTAGGAGAAGAAAAAAATGACTTAAGAAGTAATACCATGGCATTTAATGAACTTTGGGAAACATATTTCCCAACCACTTAACAAATTGATACCGAAAGTGATATGGCATTTAATGCACTTTCGGAAACATGCTCAAAAATATTTTTGTGCCACATATGTCATAAATCCTGCTACCTGCTACTTTATTAAATGTACATGTCATTTCAATTTATGGGGAGCCATTTTCCTTCCATCACAATGCCAATTCAAAACCATGGGCTTTAATGTAGGGAATGACGCGAGCATCCATATATCCAAGCCATTATAGGGGAAAGACGCAATAGCCATGTACCTTCACTTTGGACCTTAATTATAATCCCTAATTCCTAAAACATAAATTATAATCCCTAATCCATAATCCAAAAACCCTATACACTAATTTTACTTAATCCTCAATCCATAATCCATTTATCTACATTAAGTATAATGTGATCACATTATTTAATAACATGAGTGCATTATTTTTAACATAGGCAATACTCGATCCTCATAGCCAATTACAAACCCCATATCTTACATCAACAATAATGTGATTGCATTATTCAATAACACGATTGTGTTATTATCGATATCAACTTCTCAATGGGTTGGATGTGTTGGGACCTTGTATAAAACATAATGTGATCACATTATTATTATTATTATTTTAGTGATAATATCACTTATCAAGGACTATTTTTAGCCCAAATTGAGACTTTTGTCTCCACAAACATTCTCTTCATACTTCTACGAGATCCGCATACCTATGTACTTGACCCAACCTTTGAAAAGGTTCTAGATCATGTTTGAAGAGGACAAGGAAGTTGTTGAAGAATGAAACACCAGAAGAATTAGAATATTTCAAAGAGAAACACAAGATTCGAATGCAAAAAGCGTATGGTAAACAAGGTACAAACCCTAATCTTGATGAACCAAATGCCATAAATAATGATCCAATTGAAGATAATGAATTAATCAATGATGAAATTAACTATAATCAATTAAATAATGTTGAAATTGACCATAATGAAATGAATAATAATGAATTGACTGTAATGGAATGAATAATAATGAAATTGAAAATAATGAATTAGTTAATGTTGGAAGTTCACATTCAAAGTTCCAAGTTTTTAATTTTGTTGATAATGAGTCTATGTATGATGCTTCACCCCCCATAAATGAAGAAAATTTTATGGAAACAAATACTGATGAAATTAACCATAAAAAAAAATTCATGGAAACATATAATGAAAAAATTAACAATGAAGAATTTAATGTCATCCCACCTCTAAAAAATGAAAGTAATACCAATTTTGAAACACCATCTCAAAAAATTCCACCATTACCAACACTTCCAAGAATTATGCATAGAAAAAGATAAGTACTTAATTGATGTTGATGAAAATATTTTAAAACCAATGCATAACAAAATGTCTAATCACCATTCAAGGAGACTGAGTCAACAAATTTGGGATATTTTCTTTCATAATTTGCATTATGATAGTCAAAGATGTCAATTATTTGTTTCATTGATAAAATTGATTAAGATGAGACCTATAATATACACATTAGGACTAAGAACATCTAACATAGATGATGAAAATGACAAAATTGTTGAAAATCTACATGATGCATATCATACTATAGGCCTAAAATCATGCACCAAAGATTATAATACTACTCAGCATATACTTACAACTTGTGTAGTAAGTGACATAAAAGTGAAAAAATTAATTGTTTCAAAAACAAGTTGAACACTTAATATTAAAAAAATAAAAATAAAGAAATTAAAAGACATGAAACACTTAATGAACCTAATATCAATGAGCTCTAGGCATTCTCTAGTAGACTTCCATGAAAGGACAAGGCTCTATCCGATACTCTCAAAGAGTTACTTGCTCAATTTTGTAAAGATAATACAAGAGTTTTGCCCAATGCAAGAGATGTTGTGAAAAGAAGAGTTGGTTCTTGTAATTGTGAACCACATCTAAAACAATTATTATAAATGAATCAAACACAATTGAACTCTAAATTTTTTGGAAAAAAACATCCACAAATTTCTATTTGTCAAAGATATTTTGAGATGGTAAAATATTTTTATGTTAAAATAAATCACAGATGCATCACTTGTTGTTGTAGACAACATGTTGAATTTTCAATGCACTATAATGTTCACCATATTTTTTGTACTTTACATACTAACATTTTGCAGGAGTGTGACATTGAATTGCCACCAAAATTAGCCAGGGAATTTATTCCAACTATCTTCTGCAAAAGACTAGATGGTTAATTACTTTACAACAAATCATGTTTGAATGGAAATTACAACATTTGTGGTGGATTGCCAACTTTAGAAAATTATATCCATTAGGAGATTACAAGTGGAATTGGATAGGAATTAGTTGGTTTAAGCAAATATAAGTCAGTGACTTATCAAGTAAAAGATGGCAAATAATCTAAAAGGTGTGAGCGTGTTATAAAAAAGATACCTATTTCAAAAAGTTTGGTCAAATTTATGGAGAAGATTGTTAATGACTATGCAATGCACACACAAAGGGCTAGATAGTTGGATGAACATTTAAAGATATGCAAGGATACATTCCCACTTGGTTCCATTATTTCATTAGTTGATTTTACAAATAATTACACATTCAAACCCCAAATGGAAGTACAATCATAGTATTACAACTCATCACAAGTTTCCATATTCATGCATATAGCATTTATGCATGCACTTGATAGTATAAAGCAACAACCAAAAATATTAAGGGAGTACTATTTTTATACCAACGATGATAGATCACATTGTTCAGAGTATGTGCAAGGTTATTTTCATAAGTTCTATGAATAGTTGAGTTAGAAAAAAAATTACTTTCAATCAAAATTACATTTGGTCAGATAATTGTACATTGCAATTCAAAAATGCATGGACATTTAATTTGTTGAGCAGGATGCACATTACCATAGGTGTAGAACACATTTAGAGTTTCACCAAGGTTGGCCATGAGAAAGGGAGTATGAAGGTGCTGGAGCATTTGTAAAAAAGAGATATTACAAGGGAAGAGTTGAAATTTGAAGAGGGTATTCATTTGACAGATGCAAAAACTATGATTGAATGGTGTAATGAGAACATGTGTCATGGTGCTCAACCAAATTCTCATATTTGTAGACATTTTTGGTTAATGGAGGAAGAACACTAGGAAAAGTATGAGTATTGTATGAATTTAATGGGTTCAAGTGACCTCCACTCATTTTGTATTTAAAATGCAAGTTTTGAGACTGTTCATGCAAGACACTTGACATGTTTTTATTTTACATATGTAGACTCTATTTGGAATGAGTGTGAGTCACAAGAGTGGGTGGATGATTGGATTTCTAAACCTATAATTACAATCAACACATATCAAGTTTCAATAGCATTGCAACTTATAGATATGATATCATCATATGACTTTGACCATGTATCTAATCTAGTGCAACTAGGTAGAATATTTTTCATTATTTAAAATTTATTCTCATTATTTATATATCTTCATATTATCGCTAAAAATGATTTTTTGTAATGTACAGGGCATGTCTTTGAAAATATTTAAAATGAGGATAATGAAGAAGGCACTGATTACTACTTGTGCCAGTGTGTAGAGAGAAAAAAATGACTTTCCTAGTTACAGATGGAGAAAACATTAATTATCCCACTGGGTTAGTGGTAGTCACTAAAACATGGTTTTGATGATATCCTATTAAAAAATCAAATCAATGGTTGTTTAAAATGCACATGAAGATACTACACTATTTAAATTTGATTCTTGCAATGAATATTCAATTACAAAAATATCATGGGAGGCCATCAAATAGGAAACTATGAAAATTTTAGGGATCAGATCATGAAGCTATTTTTGATACTATCAAGGTTAGAGTAGATCCTAGTGGTTCATTAGATTGAAATACAAGGGTATGTTGACTTTTCAAATGTAAATGTAATAAATTTTACAAAATGTTTTTTATTTTCTAGGTAGTACATATATAAATTTCATTTTTAATTGCTTACTATCAAATTTTTATAGGTTAATGGTGCCATATAAGCTTCCACCTTCATGTGGTTGGAACTATCAATAATTAATTTTGTATTCTTAAAGCTAAGAGAAGTGTTTATTTTATGCATGTTTGCTTTGAGATGTGATTAGAGAAATTAGGGAGGTATGTGAAGGATTTAACAGTTAATAGAAATGAATTATAATTTTTTTATGCATGTTTGAACTTAGGCTAAAAATTATATTTTTCTTATATTGGGAAGGGTGTTCTTGAGGCCAAAATGGGTGGTGGGTTGGTTGATCAAGCCTGATGAGAGGCCAAGAACCTGGTATTAGATTTTATCAACCCCTCCCCAAATGTGTTGGTGGTGTCAGTTTCCACCCAAGAAGCATTAAAACTAGAGTTATGCAATCATAACTTGAATTTTGACAACATTTATTGTCAGTATTTCTACTCTCCAAAATGGTAGTGAAAATGCACTTCTAAGTGGATTCAAACTTCATGGTGGCACAATAAAATGTAATTTACCTATCTAGATGTGATCAAAGTGATATATTCATAGGTGGAGGTCCCAGAGGTAGAAATTCTAGTTAGAGCTCAAGAAGTTGCGTGTTCGCTGACAAAAACTTGCATTTTTGTACCCATCATTGTAACTAGTATAATGAAATGATCTCGAATATTACACTTGATTGATCTAGGGTGTTATTATAGGGATTAATGAGGTACATGAGGGATCTGATAGTTGATGGAAATGACTTACACTATTTATTTTATGCATGTTTGAACTTAGGAAAAAAAATCATTTTTTCTTATATTGGGAAGGGTGTTCTTGAGGTTGGAATGGGTGGTGGGTTGGTCAATTGGGCCTAAAAGGAGGCCAATAACCTAGTCCTAGATGTTATCCACCCCCTTAAACATGTTGGTGGTATCATTTTTTACCTAGGAAGCATTGAAAGTAGAGCTCTGTAACCATAATTTAAACTTTGACAACATTTGTTATCAGTGTTTTTGCTCTCTAAAACAGTAGTGAAAATGCACTTCTAAGAGGATTAGAACATCGTGGCAACATAATAACATGTATTTTTTCTATTTGAATGTGATCAAAGTGATATATTCATAGGTGGAGGTCTTGAAGGTAGAAATTTTAGTTGGAGTTTGAGAAGTTGCTTGTTCACTAACAAAAACTTGCATTTTTGGACCTATCAGTGAAACTTATCTAATGAATTGATTTTGAAGCTTCTACCTAAGTGCTTTGGGGTGTAATTAGAGGTCTTAAGAAGGATCTGACAGTTCATGAAAATGACTTGTAGTTTTTGTTTTATGTGTCTTTAAACTTAAGCTAAAAATTTACATTTTTCTTGTATTGGGAAGGGTGTTCTTGAGCCCATAATGGGTCATGGGTTTATCAATCGGGCTTGATGGGAGACCAAAAACCTAGTCCTAGATGTTATCCACACCCCCCCCCCCTGAAACATGTTGGTGGTGTCATTTTTCACCCCAAAAGCATTAGAACTAGAGTTATACAACCACAACTTGAACTTTGACAACTTTGACAACTTAAACTAAAGACCTAAAAAATTAATGAGTAATTGATTTATTGACAAATTTGACAACTTTGAAAACTTTGAAAATTTTGATAACTTTGACAATTTTTACAACTTTTACAAATTTGACAACTTTGACAACTTAAACTAGAGACCTAGAAACTTAATGAGTAATTGATATATTAACCTATTGACCTATTGACAACTTTGGCAACTTTGACAATTTTGACAACTTTGACAATTTTGATAACTTTGATAATTTTAACAACTTTAACAGCTTTGACTTATTGAATTATTGACCTATTAGGTGTCACTAAGTAATTTACCAATTCAGATATTGAACAAAGAAACTCTATCTATACCTTTTTTTGGGTTAACAGTTAGTTTTGGTTTTGTAACCTCACATTCTATTTGAGGTAGATGGTGAAGAGTATACGTATTCAATATTTCCTTCTCCTAAGTTCTATGGTGAATGTGGAGATGAAATACATATGAAGAGTTAGATTAATCTTGTTATAACATACAAATAGATAATATTTTTTAAGTTTCATTTTGATCATAGTTCTTTCCCATTGAAAGCTCACAGTCCTAAACATAGAATTTTGTATACTGTAATCTTTATATTGAATATTGTCTTTGATTAAAAAAGTGATAGATAAGGGTTTACAATTTTTATATAAGGTGGTTATAAAATTATTTTCCATTATAGAGTCCTTTGATGTTAAAAAACCTAGAGACCCTGCATACCCTTATTTCTAACATACAGAATACAATGTTGAATGACTGGGATTTCTTGTTTGCAAATGCCCTGAGGGTTGTTAGAACTTGATAATTGAAGGAAAAAATTTTAATAATTTTAGGAAAACCTAATCCAATAATTATATCATCTTTAAATTCTTGGTTGTATATTATATGCAATTATTTTTAGTCTCATCCTATACAGTTGCTACAAACCCTGACTTTTAAGGTTTTGACCATAGGAAGAGATTCAACCCTTAAAAATTCTTAAAATTTTGTAATCTAGTGTGTCTTATGGTATATTAAGTGAATAATGTTATTTAATACTTTTAACTTCTATATTATGTATTGTACTACCCTATAGGTAGTCAACTAGCCTAAGAGACCTAGTGAGAAAGAGGCTAAAGAAGAAATTTTAACTTAGGTGAAGATTTGAGGACCAAAATTGATTTAAAAGTAGGATTAGATATAAGGGTGGTCAAATATAATTTTTTTTGGTCAAAGTGTCTATATAATGGTCAAACATTAGATATTTGTGCATTTGGAGGGTTAATTAGAGTGTCAAGTAAGCCTAAAGGTACAAGATTTTACAAAGGAACCTAACCCAATATTTTGTGTGAGGTAATGTCATGAAAAAGGGTTGTCAAAAACTATTTATTTTTCCTTGAAGAGTCTATGTATGGAATAGAACATGAGGTTTTCCCTAAAGTAGGGCTATAAGCCAAGATAAAGGCTAAAGAGAGAAATCTAAGAAAAGGTAAAAGCGAGAGGGGTTTAAAAGTTGGAATTATATTTTATGAGTAGGATAAGGAGTCCTAAGCTATTAGATAAGTGAATACACAAGATTAGATAAAAATTCCTTTGATCAAGATCATGAACACTTGCAAGTTGTTGAGAAAGCTCTTCATCAAAATTATATAAGAAGCAGGTACAAAGAGAAGAAGGCCATTAAGCCTAAGTGATAAGAGTGTCATTAGTCATTTCCACTAAACACAATGAAATAAAAACTTTCATTTAAAAAAATATGTAAGATCTGAGATTTATAGCATTAAAAAGAATGATTTTTTAATCCTCATTTATGCATGTACAACATTAAAAATGAGATCCAATATAGATAATAATTTGGAAGATCAAAAAAAATATATAATATAACATAATGAAATAAAAATTGAATATAAATTAGATAGATCAAGCCATGATAGGCATAGAATATAGGCATATACATGTCCAATGTCAATAATACATACATAGGGCTGTGATAGCCATACAAAAATTACATCTACCAACATAATATGTAATGTTGGATGAATTTCCTATGCACATATATAATGCCAAAAATTCATCAATTACCATATAGGCATATAAAAAGTATATCTCATGTGTAAGACATGTTATTCATCAAATAACCTCCCTCTCTTTGCCTTCCTTGAAGAAGACTTTCCCTGGGATGCCCTACTAGTAGATGGAGACCCCTCTAATGCCTTAGATTATTTCAAGGTCTGATTGCAGGTCCTACACTCATAGCTAGATTACAGCTAAGCCTATTTAAATATAATAATTATTATGAAATTAACATAAAATACATTCAAATAATTGTTAAGAAAGTAATTTTAAACTACAATAAAAATCATTTAAACATGTGCACTTATTGTAAGTTTGAGATCTTCATCAATCTATTTTTCACACTTAATTAAGTCAATGGTATGATCACCTATTTGAGTAGGCATCTCTAATACAAGAGGAACATGACAAGTTTCCCTAATCACCATTTGACTGGGACTATTAGTTGTCATAGGATAACCCTGCATACATAATACATAAACATAAGTTACATTTTCCTCAATGTACTAAAAATAATTAAAATGAGTCTATTAGTACTATTCAAAATTACAAGAACCAATATATACCTTTGTCAGTGCCTATGCAAATGAAATTCTAGTATAAATTCTTATGTATGTCTCAGCTTGTAGAGAGGGAGGATTTGTCAGTACCATCCATCAACTATTCATATAAATAAGGTCTCACTTAGTTTTATATAAAGTACATTAAATCTTATACAAGAAACCAAAATAATTAATAAAATTACTTATAAATATAAAATATCTATCTATATAAGTACATAAATTCAATGACACATTATAGGAAAGAAGAATACAAGCATTCACATGAAAATACACTTAGATTCCATCTATTGAAGTGTTAGAGCAGTAGCCTTATACCAAAACCAAAATTAGAGGATTAAAAATATGAAAGGGACTATACAATATACCAATTTACTTTTTTTCAAATTGATAAATATAAATATACTTGGGTCAAGATCTTCAATTTATGCTATATTACATGTTGGACTATATTGGTTGTTTATTTATTACTTGTCTTAAAATAGGAGTTTGACTTAGGTCTAGACCCTCATAACTAATTCCTTTTGGATGAATTTTCAAGATTAACTTAGAGTATTTAGGGATATTTTAAATTATGCTTTAAAGGTGGGCCTACATTTGATGGATTAGAGTGATGAAGTATGATTGGCTTCCTAAGATTATAGAGAAATTAATGACTAATGATTTGGCCACACTATATAAAATAGGGATACTCTAGATTGTGTAGGTGGGGATTATTGTCCCAGCAAGTAGATTCCTTTTCTTGACCTATTTACCAACTAGGATGTGTCATGTAAAATAGTTTAATTTTCCCATAAGTCCCTTGAGAGTGTCCCGACTATCACTTTCAAGGTTGTGATTAGGATACTAGGATTGTCAGCTAAAGGCAAGGTTGTGGCCTTGATAGAATATTGTGATAGAGGTAAGGTTGTTAATTGGGTGAAATAATGTGGTGTAAGATCACATGACCCCTACACTCATCATGGGCTAGGTGTATGACCACATCACCCCATACCAATGAGTTTTAGAGATTGGGACAATGGGGGCCATCAGGGCTTCTAGTTGGATAGGTATGCTACCATCGAGAAACTATCCTTGAGTGGTGGACACATTGACAATGATATATTTGGTAGCTCTACTATATTAGGGTATTTTAGGATAGTTTTTGAATGAGGTGGACACTTTACTACCATTGTGGGAAAAATTAGGAGAGTACTAATTGTAGGAGTACATTTGGAAAAATATCCTATGTCTAGGTTGCAATTATGGTAGGATGCAAACATTAAGTACAACCACCACCATAATATGTAAATACTTGGATGTAGAAACAAGAATTGGATAGAGGGTGAGGAGATGAAGTTTAGGGGGGGGGAAAGGGCAAGCATACACTTGTTAGAAAGGAACCAACATGATAGGAGGAGAATGCTAAGATGAGGTCTGATTAGGAATTATATCTAGACTAACATGAAGTTCCCCAAATAAAGTAGTGAGTTGGTTTTGTTTTAGTTACTTTTTATGTTAATTTGTAATTTATTACTCAGTTATTGTTTATTTATGTGACTATAAATCTAATGTCTTCTCTTTTTATATGGTTTTAGAGTGAATCATTTAGTGGTGGAGCATGATCAAATAAACTTTGGTTAGGATTTTTTAGGTGAGGATTATTTGATCCTAGATAAAATATTATAGGATGTGGTTCTCCATGTGTGAATAAATAATCATACATATGTGGTGTTCCCTCATAATAAGAGAGAGATAGATGGCCTAGAGGAAAATGTGGTTGGTTTAGAGTCTCAAGTGAAGATTCTCAATGAGATTGTTAGGTCTAAGTGAGGTTAGGATCCATTTGGACAAAAAATGTGGGAGGTACATCACCTATGTAGGTATAAGAAAGATACACAAATGTAGATAAATCATATCCCACATCACTCATCAACATGTATATGTAAACAACTACAATCATAACAAATGCAAAGAGCTAAAAATATATGTAAACAAATTTTACCTCTGTATAGGTAAATAGTGTCATCCTAATAGAGGAAAATGTAGTTTTATATGGCCCAATAGTTGGATATAAATATTAAAATAATGGTTGTGACAAATCAAATGTTGTAAATTTTGATTGTGATGACGAAGGAACTATCACCTCCTGCAACATAAAAAATGACATATATATTATATTAATTTTTTATGTAAATTAATTGTTAGCTTAGAAATTAAATTTGTAAATATAAATTAAATTTAACATGACATTTATATAAAATATACCTACATCTGTGTGGTGACTAATGTCTACATGCCAAATGTGCATGCCATAAACTCATCACTGATAAGAATATGATCTAATCCATCTGAACCACCAACGCCATCATCATCAGAAGGTCCCATGCACATATATCCACATGAATTGAAAGGGTGGGGTTGGGGTCAGGTAGCCTATGGTGTATATGTAGCATCACTCTTTTAAATCATACTTTTATGCTGAATGAGTGTATTGGTGAGTGAACTAAGAACATGGAGAGTGTCTATCTCCATGACCTACTAAACTATGAAGGGGATCTTAGGCTCAAGAGGATTTTGGATAAAAATAAGTGCAGGATGATTGGATGCATGATGTGTAATTGATTGATCCTATGTAGAGCATTTTTCTCAACCTTAAAACTCACTAAAATGAGAATAATTAAGAATCTAATTGAGGACAAAATCACAGTGGAGTTTCCTCAAAAAATATAATGAGACCTCATGGTTTATACATGGTGGATATTCAAATACCATGCACCATCAATCCCAAAAATTGGTCATTATTAATTTATGTACACATCAATGGATAGGAAAAAAATTAGAGGTTATGAGAAAGGGGGCATTAGTGGCTGGGTCGATGAATAGGGTGCAAATGTCATCTTTTAAAATTTTCAATTTTTTGACCTAAAGGGCTGATAACTTATCAGCATAATATACCCTAAAAGTATCCCTATATGATTTTCATCAATCAATTTGACTTTTTATCAAGTCAATTTGACTTGATAAGGTTTTTAGGGAATTGAATAATTGGGTACGGTGGGGGTTGGTCAAACTAGGATTTGTCATTCTGTTAATTAAGTCTTTAATTTCAAGTTTGTTTCCCACAATGTTGTCAATCAAAAAATATTGACTGATAGGGGGTTTTGTGGATCTTTAGGAGGGTTAGGTGGAGGGATAGGAGGAACAATAGGGGTTTTGCGGAGGGTTAAGAGGAGGAGCAACCAAATGGTTTTGTAGAGGGTTGGGAGGGTTAGCAGGATGGGATGTTAGAAAAAAAAAATTACAATTAAAAACATGGGTTAAACAATGAAAATTATGAAAAATTAGGGTTAAATAGAGAAGATTTTGATGACTTACCTCTCCTACGTAGTGACATCATCGATAAACAGGCCTGTGGGGTGAATCTATCAGCTTCTTTACACTTTATGGCACTCTTTCGAGCAAAATGTGATCATGAAACAAGACAAAAATAGGAAACATGAATGCAAAATGAATAATTTTGTATTCAATTTTCCCTATATATATTTTTTGACATAGGTAAAATGATCACATTATTATTAATGTGATTGCAATATTTAACATGATCATGTTATTAACTAATAACATGATCATGCTATTGTTCAATATAATGCGATCACGTTATTTGTAATGTGATCATGTTATAGATCAATAATATCAAGCCTAAAATTAAGTAATGTGATTGAATTAATTAAATAACATGATTGAATTATTAATTAACATGATCATGTTATAGTAAATGTCCATGGAATACTCCCCCAACTTCGTGCACTTACCCATTAAATAGAAGACCTTATCCAAATCGTTAAGTTCCCTTTGTAGGTAGCAGAATAATAATGTATATAATCATATGAAAAATCAGACAAGAATAAATTCGTTCGATGAATGTATTTATACAACTGAAAGTTAAAAAAACCTTTATTTATTTTATGAAAATTGGCAACAATCACTAGGAAATTACATGTCTTCTCCAAGCCTTAATTGGGTAATTGAATTTGAAATTGATATGTTTTTAGGTTTGTATTAGACTAAGGAATAATAATTTTTTATTTTTTCTAGTACCCTCAATAATCATCATTTTTATCTTTTTATATGGATAATCCAACAAGGTCACTTGCACATATTTTTTCTCTGCTAAAGGCACTTGTTTCATGTTTATGTGTGTTTTAATTTGATTTAAAAATGAAATATAATAAAACACTTAAACGATTGAATAATGATTTATATTTTTAAAATATATAAAATCTAAATGTTAAATACAATGAAATAAAAAAATTGAAATGAGATATAGGGAAATATCCCCCTATGTTTTAACCTTTGTGACCTTGTTGTCTTTATGTGTTTACTTATCATGTTGATCCTTAAAACACATATGAATTCAAATATTATTCCCTCCCTTATGTTGAAAATATTTATTTGTTGAAATATAATTAGTACAATCTTCTTCATTTTAATTTAAATCATAATCCTATAAATATTTAAATCCACATAAATCATGAGGAATTTTATAATAGATTTTACCATCAACTTGTCTCTAGCCTCCCTAGAAAAGCTATAGAAACTATTGGTTAGGCCCTAGACTTGGGTGAGTGGATGTGCTTGTGGAATGTAAATTTGGACAATGTAAGAGAATTTATGATTGAGTGTAAATGACCATTTGACTTTGTACTTAGTGGATGGCTTGGACAAGTAAGCCCCCATGGTCTTGTAAGGTCTTTAAGTGGAGGTATGGGCTTATAAGACATAATGTGACTCTTATAAGAAAATTAACATCCTATTTATTAGTTTAAGTCAGAAATCTTTGGGATATCAATTTATATGTTATTTTAATTATTACACTTACTCTTGTTTTAGTTGTTGATTGAGATTTATTTTGGTGGAGGAATTTGAAGTGGAGAAGGAAAAGCTTGGAGGAGTTTAGAAACAAGAAGATTGAAGGTAGGATTCTTTCCCATATTTCTTTTTTATTTTGGTAAATACATATTAAATTAATAAAATTTATCTCTCTCTCTCTCATTGAATCTTAGATAAATTAAAAATGGTAAATAATTTTTTTCATTGTTGAGTTGTATATGCTTATTGAAGAAATGATATTTCCCTCTCAGTCTTTCTGATAAAATTTAAAAATAGCTAGTATGGTTAATGTACTAGTGTCAAATATTGAAATGAGGTATTGTTATCTCCTCTTCCTTAAAAATTCAGAATTAGTGACATTGTTGTTCAAATCCTCTCCTTGTTTGTTGTGTTTTGAAAAATCCAAATCACATATTGTCTGTTCTTGAAATTATGGTATAAAAATAAATGGTAATTTAGAAATTTTATTAAAATCTAATATACTTTTCTACCTTATTTTATATTTCTCTTTATTGAAAATAATAAGAAAAATATTTATGATCTCTTTCATCTTTCAATTTGTCTTTTACAATTACATAAAGGAATATCTTGTTATAAAATAAAAATAAACAATATTCTTCTCCCTTTCTCTAACCTTTCCTCTACTCTCTTCCAATACCCTCTTTGAAGTTTTGAAATGAATTGCATTAGATAAAGAGTTGTTGTGAAGATAGATTATTTCTCTCTGGATCTTCCTTTTGTAAAATAGATATGAAAGTAATATATATATATATATATATATATATATATATATATGTTTGAAATTGGGAGAAAAATGTGAACACCTATGCAGCCTATTATCTCTCTCCTAGCCTATTTAATGAGTTATCCTCATTCTCTCCTAGTTGTTTCATCTGTAGATAAGAACCATGAAGTGTCGATCAATGGACCCCTAAAAACACCCAAGGAAGTTTATTCTAAAGGTCTACCATGAGGTAAATCTCTAGAACCTGATGTTATTTTTCCCATTCCAGAATTTAACTATACTTGTCAATGGCTAGAATAACTATTTTTGATAGGATATTTTATGGGTCAAATTACCTCTAAAAATATGCTTAGGTCCTGGGTTCAAGCCCATTGTGAAGCACATGCTATAAATCTTGAGACAATCAAAAATATGACTAAGGGTTTTTTTTGTTCCATTTTTCTAACCCTTACTATGCAGGAGCTATCCTCCATAAGTCAACCACATGGTATGTTAGGAATATGCCTGATCCAAAACATGAAAGATTTGGTTGAAAGATAATTTAGAAATAAGTACAAAATAATTCAAATAATGCTATCTCTGAAAAGAGATGTTTTATTGATTGAAATTGCAAACCCAAACATATGCCTATCTCTGAGAAGAGATGTCCGATTTCCATTTCAAGTTACATCTTCATTTATACATGTTTTGAAGGTGTGAGGAGGATGTGGAAGGTCACCAATATCAAGGGAGATTAAGTGGTTTGACTTCCATGATTTACAATAATATAGAATTTGAGGAATTGCTATTTTTAGAAACTTACTATTTTTAGACTGCACTACTAAAATTGAAATTTGGGGTACTTCCATTGGGTTTTTATGGGTCAAAATTCATTGATCAAAGATAAATTCCATCTCATGGCTTTCCCCTCATTATTATCTTTCCAACGGTTCAAATGATGAGTCAATTGGAGCTACGGTGCAAAAGTTATGGCTCCCAAAAGTTTTGCCATCAATTGGGGTGGACCCATCACCCGAATTGTCATCTAAATTGTTGACCGGATCATTCCTCCCTCCTTGAGAAGAAATGGTCCCCATTTCATCAAGATTTGTCATAAAGTGTGGTAGTTTTACTTTGATTTTATTCCCAATGCATACTGGGAAGGGACTGTGATTTATAGAACTGTGTAGGGCCCAATTATTCACCATTTCTATCTAACCATCAGTCTGTGGATGGAAGGCCATGAATTTCTTCAGCTCAATATATATTTTATTTTGTTGTTGTGTTGTTTATGTAGTCAGGGTTGTAACATCAACCCTTTTGGATTCTTATGGCTTGACCATCATGAGAACAAATTTCTTAGCACTAATCAGAGAGACAGGTGTAGAAGGTGGTACCTCTGGTACCCTATAGCACCATGTTCCAAGAGTGAGAGTGATCCTTCAAGTTCTTGATTCACAGATTCCATGTCGATCCTACATTAATGGCTGACCAAAGAGTACATCATAAACATCTAGATTGACCACATCACATAAGACCTCATCTTGGAAAGGTTTTATTGCATATGAGAGAAGACGTTGGTGGGTGACATGGAAGTTTCTCCTTGGACTCAACCATCTAATATTGTATGGCTTTGGGTGAGGCTTCATGGATAGATTAAGGATTTTCACAACATTAGCAGAGATTAAATTATTTTGACTTCCACTATCAAGAATGAAATGCAGAGGCTCACCTTTCACCTATAACTTAGAGTGAAACAACCTTTTCTTGTCATCTAGCATCTCATCATGGGTTTGTGATGAAGCAACAATGGCTTCAGGATCATCATCTATAATTTCTTCTTTAACCTCTTCGACTGTAGGGTCTGTATGAGGTAGAGTAGTAGATGTTGAGGATTTTAACTCAGAAAGCAATGACTTGATGGCTCAACATTCTTCTTTGGAGTGAGTTCCATATTTGTGATAATCACACCACTTCCTATTATTTCCTTCCTTTTGCTTCCAATTTTGGCCTCGTGTTTGACCTTCGTTGTCACTTTTCCATTTTGAAGACTGATTCTTTATATTCATTATTCCATGCTTCTACTCAATCTTCACTGTGAACTTGTATGCCTCACCAATGGTTTCCAAATTTATGAGTTCCATTTCTCCCTGTATGTACCATTATAGTCTGCCACAATATTTCAGAACCTTATGTTTCTCACTTTCTTAAATGCCCAATCTCATAGATAGAGAATGAAAAATGTCAGTGTAATCTTGAACAAACTATTCCTTACCTTGGCAAAGTTGTTGCCACTCTTTATAGAGATCATCATATGCTCCAATGGGGTAGATTCTTCTTTTATAGCTTCTATGAAATCATCCCATGTAGGTTCCATCTCAAGGCCAATATCATCTGCACTTAATCTCTTTTTGTACACTTCCCACCAATTTTTGACAGGCAATGATGCTTTCAGAAGAGAAAAATAATCTTCTCTTTATTGGTGAATTTATTTACAGAAAAATAAGATGAAAATTGATCCAACCAATTTTCTACTGCATCAGCATTGATTTTTCTTTCAAATGTAGGGATATCAAAATTCACCTAAACCTTGAAGGGTGTTGGAGCACTGAAAGGATGTACAAGTGTGGATGAGGAGCTAAAATTTCCCATCAAGATTTGTTGGAGAATTTGAGTGAATTATTCTAGCATCTATGATTACTACTATTAGAGGGCTTCATTCACCATTTCCTTGAAAGTATCATATGTCTCGGTGTTGTCTACCATTTGAAGTCATTTGGAGCGAATAGGTGGATAGTCTGCTAGTTATATTTTCCACCAAAGCTTCTTATAATCTGACCTCATCCTTGGGATCATACACTCTAAAGACAAACCACTCTAATACCATTGATCTAAAACTTGAAAACTTTGGTTGAAAGATAATTCACAAATAAGAACAACACAATTCAAATAATGTTATCTCTGAAAAGGGATGTTTTATTGATCAAAATTGCAGACCCAAACATATGCCTATCTCTGAGAAGAGATGTTTGATTTATGTTTTAGGTTACATCTTAATTTATACATGTTTTGAAGGTGTGAGGATGATGTGGAAGGTCACAAATGTCGAGGGAGATTAAGTGGTTTGGCTTCCACGATTTACAACAATATAGAATTTGAGGAATTACTATTTTTAGAAACTTACTATTATTAAATTACACTACTAAAATTTAAATTTGGGGCACTTCCATTTGGTTTTTAGGGATCAAACTTTATTAATTAGAGATAAATTCCATCTCAAGATGTTCCCCTCATTATTATCTTTCCAACGGTTCAAATAGTGAGTCAATTAGACCTACGGTGCAAAAATAATGGCTCCCAAAAGTTCTATAATCAATTGGGATGGACCCATCACATGAATTGTCATCTAAATTGTTTCCCATATCATTCCTCCCTCCTTGAGAAGCAATGGTTCCCATTGCATCAATATTTTCATCAAGTGTGGTAGTTGTACTTCGATTTGATTCCCAATGCATACTTTGAAGGGACTATGATTTATAGAATTGTGCAAGGCCCGATTGTTCACCATTTCTGTCTGACCATCAGTCATGGATAGAAGGCCATGAACTTCTTCAGCTCAATATCTATTTTCTTCTATTATTATGTTCTTTGTGTATTCAAGGCTATAACATCAACCTTTTTGGATTCTTGTGGCTTGACCACCATGAGAACAAATTTCTTGGCACTAATCAGAGAGATAGATGTGGAAGGTGGTACCTCTTGTACCCTATAGTGCCATGTTCCAAGAGTGAGAGTGATCCTTTGAGTTCTTGATTCATAGATGCCAAGTCGATCATACATGAATGGTTGACCAAAGAGTACATCACAAACATCTAGATTGACCATATCACATAAGACCTCATCTTGGAAAGGTTTTATTACATATGAGAGAAGACATTGGTGAGTGACATGGAGGTTTCTCCTTGGACTCAACCATCTAATACTTTATAGCTTTGGGTGAGGCTTTAGGGATACATTTAGGCTTTTCACAACATTAGCAGAAATTAAATTCTTTTGACTTCCACTATCAAGAATGAAATGCAGAGGCTTACCTTCCACCCATAACTCAAAGTGAAACAACATTTCCCTGTCATCTAGCATCTCATCATGGGTCTATGATGAAGCAACAATGGCTTCAAGATCAACATCTACAATTTATTCTATAACCTCTTCACCTGTAGGGTCTGTATGAGGTAGAGTAGTAGATGTTGAGGATTGTGACTTAAAAAGTAGTGACTTGATGGCTCGACATTCTTCTTTGGAGTGAGTTCCAGATTTGTGATAATCACACCACTTCCCAATCTTTCCTTCCTTTTGCTTCAAATTTTGGCCTCGTGTTTGACCTTCTTTGTCACTTTTCCATTTTGAAGACTGATTCTTTATATTCATTCTTCCATGCTTCTACTCAATCTTCACTGTGAACTTGTATGCCTCACTAATGGTTTCCAAATTGAAGAGTTCAATTTCTCCCCATATGTACCATTATAGTCTACCACAATATTTGAGAACCTTATGTTTCTCACTTTATTGGATGCCCAATCTTGCAAATAGAGAATGAAAAATGTCAGTGTAATCTTGAACAGACTATTCCTTACCTTGGTGAAGTTGTTGCCACTCTATATACAGATCATCATATGCTCCAATGGGGTATTATTATTCCTTTATAGCTTCTATGAAATCATCCCATGTAGGTTCCATCTCAAGGCCAATATAATTTGCACTAAATCTCTTTTTGTACACTTCTCACTAATTTTTGACAGGCAATGATGCTTTCAGAAGAGCAAAAGTAATCTTCTCTTTATCAATGAATTTAATTATAGAAAAATAAGATGACAATTGATCCAACCAATTTTCTACTGGATCAACATTGATTTTTCCTTCAAATGTAGGGATATCAAAATTCACCTAAACCTTGAAGGGTGTTGGGGCACTGAAAGGATGTACAGGTGCGGATGAGGAGCTAGAATTTCCCATTGAGATTTGTTGGAGAATTTGAGTGAATTGTTGTATCATCTATGCTTGATGTTGTTGAAGGGCTTCATTCACCATTTCATTGAAAGGATTGGATGTCTTGGTGTTGTCCGCCATTTGAATTTATTTGGAGTGAATAGGTGGATAGTCTATTGGTTGTATTTTCCACCCAAACTTCCTATAATCTGACCTCATCCTTGGGATCATACACTCTAAAGACAAACTACTCTGATACCACTAATCAAAAAATTGAAAGCTTGGTTGAAAGATAATTCAAAAATAAGAAAAACACAATTCAAATAATGTTATCTTTGAAAAGAGATGTTTTATTGATCAAAATTGCAGACCCCAACATATGCCTATCTCTGAGAAGAGATGTTTGATTTCTGTTTTGAGTTACATATTAATTTATACATGTTTTAAAGGTGTGAGGAGGATGTTGAAGGTCACCAATCTCGAGGGAGATTAAGTGGTTGACTTCCATGATTTACAACAATATAAAATTCGAGGAATTATTATTTTTAGAAACTTACTATTTTTAGATTACACTACTAAAATTGAAATTTATGGGCACTTCCATTGGGTTTTTAGGGGCCAAAATTCATTTAGAAAATCTCAATGCCATCTCATAATGTTCCCCTCATTATTATCTTTCTAAAAATTCAAACAGTGAGTCAATTGGAGCTATGGTGAAAAAGTTATGGCTCCCAGAAGTTCTACCATCAATTGGGGTGGACCCATCACCCGAATTATCATCTGAATTGTTGCCTAGATCATCACCCATGGTTCTTTCCTTTTCAACATGAGGCTTTGTTATCTCAGAGCATACTGCTCTCAAGGTCCTAATGTGGGTATAATTTCCAGGTCTTCTACTCCACTATTGACATTTTATTCACCAAATAGCATCCTCCATTGGTCAGTTTGTCTACCATGAGCAAAGTAGGTTTTAATCTACTAGACTATAGAAGTAGGTTTGTGTAGAAGTTGGACTTTCCTAGGACCTCAATGAGTTTATGGAAATTCAAGTTGGGGATATGAGACACTCTCAACAATTCCTATATATCAATATTTCCAATGCCTATTTTCACTACCAAGCCACCAACCATAAAATTTGGGACTGTCCCCTTCAGCTAACCCACAAAAATACACCTAAATGCTCATCCTCTCCTCCTAATCCCTCTCTAAAAGCTAACAAAAAGACACCTAAGGATGGTTGGAATATGGTAGGAAATAATAAAAATCACACCAAAGTTATGAGCTCAAGCATACGAAATCCTAAAGGAAGCAATTCATCAATAAGTAGTGGCCCACAGGACTAGGCTCCTATTGAGAAAGAGACTTCCCAGGATGAAGCCTTGAAATTTATAGCAAAACCATGAGTCTTAAACACACCTTTTGTTTCCAATGTTTTATCCTAGGTTCTCAAGGCTCCTTTTCTCAGTTATTCCAAAATTTTAGAATCAAAACCAACCACTCTTCCGCTTCCTACTTAGTGAGATGCACCTAAATGCTCTCACAACCCTCCTAAGAGGTGCAAAGAGTCATAGAAAGGAAAGTATCAAGTTGATCCTACTATGAGGAAATAATTTGATGATTTTTTAAATGCCAATAGTGGACACTTTTTACAAAACCATTATGATGCCTTAGAAGTCCTAGACTCTGAGGATATGTCTCTTGACACCCATCATCTATGAATTGTTTTTCATGTAATGTTCGGGGCCTTACAGACCCAAAACACAAGTTTGTTGTGCATGATGTTAGAAGGAAGTTTCTTGAGATGGACATTCTTTATTTGTAAGAAGTGAAGGTGGAAAATTTTGAATTGATGGTGGTTAGTAACTCTATCTATCATGATAGTATTATCTTGCATAGTAATCATGAAGCAAGATGTAGAGGTGTGATCATGTTTATTTCTTTAGGGTGGTGGCCACATTTAGTGAAATCTAATGTAGACCCCACCAACTGGTTAGTTTGGTCCTTTTTAGCATTAAAAGTCATTCATTTATATTTATTAATATTTATGTGTCAAATGATGCCATTGAGCATACCCATTAATGGTGATGGATTGTGGATGATCTCCCTAATGCTCATTGGTTCATATGTGGTGACTTTAATATGGTGGCATCTCCTAAAGACAAAGTGGGCCACCTACCAATGCATTAGGAAATTGGATAAAGGGAGGCATGGTATTATATATGTACTAAATGGGGATTTTATGACCCTAATTTGATCTATTAGCCTATAGAGAGAGTCTGGTACCCATGAAGTAATCTCAAGAAGGGACCTACTCAGATTTTAAAGTGCCTAGATAGAGCAATGATGCCCACCCAACTGTATTTTTCCTTTGATAATGATTTTTCTTCTCTAGTGTAGGTGCTATAAGATTTTGGACATTTTGATCACTCCCCCATTTGGTTTTGAGTGACATGGCAATTCTTGAAACCCAAGGTCCACATAATGCAATTATTTCTAAACACATCCCTACTCAAGCATGGGCTCACTATGGTGCACATTTGTAGAGTTTAGAATCTGTATCCCTATCCATCCCAAGATTTTGGTTGGATTCTTTGGTGGGATGATGCCATCTAAAGGACTTCTCACTTTCTAAGAATCTATGGACACCAAATTGCTAAAATTCAAAGACACTCTTACTCTGCTACTTCATTTGATCTTAGCCATGTAGCTTTAGTACTAGAAAGGGATCCCTTCAATGAGATTTTTTAGGTTAGAGTCTCTTCTTTATGGCATCATATCTAGATAATAGATAATTAAAATGCTCGGTGACCTGAAATCAAAGCCAAAATCCACTGGCTCAAAATAGGAGATAAAGCTTCTAAAGAATTATTTCAAATGCTTCAAGCCAAAAAATTGAAGCAGTAAAATTAGGCTATCTCTAATGTTGGAAGGAGACTATCAGAGACACTGTATATTGATCAAATTTATGTCCTCCATTATCAACAAGTGTTCAGAGCTCAAGCATCATCTATAAAGCCTAGTATTGCCCTTCACTAGTACCTCACAATGGTGCCTTGCAAACTCACTCCTACTTAATGGGTAGCTTGTGATAGGCTCATCATTGTGGATGATCTATAGAAGGTAGTGGCTTATAAGGAAAATTACCAAGATCCTAACATTGATGGTTTCCCCTATGAATTCTATAAAACCCTTTGGGGTCTTGTGTGTGTTGACTTACACCATATTTATCAAGATTCCTTTCACACACATTCTCTAGGAAAGAGTATAAATAAAGGAAACATTAAATTCATACCTAAGAAAAGGGATCCTAAATTGATCTATAATTAGTGGCTAATCACCCTCCTGAATGTTTCTTACAAAATCATTATCAAAGCTCAAGTGTTCTAGTTATGTAATCTATTATCACACATCATTCACCCTGAACAAATAAGATTAATCATATGTAGATATATATTAGATAATATAATTTTAGTTTAGGAAGGAATGGACTAGACTAGAAGATCTAAGAAATAAGTTATATTCATAAAAATTGACTTTTAAAAAGATTATGATCATATTGACTGGCCTAGGATTTGGGGCTAATTTCATTCAAACCATTCAGATGCCTCAACTATCCTCTCTATTAATGGAGTCACTTCTGAGCAATTTGGTTTGTTTCAATCTATTCACCAAAGATTCTGTTTAGAACCTACCCTATATGTTCTTGAAGCTAAGGAACTTTGGATACCTTCTTAGCAATTCTCAAGATAGGATCCTTGTTAATGTAATCTATTTCCCTCTAGATAAAGAAAACCCTCAAGAAGATATGTAAATATTGAATGGATACTTTACAGATGATTCTTTCCTTACTCTTATTGAAGATGAGAACAATGTGGGCAATGTCTTACAGTGTCTTACCACCTTCTACCTCTCACTCAAGCATCCAATGGAAAAAATCTTGTTACTGCAGGCAATCATACCTCCCCCCACCAGTATGGACTACCAAATATGGATGGGCCTAGATCTAACATGATGAAATATTCAATTTTCTTGGCATCCTTTTTTATTTTGATGCTGCTCCACACCTGTTATGGAAATATGTTGTTGACAGAGTAGCTAAAAATCTAGAATATTGGGTGACTAAGACCTTATTGTTAGCATGTAAATTCTAAATATTCTTGAAATTTCTTGTGACCACCCATGTTTACTATTATTCATGTTGGATGCCTTCAAATAATTCTTACCAAAAACATGAAATACTTCTTAGGGATTTTCTTTGGGATAATTCCTCTCATGGCTCATCAAGGAATTACCTCATGTTCTAAATGGATTGTGCAGGCCATTAATAGTAATAAATCTTAGAAAGTGTTATTTTGACATGACATTTCTTTGAGCTTGTCAAAAGGTAGGAAATCATGAAAAGGGATCGACTTCTCTAATATGATCATCATCATATCTCGCATTCAAATTTTAGGGTCCTTTATGGTGAAAAAGTATGTAGAAATCATGGGAGAGGATCAAACTATGGCTTCTCTGAAATGGCTCAGGGTTCTAAGATGGGTTGTCTATTAACTCACACTCACTATGGTAGTCACCTATTATCAATTTCAATGAATTCCTTCTAGCCAAGGTTCCTTGGATCAATGCTTTCAAGTTATTTTTTAGAGGCATTCATACTATCCAAGATATTTTTTGTAAGTAGTCTCACTCTTGGCTATCCTGAGAAGAGGTGAAAATCAAATTCCAATTAGCCAATGTTGATCAAGAATCCTACTAAGAAATCCTTAACATTGTTCCAACTTCAGTGCTTCACAAAATTTATGTTCACTCTGATCATCCTTGGTGGAAGGAATGGAACTGGCCCTCAACTTGGATATGGGTGGCTTACTCCCCACATGCTTATGGTGGACAAGCTTAACTCCCACTAGGGTTTGTATTCCTCCATTTATACTTGGTGCTTCCATTTTCACACTATCTAGGAGGCTTGTTTGGATCCTAAGCTAGCTCATTTATCTTGTTGTATCTTATATCAAGGCCTACCCATAGGTAGAAGGCTTGTGCACTTAGAAATTTCCCTTCGCACATGCCCTTTCTATGGCCATCTAGAAATGCTCCCTCATCTTTTCTCGTATTACTCCAAATCTCAAAGGGTCTAGACATGGATTCAAGACTTCTTCAAGCCCTTCCCGTCTGATTTTTTTCATTAGTAGCACATCCTTATTGGATATAAACCTGCCTTGCCTTTTAAATATACCCATGTCTAGCATA
Organism: Torreya grandis; assembly: GCA_037957365.1. NCBI lineage: Eukaryota > Viridiplantae > Streptophyta > Pinopsida > Cupressales > Taxaceae > Torreya > Torreya grandis. The sequence goes on along the minus strand of JARHVA010003217.1, from coordinate 1,408,321 downwards.
CTTATAGAGTGGAGATTCTATTTTGGTTATAGAAAGTAAGAAATAATGCAATATTTAACAATGCTTCTTCAGATTGTAATTTTTTTACTTTGAGTAAGTTCTCTATTATTTCCAATGTTCTTTTGTAGATACAAGTGAAATCAAATAAAGGTGCCATTGAGCTTGGTCATCTCCAAGACCTCACTCATTAGGGAGATGCTCCTTGTGCTATGACACAAGTTCCTTTATCTCCACCCAAGGATCACAAACTTGAAGACAAAATTACCATTCTACCTCGAGGTAGACACTGATGCAACCAATCTTGGTTTCACTCTTAGAGTGGCACCTCATATCAGTTCATGAACCCTCCTAAGCAACATTGAAGGTAGAAACCCACACCTCTTTTACGTATAGGGTAGGATGGTTGGGATGCTCCTCTTCCTTCTCTACATCCAGATGCTTAGGGGGGAACCACCTGTAGGTTGGTCAGATGTGTTGGACAAGTTCCCCAAGCTCTATCTAACCATCTCTCCTACTCAGACATAAGAAGATGATAGAGACACTACTCAGGCTTCTTGTTGGGAGCCAATTCTAGAAAGAAATGACTTTTCAAGCTTAGGTTGGTGTCATGATGATATGGATTCTTTACCTTCCAACCTTACTCTGGTAGCTTAATGTTCTCTCTTATGATGTTTTAATGACTTGTTCCTAGGTAGGGCCTAGTTTTATTTTTACTTTTATTATTTTTTATTCCTAGTCTTGGCATAATTTGGCATTGAGACGTGCTTCCATACCACCTATTTATTTTTTGAATTATTTGTATATTATATATTTTATTAATATATAGATATATTTCATCAAAAATAAATGTTGTATTAAATTTATTTATTTCAACTTAATATGTAATAATTATTAAATTCAAATCTTATAAAATACAAATAAATTGTATATAAGTATCTATTTATAAAATAAATGAAGTACTTCTATTCAAAACAATAACAATTAAGTATATCTATATATTTACAAGATTATAAATATATATTAAGTAAATTATTAAATGAACTTTAGAGGTAAATTAAAACTCGAATGTAAATGATATTTTTGCTCTCAATTGAAGTAGAATATGATCAAATAGTTTCTGGGTTTCATCCCCCTTAAAATTAAGGTTCTATAAATTTATAAATTTTATTTAGAAATGAGAAAGATATGGTGATTTTAATGAAACTTTTTGTTTATTCCTATTTGCCATAAAACACTCATAAATTTAAATTGAAAAGCATTAAAATTGTATGATTTTAAGCTAACTCAGCTTCCTTGTGAAATTATGAACTAACTGTATAATTTTATTCTATTTGGTTTTCTCATGAAATGATAAATTAGATGCACATTATAAATTGAAATAGGAAATAGATGAGAAGAATTAAATTTAAAAAAAAATGAGTTTCTTTAAGTTCATAAAGAAATGTTATTCTAAAGTTAATAGGAAGAAAATCTAAGTATCCCATATGGAACTAAATTTTTAAAATGTCTAGTGAATAAAAATGTAGCGATATATTGAATTGTATTTTAGGTTGTAAGACTTTGACAAAATCAGGTTAACCTTGAAATTAGAAGCCACACAAAATATGTAATAAGAGCATGAAAAATTGAATATCCTAATTTTTCTATTTTAGATCAGGATTAATCTTATATTAAATGAAAACAATTATTTATTGTGATTATTAATATTAAAAAATTACCTTACCATAGACTACCTTTTTGATCAATTCTAAATGGCATTTGCAAGATCAAACTTTGAATTACCTTTTCCTCCCCTCTAAAGTTGATTCAGATTTGGGGTATAATAAATACCTAAATTGAAAATTTTCAAAATTAGAGAATTGAGAATAATTATAATAAGATAAAAGAATATATGACTTTAGTAATCAAAAAATTATACTAAAGTCTTCCCTAACCTAGTTAAACCCCTTTTATAATCTAAGAGAAATAATTATCTAAAATAGTTTTTTTATGGAAACTATGTCTTGAACCTGATTTTGTTAGCTAGTGACATACACAAACCATGGTTGGACAAATTTTAATCTTGTTATAAACTACCTCTTTTGGTTATTTCCGAATGGTGATCGCAAAAATAAACTCTCAACTCCATTTTGCACCTCCAAAGTTATTTTAAAGCTCAAGTTAACTAAATATTTAAAATTGAAATATATACAATGTGAGACACAAAATTAATTATTTTTATATATGAAATATGAGATCAATATTCATATAAATTTTATTTCCTTTTAAAATCATCATTTTTGGTCAATTCAGGAAGACAATTGCTAAGGAAAATGGTTGTGATCTCCCTCTTGCTCCCAAAGTTGATTTCGAATTGATGTAATTAAAATATCTAAAATTAAATTTAATTAAAATATAAAGTTATAACCAATATAATATATATTAAAAATATTAATTTTACTATTTTAAGCAGAGTGATTCTGAAGCTAATTTATCTAAAATTTTTGTAAGATAATTTTTTGAACAGATAAATTCACTTTGGAATGGAGGTCAAATTATTAGTTTTGTTCACAATAAAAATAGTCTTATATCTCAAACATGTTTCTACTATATTAGATAATAGATTATTATAGTTGAAATTTTTTATCACTCTCATTTTAAATTTAAAACAAGAGTGGTTTTGTACCTAGTTTACCAAACTAGGTGTTGGTGGGATTTGTGTCATTTAGGAGCTTCCTTATTTATGTAAGCACAAAATTATCAAATTAATTCATCCTTTGGATATATTATATTTTTAGCCATGATATACTTTAAACCTTGGCCCTAGTCATACCTTTTTAGTTCAAATGGGTGTTCGCTTAATAATTGTCTATGATCATACTCTTAGAGTAGGGCTCACTTTTTGTTATTAGGATGAGTAGTTTTATCATGTGTAACTTTTATTTGTTTGGTTTTCCTTGTAATTATTGGTAGTGTCTAGATGTACTTGGATCAACTAGTGTTTGTAGTATTATCCACAAGGGGTAACTATGTTACACTTTTTTGTGTGACTATTCAATGAAGACCATGTACCTTCACGTTAAATCTAACACTCTCTTAAGAATGAGTGAACTAAATATAGCCTTGATTTTACATGTGATGAGATCACCAAGGATATGTAATAAATTTTGGGAGTGGGTATAGGATTAACAAACTAACCCTTAGGATACCCCTTTATGTGGGTGTTATAAACTAACCAGATGATTTTCTTAGAGAATATGCATAGAGTACTAACCCTTATGATTCTCCTTAATGTGAGAAAATGATAGCTAAACTTAACTTGTCTAATTTAGCATGAATTAT